>JAUBNY010000965.1:2409904-2458987 GCA_032275445.1 Crypturellus soui | reverse complement strand
CCGCGGGAGGCGGCGCTCCCCCCGCCGCAGCCCAGCCCCCCCCCGAGCGCCGCTGCCGCGGCCCGCGCAGCGCCCCCCGGCTCCCCTGGGCACGCGGGGGCGGGAGCCGGCGAAGCCGAGCGGCGCGGAAGGGGCCGAGCCGGAGCCGCCATTGACTCCGCTCTGGGTTTAACCCCGCGGCTGAACCGAGGGGCCGGCAGGGCGGCGGCCAGGCGGGCCCCGCTGCGCCCCCCACACGGCCCCTCGCGTCGCGCCGGCCTCCCCGCCTCGTCCTGTGCGGGGCGCCGAGCTGCGGCCCCGCGGGGACACAGTGTGGCCCTCGGGCTGCCTCTCCGCGGGGACACCAGTGTGTCCCCTGCTAGGCCTCGTCCCCACGTGCAGCGGATGGGGCGCGTGCTGCCCAGCAGCGGTTTTAATTCACACGCAATAGGCGACGCGCCGTGCGCTTCTCCACACTCTCCCACCCCCTTCCCACCTCGCCCTAAAGAACGGCTCTTCGGAAGGCGCTGTTTGGGAACAGTTGGGGGGTGGGGGGGAAGCGTCTTGGTCACTCATGCTGGAAGTCAGCTTTCAGCCATACTTTAATATGGCTTCCAGTGCTACAAATACAAAATTGCAGCTGCAACGGGGTAGTTTGATTTATGTAAGAGCCACATCCATCATCTTCAAGGATGACTGAAAGCTTAAATTTTCTGGTATGTATGTGGCACTGAGGGATTTGGGATCTTTCGTATGGACAGGGTACTTCAGAAAACAGCTCACTAGCAAAAGAAATGTTCTGGTTTAAATAGTTTTTATAAATCTTGTATTTCTTCTAAATGTTCATATGAAATAACTCCCCTTTGCTCTCTTTAGAGAAAAGAGTTTTTTAAACTTGATTAGAAATACCCCAATTAACATGGCTTGCAAGAGCGGACCTACAAACAGATGATTCATTAAGTGTTTTAGTTAGATACCATTTGATTTCACAACTTGATCAGAAGACAAAACAGATGAATAACATGAGGATCAGTGTAAGGTTTTTAGTTTTTTTCCTTGTCTAACAACAGAGAACAAGAGACTCCCACAAGGTAGGAGTTTTATATCACAAAACACATTTTAATATCGAAGCAGAGGGGAAAAGCATGCAATCATTTCTCTGTATGCAGCTTCCAAAGACTTTTCACCATTTACATGCCACTAGTACATCATTTAGTTGCTAGAATGTATTGCACTGACTTCTTCTGACAGTTGGCCTAAATAAGAGGCTACGTTGTTACCAGAGTAAAGACTTCATGTGTTCGGTTGTACTGACAATAATATGGAATAGTTTACTGGATCCTTTTGCACATTCTGTCTTTCATCTGCCAATGAAAAATATTCTAATAGTGACAAACAGATGGGATACAGCATTTGCCAAGGACGAACAAGGAGCATGGCTCTGGGTTGCATTCCTTTGCACTTAACCTGTACAAAACATTGTCACCAGTGAAATTCTGTGGAGTAAAAGAATAATCTTTTGGCCTTCTAAACTGCAGATTTTTGATCTGCTTGTTTATTCAATCAAATATTTTATATGCCTTAAC
Organism: Crypturellus soui; assembly: GCA_032275445.1. Lineage (NCBI taxonomy): Eukaryota > Metazoa > Chordata > Aves > Tinamiformes > Tinamidae > Crypturellus > Crypturellus soui. The sequence continues at coordinate 2,457,422 of JAUBNY010000965.1, read as the reverse complement.
AGATGATTTTCTTACAAAAAATAATGAGAAAAACTCTGGAGAACTCTGCAATTCTCCAGTGAGGAAAAGCAAGTGAGATAAGTTTGGCTACCCTCCTCTAAGTGGACGGTTTCGTGGACAGCAAGTATGTCTGTACTGTATGTGAAGATGTGCTTGCTAGCAGAGCTGTTCCCATAACCCAAGCTAGCTCAGATGAGCTTCCAGAAATTGGTGTCACAGGTCAGCCAGCATGCACAAGCAAGCTGCAGATGTGAGTAAGAGCAGGGCAGGGAGCAAAGCAACACTACAGAGCACTGGACCAAAAGACTTTTTTTTTTTTTTTTTTTTTTTTTTGTGTGTGTGTGAATTAGTCTCTGCCTTGCTCTACATTCCCTAAACGCAATTCACCACCACTGTACAAAGCTGAGAGCACCAAAAGGGGTAAGAAGGAGAGGATAAAAAGGAGTTGGAAAACACCTAAGCCAGTCTTACTGCTTAGAGAAACAAAAGGGGAACCATGATATCTTTCTTTGGCAAGACCAGAAAATTAGGCCAAGAAATTGTGGATGAGGACAAGAGGCCTAAGAAACATGTAATCTTTGGACTTTTGAGGTATATGTGCACACAAAACTCCACTGTGAACAGCAGTCACATTTGGATTGACTCAGAGATAAGTACTGGGAAGAAGGACAAAAAAAAAAAAGCTCATAGTCATCAAGCTGGAAAAAAAAGATTAAAAGCTTTTCTTTGTTTCTATGACTTGCCAGCAAGATAAGTGCAGCTGCAAGTATGTAAGAGTAACTGTCTCAGGTCCATCTGTAGAAATTGATTTTCTTCCCATTTACAAGCTTCACTCTGAAAAAAAATCACTGTTAATCTTTCTAATGAACTTTATTCTTTTTATGAGTGGAGATATGTCCTTGGTGTCTCTTGAAGATTCATCTTACAAATATATATGGACATGAGTAATAGTAAATTTATTAAAACTATTTACTCAGTATTGGTAAATAGTTCCATTGCACTCAGTGGAACTGCCTGGACAAGTGCAGTTATTCAGGGCTTGCAGAACATAAGGGTGCATCTCCTTCAGTCCAGTCTTGAAACTATCAGTACTTTTTGTATGTTTGGATGCAGACAATAGAGTCAAAGTACTAGAATCCTCTCTTGTCTCAAAGTACAATGAATAAGGTTTTTAAATGTGTGATGCTCTGACTCATCAGCAGTTGACACAGTAGCATGCTCAGTGGCACCCTTTAAATTCTGCTTCCTCTGTCCTGTCTTGTCTTCTCATTAGAGCAAGATAAGAAGCTTCAAAGATAACACTAACATGCTGCTAGCTTTTCAGTTACTCGCCATAACTACCATTAAAATGCAGTTTTAAATGCTGTAGCTGAGAGCTAAGTATTTGCTCAATGTCACCAACCTCTCCTCTCTCTTGCCATCCATCTGCCCACACATGTGCCCTTCAGATCAGTTCTGTGGCAGGATCACCTGTTAAGTAGGTTGATGCTCATTTGCTTCTGTTCTGCAGGGAGAACAAGGGGCTGGATTTTCCATTATATTAGGGTTTAAGCAACTGCAGCATAAAAGGATTTTAAAGTCAGTGTGTAGCACTTTTGCATTTTGCATCAGACTGATGAAGCACCTGAATTTGAGTGTGCATTTGACTCAAAGTCAAAATGAAAAAAATAGTTGGAAATCTTCTGTGCAAGTACATGCACACATATGTAGATCCACACATATCTGTGAGTAGCTCTTAAGGAAAAACTGGGACAGGCTATAAGATTTCCTGGTGGGAGCAGCTGTAAAAAATCTATTTCCTGATCCAAAAGGCATCTATGTAAAATATATGGAATATTTGGAAGGCAAGATAGCCAACTGTTAGTGTGCATTATGTTTTAATCTTGTTATGCATTTGCTAATGATAATAATAAAGAAATTAACATAATTTATTTTTATGCTACTAGTATGCAATAAAGCTCCAGGCACCTCACAGCAATACAGTTGACTGTATCCTAGCTTTTATACCATAAATGCTGTCCTGGTTGGTTTAATACATGAAACTTGGGTGCTTTATTTGTATGCTTTGTATTTGCTTGTGCCATCTTTGATTAGTATCACCTGGAAAGCCCAGCTTTTCTGCATGTAGTCACACCCAAGAGGAAAGCCTGACTCAGAAAAGATTAGTGTCACTTTGCTTTTTTCCCCTCATCTTTTTTCTGTAAAGGAGGAGAGCTTTCTGATCATATCAGTATATTCGTAAAGATAGCCTAGATAGCTGAATACCTTAAGGGCCTCAATCTCCTCTCATATGTACCAGAATTAAAGCTGGTATAACTGTTGACTTCAGTGGTGATTTATACCTGCATAAGGTGAGAGGAGAAGGAAGCCCTGAGATTTTTATGAGGGATAGTGAGAAACTTGTTCTTTTAGCATGGTAAACATAGAGCACCAAATTCATGTTTCCATTGAAATTATGAATGTGACATCAGGGATGTCTTTGGCCCAAAGTATTTACTTTTGAACTCATTTGCTAAGCTGATTAGAAGAGCGTCGGAGCAAGTGTTGTATTTACACAGGCCCAACAGATTTAAGTCCTCTGTGTTTGGAAGTATGCTGGTTTTTCTATAGCATTTTTACACACAAACTCTCGTACACAGAGACTGGCAAACATGCACACACACAATCTGCACTTACAAATCAAAACTAGGACATACATTAAATATGTATGAAGGTTTTCATTAGACTTCCAATGAAAGTAAGGCTTTTGGTCTTGGACTTTTGATAGTGTGCTTAATAACAGGCCATGCATCACTTTCAGACATGAACCACCTGGTCAGACCATGAAGAATTCCAAATCAAAAGTGGTGTGGTTAAAAACTTTCTGATTAGAATTTTTTTCTGCTAATTATTGATGAAGAGTAGATTATTCTTTGTTATTCTTGCTGTAGCCAAGACAGCCAGTGTAACACTGTTAAACTCTGAGAAAGCTGTTCTTTAATTTTCCAATTAAGAAAACAAAAAAGTTCAGTGTGCCTGATATTTGGGTGTTTCGCTCTGTCTTGTGCCAAGGTGATAAAAGTGACATTTGTTGTGAATAAATAATTATTTGTAGTGATTCCGTTCTTTTGTATGGCAAGCCACCCTCTCAGCCTTAAACCCCGAACTTTTTACCTGAGTTTCTAGAGCTGGAGTAAAGCTTGCAACTACAAAGGTTCATCATTACTTTCAATTAATAATTTTGTCTATCCTTTTAATTGTAGTTTCTTATTTGCCTTGGAGAACTATTTACATACATTTACATATACTTATACACTTTAACAAATGCATTCATATGAAAACGGGACATTTCCCTCTCATGACTACACCTGTCTCCCCAGCATCCAAGTTTCCCTTTGTTTCACCATGTGTTTTGCCTCCTGCCATACAGTTCTCCAGTAACATACTGCAATGGTTGCTCAAGGCATCTCTGGTTTCCTGATATTGCACCAGTCCTACTAGTTCCTCCCAGTACAATTCTGAATATCACTGAGCATTACGTTAGTACTATTAATTTGTACTATTAGTTAGTACTAAAAACAACTGACTATGAAGCAAACTGAAGGATGCAGGAAACACTGTGCTCTACTTAGGCCTCTACAAAACGGAAAACAAAGCAGCCTTACCATTCACTACTGCATACCCTCTCTTAAACCTCTAAACCCGCTTATTGAAAAAGCCCTAGTGACTTCAGTGGATGTACACCTGCATAGTTAACGATCCTCTTCATATAAGCAAAATAGATATAACTTGCATAGGTAAGCGGAGTTTCTCTAGAGGATCTAGGCCGAGGAGACTCAGCTCAGATCAAGTCTGGCTGGAGTAACATGGAGAAATCATTCCCATCTGGATCGTAATCCATGGCATATGTAACAGGGGCTGGGTGGTCTCATTATAACTTCTGGTAGAGGAAAGCTCATCTCGCATAAACCACCACTGCAGGTGGCACTCAAAATGGAGGTCTCTAGGCTCAGGCCTGTCAATCCAGGGCTTTGCACAGCTGTTGAGTTCACACAGCATCTTTAGAAAATACCACAAAGTCCATTCACTTTACATTTTATGGCCCCTGAGCATTTCTACTAGATGTTTGTCATCATTATTTAGGAACAATATGGACTTTTAAAGTGAGTAGATTGTGTGAAACCACAATGAAATGCCCCCAGCCGTCCAGGCCAGCCATCATCGGGCCTGAGGAGGGAACGGTCCCAGAGACGTCGTTTGGTTTTGTAGGACAAATTTATAAATAGATCATATTTTATAAAATATAAATTAGGGTTCTTTGGACTCCTTCTATGCCAAAATACAACAGGTATTTCCACATACTGGGCCAGCGTAGCCAAAGGCAAGCGCTGGCAGCAGCCCAAGGCCTGGAGGCCAGCGCAGCAGAGCTGGAGGGCGCAGGTGCCCAAGTGCAGGCTGCCTGGGCAGGCTGCTCATCAGCAGCGCTCGCCGGTCAGCACGGAGGTGCAGCACGGCAGGCAGGGGTGATTCTGCATGGCAAATCCTCCCCTTGGCAACAAACACATTTGCCCTTGGCTAAAAATAGCCAGGCTGGCTTCTAAATCCCAAAGTTTTGGGCACGAGAGCACCATGAGAGGGAAGTGGCTGTTTATGCAGTGATACTGATGAACAGACAGGATATTGCACTTCAGTGAAGAGCAGATACTATTTTTACATTGGATTTCAATGTATTTTGAATTTTTTATCAAAAGCATCTAGAATTTAAGAGATGTGTACATATATAATAAATCAAAATAAATAAGTGACAGAATAAGGATCAGAACACTTCCAATAATATGTTTCCTTTTAAAAATATAAGAGCACAAATGCACAAAAAATAAAGGCCTCCATCCAACAAAACACTTAGATGTATTCTTAATTTTAAGTCTCCATACAGTCACGCTTTGCTGGATCGAGGCATAATAACGGTAAACTTCTAGGCCAAATTCTGGACTGAATTCAGTAGATGCAGATGTCTTTAAAAGGAAACAATATGTGAGTGTATAGAGCACATCTCTATAGACACGCATGCCTGATCACTTGCATTCATGTTCTGAAATTGTCCAAAGCATGAACAGTTGTTCAGATTCAAAATATCCAGATTTAAAATACTTTCATTATTATTTAACAGAGAGCCACAGAGGTGCTTTGCCATGCAAGGTGAGAGAATGATCTCTGTCCAGAAGACCTTACAGTCTCATTTTAGACAGATAAAAAGCAGGTAAAGCATAAGGTTGAGATGGGATGAGAACGATGGAGAACTGGAATAATAAGCTCACACCGTTATTCATTATAGACATGTGCATTCTGTGGCTGCCAAGTTACAAGTTTTAAATATAGAAGTTTACTTTTATGTAGAAGTAATAATTATTAACAGAACACAAATCTTAGGGGGCTCTACAGATCATTTTGACAATCCAGAGTGGATGGGAGTTTTGCCACTCATTTCAGTGGGGTTAGGCTTTTATATTAAGTCACTCTGATTTAACCCTTGGGTCCCTAAAAGAGAGCAGACACTGGCGTTTTTGGTGAAGCAACTATGCCGTGACCTGAGTTCTGAAACTGGGTGTAAAATCGGCCAATTCCCTGTCCTCCAGCGGCGGCAGTGCCATTTAGTGCACAGCAGCAAACCCGCCACCACCCTTACTGTCTTTTGTCACCCAGCTGTAGCTAAGCCTTGCGTTGATGTTTGCTGTAGCTCAGCGGCAAAGCAGGAAACCCTTGCCAGGAAAGACATCTCTCCATGGCATCTCACCCGTAGCTCTGCAGAGCTTTTCCCAAGATGACAGGCATGGGGACAGGGAGCCGCTGTGACCACGAGCTCCCCTGTGGGAAGGTACCCAGGGGGAGCTCCACCACTCGTGGCCCCAGGGAACCAGTGCAGGTTCCGTGCACAGCGCCCTTGCCCTGCCCTGATGCTCTGGGGACAGATAATGCCACGCACTCCTGGCTTGCAAGGGGAAAAAAAAGTGATTTAAAACTGTCACGCAGCAGCTTTCACTATTAACTTTCATTTTTTTAAAGAGCTGAGAAGGGAATGCTTTGAGAAAAATCTGGGTCTGATTTTTATTTTTAGATAAACTGCCAGGGAAATAAATCACACATTAATGATTTTCAGTAATTTTTATAGGAGAACTGACAACTCACTGTGGTGACTCAGTTTGCTGAGTACTCTTCAGCTCTGTATAAGCACTTTAATTTCACCCTTAATTAAAAGAATTCAAGAGATCTGGGCTTTATTGTTCCTTGAGTACTTTGGAGGTGTTTCAGCATGAAATGGGGAAAAGGCAGCAACAGAGAGACTTTTGGGTTCTTGATGCAGTAAGCACTTTTAAGGAAGCATGTAAAGTTACATTGACTTAACATTTTCATATTTTGGAACTTGTGCCACACCTAAGCAACAGAAATTCACTTATTACAGAGAGATGAAGCTAACCTCAATAAAGTTGCTGGTAAAGGTGAGCTAATGCTTGGGTTGGTCATTCAAGTTCAAGTTGAGGTATTATGGTATCCACCCAAGAATTCATTCCCCTAAAAAGTTTTGTTTATGTTTGATTGATTGTTTTTTTAATCTTACCTGGCAAAAAAAGAAACCGTGTTGAAAGGAATAGAGGAGGTTATGAAGCCATCTTAATTCAGGCAGGCACTTCCTTGGGCTCTCAGTAAAGAAACACAGTGACTTACTAGGCTCCACACTGTCTGAAAGGTCCATTCACAGAGAAGTTAATGTAAGATCCTGGCTTAAATTACCTCCTTTTTATCACTACCTCCATGCTATTTAGATATAGATTTTTTAGTTAAATGCACTTGTTAAATTTTAATGTTCTTTTGAAACACTGATGAATTCAAATATCCCCATATGCATGCTGACTTGGTGCAAACACACACAGTGGAGTAGAACTGTACATGAGCTATGCTGAAGTAGCTGAACTACAGTACAGTATCGCTTTATTCTGAATATAGCTGTGGTGGCATACAATGCAGCTAATAAGCTTTAGCATTTTATTGTAATACAACTTCACAACAAGCTAGAATTGAAATGAGTCTTCTTCCAAAGTGCTGCATGCTCCTACCAAGGCAGATCTTCAGTAACTGCACAAGGTGGACGTGCCCTTGGCCAAGTAGCGGCACAGGTGGTTACCTACCCTTTTGCAAATTGATAAGCTGAATGCAGCCATCAGTGAAAACACACAGCTGTACGGAATGCTTGCAATATTGCACAAACTTCATGCTTTTGGGAAAAAAAACTTGTCTCAGCATAGCAATAATAGGAGCAACCAGATATTATTTGGAAATGAGAGGAAACAAATAATGTTAAAATCCTAAATTGCAAGAATCATTTTGTTTAGACAATGTTTTGTTATTTGACTAAAATGCTAGAAAGAGGGACTCAGGAGTTTCCTCCAGAATTCAAAATAGCACCAAGTCTATGTTGAAGTTCAGCTGTGATGGAGAAGGAAGCCTAAGAGATGTGGACATTTTTAGGCAGGAAATAATTGTTGATGATCTATCCCAAAATGCACAACATAAACTATCAGACTTCACTACAATGCTCTTGCATTAAGCATAATCCTTATACTTTGATGAACAACTTCTACATAGCTGAAGAATATTCAGAACAGTGTACAATGCCTTTCTGAACATGACATCAAGAAAAGTGAATCCACAATAAATCTCACAGAGAGTTCTAGTGGATACTTCAAAATATGTGCTTTATTTCTCATTTTGACTTAAGTTTTCAAACATTGGTTCTTCTGGCGCATTTCTCTGCTAGGTGAGAGAGCTCTTTAGTACGAAGTATTTTCTTTCCATGAAAGTGCTTATACATTGTAATTGAGTCACTTCTCAATCTTCTTTTTATAATGAAATACGCAACAAAATAGCCTGTGGCCTTTAGAGCATTGACAGGTTTCCAGAAGAGTTTATAAAAAGAGTAGGAGGCCTTAATTTGACTATTTACAATGCAATATCAATACTCTTAGTTTTCAAACTTGCCAGAAGCTTTTGATTCCTTTTGGAAAGAGCTAAACACTCACATAAAAAATATGCAAGCGTGTATCAGTTCAGATAGCCCATAGTCTCCCAGCCTGTTCTTTGTGGACAAACTGATTTGGAGAGGCATACTAGGCAGAAGGTTAAACCTTCTCCAAGTCTAAAACTCATAACAGCACTTTGCTCTACAGGAGTATTTTCTTCCAGGTTACAGAAAACTCACAGATTAGAGAACTTTTTCAAATCCCACTGTCACTGCACACCCTTTCCCTTCCCTGTTCCTCGCTCCCAGCTTTAGTTAGTTTAGATGCCACAAAAGGGGCCCCTCTCTCTGCCCCGAGTGCTGCTCCCCAGCTCCCAGGGGCTCCACCAAATCCCAGGCCAGGTTTCCCAGCCCCTCTTTCCCCAGCTGCTACAGGGCTAGAGAGCAGCATCGGCTCAGGGACACCCCCCAGCAGGTCTGTGTAGACGTGGCACCACCACACCAAGAGTAATCCGCGCTTGTATAAGGAAAGTGCTATTAGATTCCTCGACACACAGCTCAACTGCTGGTATCAACAGCAATGCAAGTCCGATTGCAAGAGTTCGCTGTCTGCCACTAAACCCTACCTATTATTTATGGATACCCCCTTTTAAAATTAGATGATTGCAAATTAGAAAATACATGTCCTTAAATTTGAAAGTGCAAAAAAGGGGTTATAAATACTCTAAGTCATTCTTTTATGTGACCTGAATAATTATAGCAACTGTAAGAGTTGCAATTTAAAAGGATTTTCAAAACACATCATCTTTCAAAAGACACATCAGTAGGTCATCTGTGACCCCTGCATTGTGTGCTTTCCTCTGGTAGAGTAGATAGACCTAAAGTGAGATGACAGTTGCCATCCCGTAATTATCAAGTACAAAGCTAAAATGAACTGAAAGCCACCCAAAATATCAATATCAAACAAGACTCAAATGGAGTCTGCTTAAAGATAAGCATGATGTTTAAATCTTTACAGGAACCTGTATCTGAACTTAAACAAAGATGCTGATTTTTGATGCAGACTTAATAAGTCTTTAATTATTATATACTACAATTACTATAGCAGCATATGCAAATCTTGTGTTTTGTTGTATGAGACTAGACAGCTCTAGCAGACAACTAGTCCTTGCAGTCATGGTAATCATCACACAACCAAGAGGAGAAAATTGTGTGTGCACTTTTGTATTCCCACATTTGGGAGCTAGGGCAGATCCACCCTTCTATCCTATTAATTATGTGCCCGACAACATAATGTCTAAGCAGTGTTTATATATTCAAAAATCAGGAGTGTCAATTCTAATACTAAGGGACAAGTTCCATTGTCTTCTCGTGTATCTCATTTTCTTCAAAATGACTTGTCCTAGATTTTTAGATTAAAAATAACAAGTATATAAATTCATATATACCACAAATTTTATATTAAAAAAAACTTAAAACCATACCTACAGTACTTTAGTACCTGACTTGTATATTTATGTGACTATTGTTAGAAGTGACTAATTGGGTTTGATTAGCTTCATCATTAATATTCTGTCCATAATTTAACATGCTTCAATAAAATACCCTAAAGCAGTATAATGATTAGATTTCAGGAATATGTGTTTTGCAATTAAGTTGCTCTTGATTTTGATATGCAGATTAAGAAATGGTGGTCTCATTTAAAAAAAAAAACTGCCCTTATTAACTCAGCAGTATACTCTGAAGATTAGGTAAGAAATCCAAGATTTTCTCTTTGTATATGCTAGTTAAAATGTATTTCAATCAAGCATATGTGGGCAAATCAGATTTGATTAGTTTAAGTTCACAGTCATTCTATCTAAATGAATAATGTGTCACCTAACATTGCAAAAATTTGATTAATAGTTTATCAGTTAATTAAAAATGAGGTTTAATTTTTCTTTTTTAGGAAAATGCAAGGTAGATATTCCTTGTCTTCATCATAAATGCAAATTATTTCAGCTTGAATCTATTGTTCCTCCTTCATTTCTTAGCCAACTGGCAAGAAAATAAAGGTTTTAAAACGATCTCTTTTACAGAGAAGTAGTAAAACTTTGTTTGCTTACACATATGGCTTCCAGTTGTCTAAGTTCAGGCGGGATAATCTGTGCACATCCTCGTTCCTCCCCCTGTCTCTGCGTGGACTTCTTTGGGAAGGCCTCAGAGCAGATTCACACCATCCCACAGCCACTGAGGGAGGACTCCCCTGGCAAAGCAGTTATGTAGGACCCATTTGAGGTTTCAGGGAAAGCAGAGGAGATGTCAACAACTCCATGGACTAAAAATAAAAACTTCAGAGGACAGGAAATCATCTGCAATCCTGGGCAGCCCCCTGTGAGCCAAGCTCAGAACTGATCAACAGTTATCAATGCTTCTGCCATTTTTCAACAAAAGTGTCGGACTTCCCTGTTTGCAATAGCAACGTCTCAGCTTGCAGAGTGCAATTTTACAGACTGGCATCCTGTAAAATGGATAGATTTCTCCCATCTAAAAATTTAGGAAATTATTCACAAAACCCAGTATAAAAACAAGAGTGTTGCAAAATCAAGACAGAAAGTTGAAAAATGGCAAAGCTAAGGTTGCCTTTGAGACCTCACTTGAATCACTCTGTACAGTCATATCATACAACTTTCTCTGTATGGTGCCATACTACATTTTCTACAAGATTTTGCATTATCTAGAGCACAGCACAAATAAGGTTCCCTGAATTAGCAATGATGAATTGCGTATATCAACACATGGCATTATCTGAATACGCCATTTAAAACACTTAGCAAAGTCTCTTTCAAGGATACTTCTACAGGTCGTCATTGTACACAAAGGAAAATGATGGAGACTTTGCAATGTACCTATGTCTGGTCTAGTAGGTATGCCATGGGTATGCCTAGTAGACTACTCCATATCTACTCCAAAATAAGTTTTGGTCACCTCCAGCACTCCTTCCTTCCATCCCTCCTGAGTATCCAGACCGTCCCATCTTTTCTTTTACCTCTACCCCAACATTTTTACATCCCATCCTTTCCAGTCTCTCTGCAATCAACTCTTATATTCATCCTTTCAACTGATCATTTTGCCACCTTGTTACCTACATATCCCATAACTTCTCTCTTTGTTATTTTAGCGCATAAGAAGTCATCTATATAACTATTACCCTCTCTCCTTCTCTCTAATGCCACTGTTGCTGCCACATCAGAAAGAAATCAGCTACTTAATTACAACGTACAAGACAGACAGATAAAATGCCAATTTTACCTCCTATTTATAATGATCACTTAATTCTGCAGACATCCCACAAAGAGCAAAATCTGCATGCTGGTCCCTCATATTTTCATATTGTTATTAATAATCCAAGCATGAGGGGGTGAAAGAAAGCAAAAAAGAGATTTGCAGCTCTAAAACAATCTATTCTATATATTGTAGCTGCAGCACAAAAAATGTACTATTTGTAAGCAACTAAATATATCTATATTAACAAAAAAACTGCAAAGTCTCATGCTTTCCTAACAAAAACAGTCCCTTTTGACTTTATAGGCCATCTCCTGGCTGATCAAGTAGAAAACTGAAGACAGAAAGAAATGCATTATTTAATTATCCATTGGAGAAAAAGGAAAAAAAAAAACAAGGAAGAAAAAAACTGTTAACAGTAATTAAACATAAAAATCTCCAACTGCAAGTAGAAATATACAATTATGGTTACATGCTCAAAGATTATATTATATAGAGGGCTATGAGTAACCCTGAATAGTGGATCCATCAAGAAACACAATTGACTTCAGTTGAAGCTCTGAGTACTCAGACTTCTAAAAATCAGGCCCGTAAAGACTAGCACCTAGATAGCTGTATCCCTAAGATAGATAGAAACTAATTGGTCATGGATAATAATATAACATGCTTGCCCTCCACCATTAATATGTAGCTATATTAATATATCATAGCTTGGTAGTATGGTATGACTGGGATCTATATCAAATGATTATGTCAATGGCCCATTAAGCAAATAGTATATTAAACCAGTAGAAGAGCACAGAGTGTTTGCTCCATAAATGCGTATATAACAGCAGGCTTAAGATTTAACTAGGCTCTCCAATAAAAGAAATACTATATAAGCCACAGGTTAGCAACAAATTTGCTCTACCTCGTTGATTTCTATACAGAACCAGATACAAGAAGGCATTTTCCATCCTAAGATTTGTACTGTTGCCAATTAAAATGAAATACTTCCCTATGAAAAACCATACAAACATGAGAATATAATTCCCTTCTAACAGAAACATTCTATTAACATCTCTGATAGAGGTCATCAATTCCTCACCACATTGTTTGCACCATGTCCAGCAGTTATGGGTAGCATGAAGGACCTCAAACACAGCTCCCAGGCATTTCCCCTTCAGTGCTCCCAGGGTTAGCTTGCCACAGAGGTTTAATGATGATGAAAGCTCATGGGCAGGAACCTCAAGAGCCTGCAAAGAGGGCAAGCATCCCTCTGGAGTTGTGCTCCAATACTGAGAAGCAACAAATGGATTTTGAGTTGATGTTCATGCCCATTCCCCCCAATGCCTTACTATTAGAAATATACGCTGCAAGTTGGGTGTTTGTCCTCTGGGGAATGTACTAAAGCTGCAACACTTGCAATGGAGGTCACCAGACACCCATCACTTGGCCACAGTTTGCAGTCATGCTTGGCCAAGGTTGAACCAAGACAACAGGGAAGGAGATGCCACATAATGGTGGGAGCGACCCACGTGACATTCCATGGTCTCCCCAAACAGCTTGATTCCTACTGAAGCTTTGAAGAAGCAAATACACATGCTGCACAAGAGCTGTCTTTCTCTTCAGCCTTCCCCAAGACTTCCAGCTCCTGATCCTAAAACCATTTGCTAAACTGTGGCAGCAATGGCTCCCGCCACCGAGCCGGCCTGACCTCACAGTACTGTACACAAAATCAGGAGTCACCTTTTCTGTGTATCCTCTAACAAATTCATGTAAATAAAAGCCATGTGGGACTGACAGACACTAGGGCTCTATAACAATGACTTAAAAAAAAAATGTGGTGAGAAGACGCAGAATCTAAGCTTTGGCTGTGTTACTGTAAACTGAAAGGAGATTCAAAAATAAACCAGCGAGCCGCTTGGGGCAGCCAGCGGCCACAGGCCAGGGCTGTGCGCCCTCTCAGCCACCCAGCTAATGAGAAGCAGCCAGCCCAGCCTTCCCTGCTCGTCCATTGCCCGGCAGAGGCATACGTGGCCCCAGAACCCGGCTCCTGCTGCCCTTGGTGGCTTTGCTGCAGGCCTGAGCTCCAGGCCTGCAGCAGGTCTACTGATGTCCATCCGGCAGTGCCAAGACTTCAGCTTGTGCCTCACGTCCCTCCCTGCTGACGCCTCCCCCACACGATGGTGGGTCTCTGCGATGGCTATTCCCCATATGGCCTTAGTTCCCATCCCACCTCTCCCTGCAGTGCACGCGAATTACTGCTCTCTCCATCCCTACCTGCTCAGCACAAGTTGTTCCCTTCCATGTATATTTGCTGACACAAGGAGCTGATAAATTTGTCTCCCCTGCTTTCAGACCAGGTAACAGCCTGGTGTGTAATTAGGGCTCCACTTGGCACTTAGCTTTCCGACCCGTGCAACGTGAGGGGAAATGTCGGTGTTAGACACTTCACGTGCACCACGCCAGAGTGTAAAGTACTTGAAAAGATGCAAGATAGTGAAAAATCAGTCCAGTGTCTTTCTGCCTCACTCATGCCTGCCAATATCATTTAAAAATAAGAAAAAAGAAAAGAAAAAGAAAAGAAAGAAAGAAAAAAAATCAATAGATTGCAATTTGCATTAATTTTAATACATTTGCATAAACTCAGGCAAACGTAGCAGAAGCTTTGTCCCTAACAATTTTAAAGTTATGCTTGAGCAAAACTGGAGCATAGAGTGTTCACCGAGCACAGCTGGCTCGTGGAGTGGGGTGACGTGGGCCAAACGGTCGCTGTCCTTGCACCGGAGAGCGGCAAGAGGCTCAGCCCCGGGCTGGCGGGCAAGGTGAGACCCTGGCCACGCAGACCAGTCACTGCTGCCTGTGCCGGCTTTGCCCGGCCACGTGCCCAGCTTGGCCCTGGTGTGCACCAAAGAGGCTGGAACCACTGGACCCACTCTCCTGCCCCTGCCTTCGCCTGCTCCAGTGTCCTGACTTGATGCTCCTGACTCTTAGAAAGGACTCAAAGCAGTTTTGTTTTGCTTTAAAGGTTGGGTTTGTTCTGCAAAAAAGTGTGATGCGGTACATCCACCTGCCAGCAGCAGTACCTTTACTTGAAGCACTTACCCGCAGGCAGCAAATTAGCCATCTCCTGTGACGCCCGTGAGATTTGAAGGGGAGAAAAACATTGCTGCTTGCAGGTCCAAAAGCCAAAATACCACAGTGAAAGTGAAGTAAATAGCTACTTTTTTGCAATATGCAAAAACTTAAATTTCATTGAAAGAATAAAATTGATTGGCTGGAATATAACAAATAAACCAGGTCATAAAAAATTACAGATAAACCAAAAAGGAGCAAAACATTGGAGAAAAAAAAAAAAAGAAAAAAAAAAAGAAAAAAAAAACTTTCACATTAAGTTCATAGAAGCTGATTTCCGATGTTCTTTAAGTCTGAGCTTTGACTATTTTTCCAAGAAGTGACACAAAAACAGCAAAGAGGGGAAAAATATATAGAAACCCAAGAAATAATGACTCTTTAATCTTTGATGATACCTACTCAGAGGGTAACTATCTGTGAGGAGTGCAAAATTTAACCTATCATTTTCATAGTGACAACAGAATTTATAGATTAAAGATTTATAGGTTTTAAACATTTGGAACAAAACCATCTGGCTCTGAGATAGCCAGCCCCAGAATCAGTGCTTCAATAGCTAAATCTCTCCTAACTGAACAAAAGCCAAACCTCAAGCCGTCAACAGCATCTGGCTACGATAAAGCTTTCCTCCAACATAAAGCACTCAGAAATACCCTGCTAAATTAGCGGGATGCGTTTGAGAAGTCGAGCACCATAAATGAATAGGTGGAGACTTGCTGTTTCCTCTGAGAAAGGCTGAGCAAGGTGCTAAGCATGCGTCCGTCCCTGGTTGAGGAAGGGGACAATCAAAAACAGGTACCCGCCGCAGTGGGACGGCGGTGTCCTGGATGGCCTCCCTGTTTTGAGTTTCAAGACCTGGGATGAGGCACGCTGCCTCTGGCAAAACCACTTTTGCTTTTCCCTCATAAGGTGGAAATAAAAAACTTAAGACAAATCTCTCTTTGACATCTTATAACTGCATTTCTGCTAACAAATGTAGATGATGCATTTATTGACATTGCAACAACTCCTCCAGGACAACAACATCTTAAGAAAAAAAAAAAAAAGGAAAAGCGAAGATAAATCTCCCGCAGATATTGCAATGAATCTTACGCTGACATTCTAACAACTCCAATACAATACTTGAATAGGGAAGAGCTCATTAAAAATATCTTCGGCGGCGGCTGCTCGGGGCCCGTGTCTCCGGCAGCCTCCGCGCGGCGGCCGCGCAGGCGCCGTGGCGTGCGCACGCATCTGGGCACGCCGGGCTCCGCAAATTTATGGTTTCATGAAATTGATGAAGTGACACATATGCTCGGATTAGGATGTCAGGGAGAAGTGTAAAGGTTTGGGGCCCTTTTGTGAGATTTTGTGGGCTACAAGTTTAATTTGCCAGTGATTACTCTGGCTGCATATGCAAATCAGACCGGAGCAATCTCACACGGAGGTGGCTATAAAGGGGGTGCGCGCGGCTCGCACGACGCTGTGCCGGGTCTGATCACAGGCACCTTGTGGGGCTGCAGGCCCCATCTGTGCGGCGCTTCCTTAGTTCTGCGCCCACGCACAAAGACTCCATAAGAGCTGCGACCAGCTTTAGCAAAGGCACAGGGAAAGAGCAGAGCAGCAGCACGGGACAGGCCTGGCAGCACTTCCAGTGCAGCGGTGCTTCCCACCATGCAGTCCTGACCTCAGCCTCTGCTGCAGCTCACCTGTGCTGACAACTCACCAGCCACTAGAAGTGAACATTATCCTCACTTTTTTTTCCCCACCAATCCCACTTTTTCATAAGATTTTTCCCACTTTTTTCCCCTCTATCCCTCTTACGAGGCAAGAGGGCCGGGCCGCTAAGGGGAACCTCTGGAAGCCACTATGGACACTCACACCGAGCCCTGGAGGGGCTAACCCTGGTGGTAAGGCAGAAGGTCCAAGCTGGGGCAGATGATTGCAGGCTCCAAGGCAATACTGTGGCCAAGGCGCTTGGGAAAACCTCCAGGCATCCGGCTGGAGCCACAACAACCCCCCCGTTGTTTCCCTAAATATCTCATTTACACACTGTGTTGCTTGTTTTATTCTTCTTAATGAAGAAAGACTGTAGATGCTCAATTGCAGACTCAAGCTCTTCAGAAAAAAGTTGAAAGAATAAAAGCTTAGTATTAATGAAGAAAAACAGAGCAATACAAGCCTGAGACGACTAATAACCTGTGCAAAGCTATAAGCTGGTAGAGATTTGCTGGTCTCCAGTAAAAAGTGAAGTATCACGGTTTTGTATAATTCTTAAGGAAGACTCCAACACTAGTATATCTGAGCAACCTTCCTTTGGCTTAGTTTACTGAAGACTTTTGTACCATTTATGGACCATTTATGCATGTAAAACAGGAAATTAGTGCACTAAAAATGACTTATGCACCAAATTAGCTTGTTTTCATACCCATGAAATCCCAAAGCAGCTGTATTTAACTCTGACCCAAGTGTTCACCTCAGGGGCAAATTACCTAGCGAAGCTGGTGTCAGATGTGAAAGCACTCACTGCTCTGGGAGATATCCTTGCCATACTCCCCAAGAACCTTCATTTCTTAGGAAAAACACAAATTCCGTGTGGTGCCATGACCCAACAGAGCAGCAACAATAGCCATGGCACCAAGTCCCCTCAATCTTGTCCTGCCTGACCACTTCTGTGGTTCTTACACCTTCCCTTTTTAGGTAAGCATTAAAGTGCAGCCTCCCAAACTTGCAGGTCCCTTCTCTAACCATTTGCCCCACAGTTCCTAGAAATACAGGGACCCTCTTGATGCAGACAGGCTGCTGCTCAGAGCTTTCCCATAGCTGTTGCTCAAGCTCCATGAGGTACATATTGCACTTGTGGAGTTGGGAAGCAAGAGCTGGAATTGCAGCTTACTTCTGCTGCAATTTAACTCCTTTTAACTCAGTGCAAGCTACTCTATTTAGACCTGCAAGACAGACTCAGCAAAAATATACCGCACAGATGAACTCCACAAGTGCATAATAAATAAATAATAACAATAACAGTTTGTGTTAATATAGCACCTCTAATCCAATTATCTGAAAGCTCTTTGCAAATATTAATTAATTAAGGCTTGCAACACCCCCATGACATAGGTAATTATTATTATCCCCATTTCGCATGTGATAAACGGGAGCAACATACGGTTTCCCCTTCCCTCGCACACGCAGCTTGCGGCAGAACAAACGCGGCCGGTCAGGCTCACCAGCCTGTTGCCAGCCCCGGCTCCCGCCTCCCCTGCACCCAACATCACCGTGAGAAAAGGGCTGGAAGAGACTGCCAAGCCACAACACCTTGTGCTCCCGCTGCGGGCAACCACGCAGGCCGGAGCAAACAGCAGCTGCCCCTCTGCTCCAGGGCTGCTCGAGGGCCTTCGGAGGCGTCAGCAGGAAAAGCAAGATTATTCCCTACCAGATGCTTGAACTGCTGGGAGCAACACAGCCCCAGGAGGGTCATGCTCCTCAGCTCCAAGCTGAGTTGCAAAACGAAGAGGTGCCAGGTGCAAACCAGCACCTCCAAAGGCCTCCCAGGCCTCTCCTGGCTGGTTTTGGCTCCTCACAGGTGCTACAAATGGAAGCATCTCAGAAACACACTCGTTCCTGCCAGGTGGAGCCATTCCCAGTGCGCTGGGAAGCTGCCTGTCCCCAGAGGGGAAGGCGAGTGGAGCTGGGAGGGGAGCTGCTGCCTCCGGCCAGCTCTCGCAGAGCGCTTCCCACGTGGCCGGGAGAGCGGCGCTCCACGCTCCTGCACGGGGCCTCACACGCGTCATCCGTGCTCCTGCCTGCTCCGCGTCTCAGCAACTTTCGTGCTCGCTTTATTCATCTATCCATCAAAGCAGATTCTAACACTAAGAAAACAAATAATTTTTTAACTTGAATTTTATGAAAAATTCATCATTAAAAAGGAAAAATGAAAGACACCTGCAGCTGGCACTCTGATGAAAGCAGGCTGGTTCATTTTAAGCACAAATGTAATGTGGCAAAACCTCCTGGAAAACTGCCCTTTGCTGGAATCTCCTGACAGAGAAAGGAATCACAGGAGTGAAGGGCTCGACCTCTGTTACAGCCACTCTGCATCCCACTGCTTTTAACCAGCTCTCTCCCTGTGGCTCAAAAGCTTCTGCGCCTCCATGGGCTGCCCCGTGCTGGGGGCTCCCCACCACCCGCGAGCAGAGTTTGGCCGGGGTTGGTGTCCTCAGCCTGTCTCGGGTTGTCCCTTGCTGCTGCATCCCTGGGGAAAAAGGGCCGTGTCCTGGGAAGCAGAGCTGCAGACGCTCCTGTTCCTGCCATGCGAGGAATCACCGACAGCCTCATGCTATAAGTGAAAAGCTCTCTTTGGTCGGCCAGCAATGAAATCCATCCTACCCCATTTTAACATCGAAGTAATAAAATTCACACAGCTAAATGAAAGATGTTGTTAATTATTTTGCGGTGTCGCTGCCAGTTCATTCCCTCCCGTGCTAGAGAGGTCAGTGAAACGCTGCAGCTGGCCGTGCGGCTCTCCGGCAGCACTGCGCACGCGGCGCGGGCAGAAGCGGCCGAGAAGGTCCATTTCTCCAAGTCAAACAAAATAAGGCATGTTTGCCAGTTGATTACTAAACACAGGAAAGATCAAACGGCTCCAATTGCGGAGAATCGGGTACAGCAGTTCATAGCAAGCAGTGCGGCTAATTCCAGACCAAAGGGGAAGCAGGATAAGAGGAAATTTATGAGTAAGCTCTTGAAGTAATGAAACGAAAGTAATGCTGATTGGCCTCATTTACAGCAGTTCAAAAGCTGATCGTCATCACTGGAGCAGCGAGGATCAACCGACAGTCCCTCCTGCGGCAGGGAAGCAGAGCTCACCTGCCACCGGTGCGTGGGAAAGGCCCCTTGGCCACGGCCACCAGACGAAGACTGGCCATGGCCAGGGTCCTCGCAGCCACCCTGGCCCCCGTGCCTGGCCCGAGGAAATTGGCTAGGAAATACAGCTTGCAGTGCTCAGTAATAGCTGCAAGGAGGGCAGATTTCCGTCTGTCTGACGGGGAGGTGCCGCAGGAGGTGTCCGTGCTGAATGGAACTGAAGGTGGACGATTTTCATTAGTCCAGACCCTGTTTATAGAACTAAAGACACTTTTCTCCAACCCATTACTGTATTCTTAGTGCAGAAATAGGGCACAAAAAAGAGCAACGTATTTGTTACTAATATACCTTCACTTAGAGACTGAATTTGACCCATGTCTAGGTTTGGTGTATATGGGGATATGTTGCTTGTGAACATTAAGCCATCTGGAAAACACGTGGCTCTGCTGAATTTGGACAAAACCATCTGCCCATGGGCTGCACTGCAACGTCCGTGGAACTTGCAGTTGTTGGGGATGTTTGCTGCTTTCTGGCTGATGTTATGACTAATTTTTGCAGACTGCACTGCACTGAATCAGGATGCGCAGTGAAAACAACATGCCTGATAAAATCTTATGCGAGGCAATGAAATGTAATCTATACATTCTGAAACCAGAGAGGAAAATGGCATTTTCCACATATATATTCATCCTAACATAAGCAAAAAAAATAAATCGTTCACAAACCTATAGGATCCAAACCAGGGTGTTTTCTGTAGCATTTCACATATCTACCTGAAAGAGCAACTCAAGCAAGTGAAAAGCTTTTAGAACTTTATATTTGGAAACTAAACCCACGGAGTTGTTTTAGATTAACATTTATAATGTGGAAAATCTTAGTATGTGAGCATTTAAACACTCTGCTGGGCTTAACCCCCAAACTTACAATCGCAGGGAAGCAAAGTCCAGCAAGAGGACCCAAGTTTGCCTGTGTCAAACGCAGCAGGCGCGAACGGCTCAAGCCGGAGGCAGGGTTGTACGCTCTGCGCGGGAGCTGCTCGGCCTGGAAGCCTGGCCTGGGCAGGGGACGGCGGCCGCGGGCTGGGCCGCGGTGGGCGCGCGGCTCCGCGCGGCGCTGCAGAGCCGTGGCCTTGCCCACGAGATGGCAGCAGAAGCTGGGAAATGTCCGTGGAGGTTCGCGGCGGGAGCCCTGAGCCTGAGCGACGCGGGTCCCGATGCCCCACACGGCCGGACATCCGCATGGCAATGACAAGTGCTCAAACCTTTCCCTCAACAACCTCCCACACGAGCAAGAGACACCCAAGCAGCTCAGGAAGCGGGTGCCAAGCAGTGACCATAAAAGCAAATGGATTGACCAGGAGGGTTCACTCCTTGGTTCTCAGCTGCCCAAACGTCCTTCATCCACCGTGCACACCTCACAGCAGCATTCCCTGCTCGTGCGCCAATAGAGATGGCTACACATCTCAATTAAGCAGTCAAGATGTGCTGAATACTAAATGAAAGACCCACAATCGGTGCCCAAATCCCCAGACAACGCGGGCAAGAGCAGTGGCCGATGAGCAGAGCAACCCCGGGATGCCATGCTGGCAGAAACGCTGCAACTTCACGGGGCTGCTGAATGCTCACCCATCAGCTTCATGTGTGAAGCATCCTTTTGGTGACCCTCTAAGCACAGCTGCTTGTCCCACAGAGCCAGGGCTAGTCTGAAAGTGCTGGTGGTGAGATGAGATGGAGTGAAGGGGGCTGAGAGACATGACAGGAACATCCTCCCATCCCACCTCAGCGCCCTGCTTCACATTCCCAGCCTCTTGCCATTTTGCCCTGCTATGGACCCCTGTCCACTTTAAACAAATTCTGGGGGTGTGTGTGCCCTGAGTGAGAATAAAGTCTAAGTTAATTAAAAGCTACAACAGCCATCGAGCACAATCACCAGGGCTTTGCTACCAGAAATCAGGTGTATGAGTTGTCTGTTCTACTCTGTTTTAGCATTGATGTTTGGGCAAAGTGCGAGCACAATGGCATTTTACTCCCATGTTATTTGCCAATGTACCTTTGTTTAGAAACCTGTGCAAGAAGCAAAGAAGTTAAATGAATGAACACAGTTTGTGATTGTTGCTTGGGTGGGCAGGAGAACAGGAAAATTAAAAACATCCCCACAGCCTACAGATGTAGGCAAACTCACAGCTGCTCAGGCAGCTGATTGTTCAATAAATGCAAATGGACAAAGCGAAGCATCACTGAACTTGAGAGATAAAGGTACTAACAATACAGACTTTCTACACTGTGAGTCCAATTTTTTTGCCTGTTTATATAAGTAAAAGGCAATTTGAGCAACTGGAGCATCAGCTCTTTACAGGGAAAGATAATTTTGCTACAGCAGCCAATAAGATTGTGCAAGATCCTCTAAAGAAAGCCTAAATATGTATCCTCATTTCTTTAATAAATGGCTTAAATCCAAGCATACAAACAATTTGACATTAAGGATTTACGCAACTGGTAGCCACATTCCTTGTTCACCGAAGAGTCCATGGGTGAATGTTAAAATAAGACACCCCCAACACAGGGAGTGATGAAACAGGACCTAATAGCTTCAGCACGGATCAGAGGCTGGAGATTGGAATAAAATATTAAAATAAGCTATTCAACCCAAAATGTTTCTGTACCAATTGGGATCTAAAGATCTTTATTTTGTTAATACTTAAATGTCAAGTTTCCATAATGAAACATGGAACCTAGTAGAAAAAGCCAATGATTATGATCCAGTTTGTAGTAGAAAATTTGCTTGGATCATCTAGACCCATATTTTGGCTTAACCTAGGAAAGTCAGCAAAATTTAGCCTGTCTTTGTGAATAATTCTTTGTGAATTTAGCATGCCACAGGTAGGAGTGGGACCATGTGATAGGGTAGGTTCTCATTTTTTGCTTCAGTAGACTCATTTTTTATTGAATAGCAGAGTAAATATTTAAGCAAAACTAGTGTAAACTGCTGGCAGGTATGCCATGCTAAGTAGCAGTCATTTACTTTTAAATAATTAAAAGTCAATATACAAGCATAGCATTCTTGTTTCAGTGTGGAATACAGTACCTCCGCTCTGCCTATGTGTCACTTCTGAGCTTGATTTACTAACAAAACGTTTAGCTCAGCTCATTTTGCAAAAAAAGAGGTTTTCTGAAAACAGCCCACTTTATTGCATGATTTCAGGTATTTTGGCTGTGCAGACCCCAGCAATTTCTGTGGAAGGCCGAATTTACAGCATGTGTGGACCTGACAAGGGAAGCCCAGCTTTCCTTTGCATTATGCATACTGGAAGTGTCAGGATGGCTCTGATGGTGTTTAATTAAATATTTGGCAGTGTTTAATTAATTAAATATTTAAACATTAAATACTAAATAGGATGTGATATCTGCTTAGTGGACATTATGTCTCAATAGCCATTAGTCATTAAACAGAACGCAAATTGGCCCTAGAAGACTCTCCCTAGCTAAGCAAAGGTCTTAAGTACGTGCACTTTCAGATCTTCATTAATAAGTAATAGAGGCCAATTCAGACTATGTAGCAGCCCAGATATCCCTATTAAGGAAAATGTTAATGTCTCTGTTTGAGACCAGACAGCAGCTGAGCGGATGGAAGGGAGCGACGCAAAGTCGTGTGCGGGGCAGTGGCCACGAGCCAAAGGGCTTTCCCAGGGAAGAACAAAAGCGCAGCACGCAGATGCCTGTGGTCTACCCATCCCACTATGCATATATGGGACTATTTTAGGTTAACTTCAGGGGATTTTAAATTAATTACATGGTTTAGAGTTCGCACACACTTACGCTCTCTGCAAGAGCCCTCCTCGCCCAAGGAGCTGGGTAGCGCCGCCTCCACATAAATGAGAATCAGGCTCCGCACATCCTCCCTCTGCCAAATTCCCACAACTGTTCGCCACAGCTTGGCCCAGCCAAACACGGACACATGCCAACACTTTACACACCGGCTCTTCCCATAGGCATCAGGAGAACGACTTTCAGGCTTAGAATTAAGCACGCGCTTAAGCGCTTGGATGAAGCAAGGTCTATAAAAAAGAGGGAGACTGATGCCTTAAAGATTTTAACATGAGGTATTTTTAGCAGGCAAACAATGCTTTACAGACCCTTGTGGTTTTGAACTTGCTATTTCATTATTCTCTATTCCCAAGACAACTAGTAGTGGCAAACACTTCACACTTTTCATCTCAGTGATATTTTGGGGAAGATATATCATTTTTGCTATTAAATCTGAATATGGCACTCAAGTACATATTCTAACTTTCTTTCAACACTGCTTTGCTCAGCAGTACTTTCACAGATCACACATCTGGTACCACGGCAGCTCCGGCTGTGCAGCATCCGCGTTCCTCCAGGGAGACGGAGACAGGCTGGGCCAGGCGTGCGATCCCAGCACCCACTGCTCCTGCAATCCAGCTCTTTCCGGGGCTCTACAAACTGCTGCAATGTACCGCAATGCTGAGATCATTTTAAACTATGCTAAAGCCAAATGAACTCCCAGCAACAGGAACCCTAATCAGTTAAAGTTCATTTTCTTTGTGGATTTGCATTTTGTCACGTTGTCCACGGGATTTCTTAATTGCAGGATAAAAGCAAAGCTTGAATAACAATCACAGCACTGGATTTGAAGAAAATGTCTGCCTCATCTCCAGCCCTGGAATCCTTTCAAACTTTAGTGTTCATAGATCTTTTGTATCTTACAGGCTGTGCAAATGCTGATGATCAAATTGCATTTCTGCTCAGGAATTTTTACTTTGAGCATCACTGAGCTCTTGAAGTCTGGTGACATATATATGCATTCATACAGAAGTCAGAGGTCTCCTACTCCAAAGTTCTTCTTGACAGAATGATTATGGAAAAAGCCTCTTTTGGTTAGAAGACCCTCTCACGAGACGTGGTCTTCTTCCTTCAGCCTCACATTAGCAACTCCTGGCTTCTCTCTTGGTTTTAACGAACCAATCCTTCTTGTTCCAAATTTCTCTCCTGGGAGCTTTCTATGTACTTTCTAATATATCATGCTACTTTCTGCAGAAATCAATTGCTCAATGGAAAAAAAGTATTTATTTTTTTTAATGCACCATTAGCAGCATTCCATAGCAGTCACAGTGCCTGCGCCCGTGCCTGGGACAGCCCAGGGAAAGCTAATCCTGGATCAAAGACGTGTTAGGAGCAGACCAGTCCTTTCTCCCATGTGTTTGTGCAGCGCCTGGTCCCCAGGACATGAGAAGCTGTGCAGAGTGAGCAGAGGACAGGGGCCATCAGAGAGATGCTCTGCAGAAGAAGGTCCTCCACCATTTTGCTCCATGCAACTCCAGCTTCTGCACCTTCTGCATGTTTCAAAACATTGTCAGTGGTGGGATAGGCACTAAAAAGCAAACAACTTATCAAATATTAAGCAGCACAGTCACTTGCTGAATTACTAGCTAACTGCCAAACACAGATTTATTTTTCAATTTTAATGCTTTGCATTTCACAGTATCAAGTTGTCAAAACACAGTGTCTGAAAAGCACAAAACAAGTATCAGTGCCTCCTGTACTAACAGTGCAGACAACTAGCTTAGCGCCCTCTGCTCACCTTGGCTTCCCATCCCAAAGTACAGTAAGGAGGTCCAAATCGCAGGCAGGCTGCTTTAACCCCCAGCTCACTGCACTCCCAGTTATTTCTCATGGTAGCTTTGCATGCTTGTTGCGTGCTGTTAAAAGGCTTTTCATTTCCTGACAATTTATAAATATGTATTGGGCCTGAAGAATGAGGGTAAAGCAACTGCCGTTTCTCTTTTTAAAGAAAATTAAACATGACAAACTTAGTTATTCATGCAAACCATCCGCCTGTTATCTCTGATTATGCAGGATCCAAATGGCGAATATGAGTGAATGAGTGCATTCATCAAAGTAAACTGTCAGAGGCAGGAACACAGTTTTTAACCTACCCTTACCTATTCTCTTTTGTACTTACGTTTCATCATTTTCAACAGGCAGTTCAGCTGCTTAATACCAAGAGCACCTATTTCACTACTATTCCTCTATTTTAAGGGGATTAATTAGCCTCACGAGAGTAGAAAAGAAACACTGCACATAGCTCTCTTGTGCTTTAAAACATCACTTCATCAGGATATTTTAAGCTCGCAGGCCAGAACATATGGTATTTCAGGAACAGAAGCTGAAAGTACAGTACACAGTACACACGTATTCCTTCTCAGCATTAAAGGAGACTAAGTATTTTGTTAAGCCTCTCTGTGTACGTGTACATAAGTACGCGTGGGAGTAATAAGCAGAAATAAACTTCACACACAGAAAAAGCAACACATCTATTTTCATCCATCCACCAACCTGCCCCACAGCAACAATGAAAACCTGGGATATGTAAACTTGGGAAAACAAGAAAGATTTTATCATATCATCTGAAATCTGCAGCAAGCAGCACAGTTCACTTGTCTGTTTTAATCCAGAGAAGCTGCCTCAGAGACATCAGTTCTTATATTAGAGAAGAGCTTTGATGTTGCTTTGTGGTGGCTGAGCGCATCTTGCCGGGAAGCTCCCTCTCAGCCAGCCCCGCGAGGAGGCTGCAGGGACGGGCTCCTCCAGAGGAAGCAGTTGCAGCCATTCTGTGCCTGAAGGCTGCAGGCTCCTTGCTGCCGCCACCCAATGCCCACAGCACCTCTTTGGCCAAGCACAGAAAAAAAGTGTGGATGATCCTGAGGAACAGCATTAGGCCTGGGACCTCTCTTTGGGGTCCTGCAAGATACTAATCAAAAAACTGCTTGCAGCAACTCACTAACCCAGTGATGCCCTGTTCAGTATTACAAAACAGGATGGCAGAGTATGACAGGAACTAAAACCCTTTACGGTTCCTACTCTACAAATATGCTCCCGTTCCAACACTCAGGTAACAAGGACCCCAGAATGGTCAAGAAAAAACAGCCAGGTGCCCCACAACACAGAGGCAGCCTGACAACAGTAGTCTTGTGGTTGGTTCAAGCACAGGCACTTAGGGAAAAGAGCCAAGAAGCAAACTGGGGGGCAAAAACATTGCACTGCGTGAGCTGCAAAGGGAAGTCTTCTAGAGGAGAGAATGGGACGTTGCTTCGGCCAAGGAATCACTGGTCTATTCAGGGCAAGGGCCAAGCACTAGGAGCTCTGACCTCACTACAATCCAGTGCTTGCCTTCATACCTGCACAAACCCAAGGAAATGCTCATGATAAAGGAGACACAGGTGAAGATAAAATTCTTCAGAGCACACTTATTTTAAATAACTGTCAGTGTAAAGACAACATTTAGGCAAAAAGTCAGTGTACCATAATGCCTTACTGCCACAAACAACTGATCTGCCCCATCATTTCTGTCTGAAAGACAACAGCTTGCAACAGACTCAAGCACATAATCACCTTAGGAGGCCTGCACTACTCTGGGTGCATGTGCAGAATTCTCAGTAATGTTTTTTTTTTTTAATACTTTTTTATTTATCTCAGGTTGTTCATATGAACAGGGAAGAACCGATTACTGTTTAATGTGACACACTTGAATCATCTGTGCAAAATTTGCAAGTTAATTGGTTTTGGTTCCCCCCCAAAACACTGATATCCTGCTGAATAGTACTTCTTGCTTGGGTGCAGCTCACGAGGCTGCTGTGGCAGCCCTGCCTCCCCACAGCTCTGTCCTGCAACCATTGCCTTCACCACCAAGTCCATTCATTCTGTGGGAAGCAGGAGACCATGTAGTAGCACCCACAACAAGTCCCTGTAGTGCTGATCAAGATGCACAAAGACAAGGTAATAACATAGGCCAGAAGTTGCCAGGGTGGAGAGTTTTCAACTTGAAATCTCTTCTGTGTTTCCCTCTTTGAGGGAAGGAAGAGAGGGAGGGAAATAAAAAAAAAAAAAAAAAAAAAAAGCCACACCACTATCCACCCTGATTTACACCCTGGTTGAGTCAGTGTGACAGCAGGACTACTTAACGCTACCCTCCAACCCTACCATCACAGAGTTATGACTTGAAACATCAAATATGAATCAAGGATTTCCTTTCTCTTCAAATCCTCCTTCTGCCCTTCTCATCTGACTCACTTTTAAGTTCTGACCTTCATGCTAGCTAGTTGATCACTACTAATAGATAAGGGTAACACAGCTTTTGAACTATACTTATTGGGTGCTCTGTAGCTCAACTGGCACATTCTGCACGTTTTGCCAGGAGTAAAACCAGCTGAAATTAGATTAGGAGCCAGTGGGCACTACTTTGAAAATGCCAGTGTGTGCTAGAATAAACTGTGAGGTTGCAACATTACCAAAAAACACCTAGAAAAGCCCATCTGGTCACAGGTGTGGATTTACAGGAGGGTGGGTGATGAGGATGGCCAGGGAACTCTTCTTTCTTCCTCCGTCCCCTGCTATGCCACATAAAACGCTCAATGTCACTGTGCCCTCCTATTCCTCACACCACTGCTGGACCTACCTGGAAGACGCCTGGCTTCACCCTTTTGGGTGAAAAAACTTGTTGCCTTTGATTGCTGAATCTTGTGGTGCTTTGCAGGTGTTAGCTAGGGAAGCCAAACAATAACCCCAATGCATTTTGACTAGCTGAAAACTGTTAAAAAAATTAAGTGACTTGCCAGGAGCTACTGGGAAAGCCTGAGGCATAGCTCAGAATGCAGCTCAGCAGTCGCTATCCATAGTCTCCTACTCTTAACTATCAGATAATGCCAACTCTGTGATGCAGTAATACTGGGGAGCACATTTCATACACAAATGGATTATTACTGGAATCTTGCAGATAAAGCTATTCATCTTCTGAGGCCCTTGGGAATCTCAGCAGTTAATACATACCAAGGCAGAAAGATATATAAATCATAAAATACAAAGACACAGTAAGAAGCACATATAGAAAATACTGAAAAGAAGGGAAATAAACTAAACAAAAAAGCAAACTCGCAGCAGATATACAATTTAGAAGATGTGCATGCCACATTTGACCAAATAAACTGTATCTTTAAACATTTTAAGATGAGATCTTCAAAAGCACCTACAGAAGTTAAAACTTCAAACTTCCATTGACTGCCAGCAATTCTTAAAGTCCTGCCAACAATATAGCAATGCTCAATCTTTATCAGATTCACACATACAACAGTAGCAATAATACATGGAATTAGGTATACAGGTGACAGGTGCATAGATCATTTGCTTGGAAATCTAAACCTTTTTCCTGCTGTGGTGCCTCAAATGAGGAGCAGTAATCCACATGTCCGGTTTTCACCTACCATCCATACCCTGGTGTGAGTACAGTGTAAAGACCCATTTCAGGCAGAATAGAAAATTAATGAGGGAATAAAAGAGGTTGAGTCACATCTTACATATCAAATATGCCTTTCACAAGTTGTCTGTGATGAATTATTGTATGAAGTCTGTGTAAGGTTTGTAGCTGGTCAGAATACAGATAAAGCATGCGTAGGCTTTTCATGTATTATACAAAATCCATTAAAAGAAAGGGGCTGTTTACTCCTCCTGTTCTGACCACATCATTCACTTGTCATCTTACATATGATTTTTCCCCATCCTATTTTTCCCCAGACTAACAATGTGATTGGCAGTGGCCTCAATGCAATCGCTGCTCTCACTTTGCTGGACCATCCTGCAGAAGTGACCACAGCCTCGGTGCTGCCACAGCTGGGAGTGCTGAGCACAGAGGTTCCTCCACAGCACAAACACTCACCTGGTATGGAAATAAAACCAGGCAACTTTCAGGTCACAAATATACATCTCTCTCAAAGCAATAAAGGACAATCTCCAGCAGCAATGCCAAACATACAGACTGACAACTACATTTTGCCTGTGAAAGTGGCCTTGCTGAAGCCAAACAGCAAGCCAAACATTCTTCCAAGATGCCAAATTTTAAAAGTTAACAAAAAAGAGTTGAGCTGTCCATTTGCTTTAAACAATTATGTCAGTCTTCAAGTCCATTGACTGCCCTCTTCATTCTGATAGGTAGAACAGTGGTTAAAACTCTCCTGATGTAGCACAGAGATCAGGGGAAAGCTGGAGAGTTTTGTTTGAAAAGGGCTCACCCAGCAAACGGGAGGATGGAGGCATCAGAGGACTGATGGGATCTGTGGGCACAGGGCCATTCCCTCCCACTCTGCACCTACATAGCATCTTCCCCACATTTGAATCAGGTTTCTAGGAATGCTCAGCTCTCAGCAGAAATGTTTCCCCTTCATCTTCACAAAAGCCTTGACAGAAGAAAAGACCAATTATTGTTTAATCTAAGTCTGCACCGTCAGAGCTCTTCAGAGCAGATGCCATGGAAGAAAACTCTCTAATGTAGTCTTAAGTGCCAAGTGAAAACTGACCTATTTTGAAAAGGCAGCCTTTTAAATAGATGTCATCTGGTGCCACATGTCTTAAAAAAAAAAAAAAAAAAAAAAAAAAAAAACAGCCCTAAAATAGACAAGACGAAGGAGGCTATTATTCCTCTTCCCCGCCTCTCCCCGAAAGGGAAGTTGCTGCAGAAAGAGATTAAATGATTTATCCAAGGTCAAACAAGAAGTTTGTGGCAGAACTGGGAATTGAAACAAGATCCCCTGGGTGTTAGCCCAGTACATTAAGCACAAACTCAACCTTCTTCTCCATAGGAGGAAGTTAAAGGCCAGGTCAAATAGCCTAGACACTAAAACAGCCTGTCAGCTTGTGTCACTGTGCTGCTGAGCAGAAAAACGTTTGCTGTCAATAGTAAGGGCAGAGCAGCGTATTTATATTGGAGCTAATGGAGGCAAACACCAATCGCTTTCTTGTGATTTACACTGAGCAGCCCATAACCAATCTCAAGAGGAGGAGGTGCTCCCCAAGCCAGCCTGCCAAAGGCAGTGCAAGCAGATCCATAGGCAGCAGGAGCTTCCCCAGCAGCACCACAGCAACAGAACTGCACTCTGCTCTCAGGGAATTTTTCCCATGTGAGCAAGTGCTCACTTGAATTTTTTTCCACATTCAGTAGAATGAATCATACAAATATGGTTTTACCCTAGGGCTGATACTTAATATTAAACCACAACAGGCTTTCAGCCTGGAAGACACTGGAGGACAAACCTGAACTAGATGGTTCAGCACTGCACAAGATGGCAATGGAAATAATACTAGTGGGCAACCCAGTGTACATGTGTGTGTGTAAATATAAATATACATATAATAGATATAGATATATGCTAAATATTTCCCTGTTATCTCCACAGCCCATCTAGGCAGTCTTCTGGCATGTAGAAGATCGTGTTTGTGAAAGCCACATACCTACCAGGGTGTTATACTGGGAGGACTGATCACAAGCACAAGAGGTTTTTGAACAAATGGAAGAAATGGTTCCTTCACTTTTGCCACAGCATGGGAGGGCCTGTCAGACTGAAGATCTGGGAATCCTCAGGCCACCTGTTTCTTGAACAGATAGATATTTCACATCCTGAGGGCTCTGCTGTTTTGCAAATCTGTGATATTCAAATACAGCCTTCTATCCCATGACAGGAACCTCACTGCAGCTTTCAACTACTTAACCTTAATAAAAGTATGTTCATAGGACATAACTGCATATAAAGCCAACAGCAATTTCGGCTCAAACAGGAAAAAAAGTGGGCACACAAGAACACAAAGTGGTTATGAAAGGTATTTCCCACATTATAATCATGTAAAGGAAGAACATCAACAGTGTAACAAAGAACTATGACAGTTTTCTACAGTATGACAAGTTTAAGCTATCAGCAGATGAGAGCAACATCGCTTGCTGCTTCTAACCTTCAGATACAGTTTGGCATCTAAGAAATCTTTCAGAATGATCACAGTCCAGGAAAATACATCTAATTTCCTTTAAAATAATTTGGAGCTTCACTGGGTAGAAAATTGCTATTTCTGCTCCAATGCCAGAGAATTTCATCTTTAATTATAGAAATTCCTGTTATGCACCGTTATAATATTCTTCATATTCTGTCTCACCATTAGTCCAAACATACCATTAGCTTTTTAAACTACTGTTACGCATTGAGTGGACACAGGTCACTTCTGATGCACAGAAATTCAGACATTCACGCCTGTTGAATCAACTCAGACTGAGGAACAGAGGATGGAGAGGAGCTTTTTTCCTGTACATTCTAGTACATATTATCCTAAAAATCAGTGATTTTTGGTGAGGAGTTGTTTTAGGCAAGCTTTAGTCAGATTAAATGATGATATACAAAAAAGTTTAATACCTTTCCCATAGTTCAGATATATAGACTAACAAGGCACTATAAAGTCTTAGGAACTAAGATGAGAATTCTGCAAACAGGCTCTGAGAGACCCACATGAAAATTGACAGAAGTCAGTAAAAAGCGACACAAACTTACAGATGTCTTCACTACTGTGCATGTTTCTGGGATTAGAAAATGAAGAAAGTTATCTTTACACAAAAATTAATTATTTTGTAGGATTAATCAGCTAAAAGCAAACAAATAAACATCCCTAATTTCTGAAGAGATAGTTATTCAAGGACAACACTGAGATCCTCAACTAAAATCTGCCCCACTGTCCTTTGTCTGAAAGGAAAGATTCCAAATGCATAGAATTTGGTCAAAATGGCCATTGGATTAGTATTTGTCAAGATACAAAGACAATAAATTAGTTGTTTTCATCTGCTGCTGTGTTAAACAGTTTCTGTTTAAGTTTAATACTTTTTAAGTTCCTACTGGAATTTAGTACCTTTACTGAACTGAATCCATATCTTTAATTGGTAGTTTATAGTTATAGGCAAGGTACATTGACACTAATGAAAATTAGTTGCTTAATTCACCAGACATACCGAGAAGCCTGGCAAGGGGAGCCGCTGTGGAAATTATGGGAGAGCTGCAACGCTTTGCCTCCCAAACTTCACAAGCAGAGGAAGAGATGGGGTTCGGATGGATGCAAACAGGTAAGAGCAGGAGGATAAAGCAGTGGTAGTCCACTGTATGCATCCAGAATCATACAGCAGCACAAGCAGCAACCCAGCTGCAGTTGAGGGGGCTGAGAAGGCTTGTGCAGCTTGGACCGTAATACAGTAGTACCTGCACCCAGCTCTCTCCTGCCCTCTGGGATGGCCCTCTTGCCTTTCAGATCTTAGAGTTTATTACCCTACCCTCTGCAAATCCATCTATCTGTTTTCTTACTGATCCCCTTTACCACAAATATCGAAGCCCTGCTCTCTGCAGGTGAGGTCCCTGTTGCAAGGACACCCACTTCATCACACTAAAGAGTACCTCTGGCATCTGCTCCGACAACAGCCTCAGCCCACCAATTGAATTTGCATAAATCAAAAAAAAAAAAATAAAAATAAAAATAAAGAAAGCATCTTCCACTTAAGCTCTTTCAGCATGGATTAAAGCAGTCACTATGTAGGCACATTTGAAGCCCTCACTAGCAAGCAACTAAGGGGTCCAGGCTGTCCCTGCTTCCTTTGAAGCAGGCCTGCTGGCTGTAGGTTTAAATAGCACTCACTTGAGATTACATCTCTTTTCTTTTTTCCATTTTTAAAGTTTAAGAGATGAGAGGAATTAAAAAATAAACTCAATCAGATTTATCAAATTAAACTGTAGAGGTACAGCCAGCTACAGCTACACATGTCAAACTCAGCTGCGGATCTGAAAGAACAAGCTGTAATTCCCAGAGTATTCTGCTTTTTAAGGGTTTAACAGTGAAGTCAATGTCATTGCTATATTTCTAAACTCAAAGACATCCCTAATTCTGTGCTCCGTGAAGCCACCAGTCATGAGGACATGGATCTTGACTCTGCACTTTGTGAAAGCAGGTGCCTGTGTTCTGGACTTGCTGCCTGAGCATATGCTCATACTTACTTCTTGGCCCTGTTCTAACAGGCTTGTTAAAGACTTGAGAATCCTTTGGGTTCACTCCTTGTCTTTGCACACAACATGCAGCTGAGCAGCACAGATGCATCATCTGTCTAAGACAGTAAGCACAAGTTACTTCAGTCATAAGAGTTCAAATGAAAGCAGGAAGGAAGTGGCAAAATTTCTCACTGATTTATGTGGGCCACTAATTCATCAGCCATACCAAGTTTTGCCTCACCAAGATCTATTTTTGTTGAGTGACATTAGCTAAGTAACAACAAAACAAGCAACAATAACAAAACAAAACAAGCCAAATCATTTTCCCTGGATGTCTGCAGGGGGATCTTCATGCACGGAAAAGAGCTGGCTTGAGGTAGCAGAGCACGAGAAAACAGAGGGAGGAGGAGATGATGCTGCCGATTTGGAGTGTTATAGGGGAAAGCAGTAGGGATCATTCACCAGCTTCCCTCCCACGTGTATACTACAAACCCTAGCTCTTCACTGTCTTAATGCTTGAGAAGTCTGAGCAAGAAGTGCAGCAGCAGAGTGCCACACTGCCCAGAACAGCTTCCCTGTGCTAATGGCTTGTAAGATTAAGAGTGAAGAATGAGCTGAAAATGATGATCTGAGATGAGAAATAAATGTCCTAGAAACTGATAGTCAGAGATAGAGCAGCTTTCCCTCATATGCTTAGAATTACTATTACTACTGCCACATAATCCACCTCTCTCCAAAAACTGCCCTGGTTCTGGGTCACAGTGCTTGCCTTTCTCTTGCAGGTCCTGCTGACAAGTGCATTTTTACAAAAGCTGTTCTTGATCTCATTCTGCTATGGTGAAACGTCAGGGAAGCACTTAGAAACCACATGCATCCTCTCCCTCTGCTTTGCCACGGTGCTGCTTGAGCAGCTGAACACCTCAGTGGCTGCTAATACTTCCTTCCTGTTAAAAAAAAATAAAAGGAAATTAAGGGACAAGAATGAATGTTTTTACAAAATAAGTTACACAGAGCTGCTCTAGGGCAGAGGTACTTTATGATTTTTTTTCATACCTATTTTGGCAAAAAAAAGTTGCAAATATCAAGAGATGAAAGGACAGAAAACACACCCGTGCCATCTAACCTGACTGAACAAGTCTTATAGACTCTGCCCTGAACACCTCAGCTCCTACACTCAGACATATACCACCAGACTACTTTATAGTACTCCTAGCTCCTGCACAGGGTGCTGTTCAGCACTGTACTAATTTCCTCTAGTAGCAAAGCTGAGGCAATGCAACATGGTCACAAGACAGAGCATCTCTCAGCAATTTTTGCATCTCATACACAAGCACTGAAACAGGGCAGGCAGAAGGGTTTGTTCCCACCACAAGACCTGGTCCTCTACTGATCCTCACATCTACTCACAGCACTCTTGAATTATGGAGGTAGCTGGTTTAAATACAATATACTAATGCTCTAAGTAGTTCATGCCACTAGAAAAAGGGGAGGTTATTCCCAGCCCTTGTGGCAGGCAGGAGTCAGCTTGGTTATGTCAGTGTCATACACTATTTCCTGAGTTTCATAAGTCTAAGGCCTTAAATGCTGCAGGGGGGTCTGAGTTACTACCAGAAAACAAACTCCACACTATCAAAAGTTTCTGTCAAGTTTGTGTGCACACAAACACAACCATCTCTTCTTTTGCAATCACTGGCATGTTCCTAGCTTAGTTTGACCATTAGTTCCAAAGCACTGAAAATACTGTGAAACTGGCACCTGGGTCAGCTCTTCCTGTGGTATCACATAAGTTAAGAGTGCCAGGGCTGAAGACCTGTGTGCTTTCCCCAGTCTATAAAAGGAGCAGTTAAAAAACATCATGCACAGACTTGCACAGCAAGGCTATTGCAGCAGGTTTCTTAGCCTTTACAGAAGCATGTTCCGAGCACATCTGCTTGCACATAACACAGATGCTGCACTTTGTAAGAGACTGTAGTTCTTACACCTCTGTTCAGCTTAATGGAAATCCACTAAAACTGAGAAATACAGCTTGCCTGTCCTGAAGTCAGCATCCTTTGGTTTTCTTCACAAGCCAGGAAAATACGGGCAGCAATATGACAAGCTTTCTCACACTGCCCCTGTCAAATAACTCCTATCAGGGGTACTATTCCCTGGAATTTCCAGTGAAGGTGCCACCTGCACATGTGAGCACTTTAGCTTCAACCAACTTCTGCTGCAGAGGCTACCAAACAGCAACGTGGATGGTAAAGGCTTTCTGTCATTCCTCAGTTACAAAACAGAGCCGATTTCTTACACTATTGACAGACCTTCCTGTTCCCCAACAGACTCCATCTTGTGTTCCCTTATTCAAACTATTGTTAAGGACAAAATAAACTAAGTTAAATAATAGATACTTCATCATTTGCTTCCCTTAGCAAACCTGTGCAACTTTGAAGATATTTGTAAATTTGGATTTATTACTATTTTTCAAACTATGGCTATTACAACATCTATAAAGAATTTACTGAGGTAATAATGTATTTAAACAGTCAATTTTCAAAAAAAAAAAATCATTGCAATAGATCAACATTTAAATCATTAACATTTTAACATATTAAGTCACTAAAAGAATCTGTGTCTATGTGTTTGCGCCTATGTTTGGACATATACATTTTGGGCTATATTGCTTTCATAATACATGAGGAGAAGATACACTTTACTGTTGACATTTAGCATATTTTCTTTATTGCTTTTCATTTCATTACAAGTAAGAGTGTTATTTGTCCACCCAGCCTTTCCCAAGACAAATGCCATCATTTCTGTTTACAGAGGCAACCAAAAATTAAAGGAAATATTTTAGATGCCAACATTAAATGTCAAAAAAATGATTTTAAGTAATTACTAATATGCTGGCATGTATGCTTTTTATTCAGAAAATCCCTTTTAAAAAATATTCTTCTGGGGATATTCAAATTTATTATGTAGAACAACACAGCGTTAACGTGCTAGCTTCTATTTAATGCTTTGGTTCATAGCAACAAAGATACCAATGGGAAATCATTAAACAAATATGCGATTTTTGCAGCATAATAGGCCTATGTTTGGTATCATTTGAAAAAATTCACTGAGCTCAAACTGACAAAAAAAATGCAATGATCAGGCAAAGTACAGAAACATTATAAATGTTAACAGATTTCAGAAAGTGATTTTATGTTAATTCAAATGTTAATGTCGTCCGAGGCCGTTGAAAGGAATGCAAGTCTGTGAGATGAGATAGATGTTGCAGTCAATAACAGAGCAAAGGAAACAAAAGGACAGCTTTTGGTGTGGGTGGGTTGAGTTTTATTAATTATATTTCCTTTAGAACCATAACAATGTGTCAGTAATGTACACACTCTGTACTTAATTGATGGTATTAATTTTACTATTTTCTTATTTTTGCCGGTAGAGTTTTCTTCATGTCTGCTCTGTCCAAAGCTCAGCTAGGCAGAGTAATAAGAATTCCTGCCATTTTACACTTCAGTGCCACATCATTCCCAGTTAAGTCAGTGAGAGCAGTGTCATTGCACACCTACGGTTATTTTCATGCTCCCCTCTGAGAGCCAGGTCTCACATGCACATCTGCAACCTATTTTTTTAAAACTTTTAGAAAGCAGAGTGTCTTACAAACTCAGTCATACTTCCAACCTGTCCTCAAACCTAAGAAACATGAACACCTAACACGCAAAGCCCCGTTTTGTTTCAGTAGCAGAAATTATGTCTAACCAGTCTGTTCAGTTTTCTCATAACACTAAGAATGCAGGGAAAGTCAGGAATCTTTCATACGTGAGAAATACATAGCAAAATACACCTAGCCATCCCAAACCCAAGGCATCTAAGATGCCTACAGTTAACCTCAGATACCTACAGGATACCTACAGTTATCCTCAGAATGACTTCAGTATCTTTGAACCCTCAGTAAAAATAAAAGATGTAGTTATAACAAGTTATCCTCAGATGGGGTCGCCGCAGTACCTCTACCAGCGCTAGTGGCATCTCTAGCGGTGCCTCTCAGTGCCAGCCACAGCTGCTAGCCAGCAATATCTCCCATACTGTTCATTATTTACCTTATCCAGAGTTGAAGATTTTCTATTACAGCAGTCTCAAACGCAACTTTTGGACAGGTAAACTGGTAGGGAGCAAAGTCACTGCAGCAGGAGGATCCACCTAGCCAGGTCCTTAGAAACCTGAACAGAAGACTTGCAGCCTTCGCACAGTTGAGCACACACAAGTTTATAGCAACAAGAATACATTTTAGACAAACACGATGGCTTCTCAGTACAAATAATCAATATATTTCTCATATCTTTTTAGCATGTTGGTGTGAATTTGATTAATATCTAGAAGGGAATCAAATTAACTCCAAGAGTCTGCTAACAGGCCTGTTTTCTGTTAGTGTCGGGCACTAACAGAGCTACTTGCAGTCTCTACTCATGTCTACCACCATGGCCCCCCACCTCCATTTCTTACTTCAGATGCATAAAGTATCTCTCAGCTGCTGACGCAGAAGCCCTGATTTACTCTCACACTCCTTCATTCCTTCTTTCCATCTTCCTAACGCTTCCTACACCTTTGGGCTACCAGCTGGCAAGACTGAATATCTGGCATGACTAGCTCAAAGGATCAGGCACTGTTTAGTCAGCAGGAGCCAAAGAGAAAATACAACAGCTGAGCTTTTTGCCTTTCCTTCTCAGGGAGGAGCAGTAGGCATCAACAGAAGTCAGGTCTTAAGCTGTCCAATGAAGGAAGCTAATAGAGAAACAAACGGAAAAACAAATAAATTGTCTAAGCCCAGTTCCATAGGAAGGCAGGCTAATTTAAAAAAGTCATCTTATTGTCTCTGCTAAACATTATAAGAATTTGTGAATAATAATCCTGCAGGATCCTACTGAAATGCCTGAAATGCCTGTAGAACAGCACTAGCCATGGCAGTGAAACATTTAACAAATAGCTCTCTTGCCACTTCTTGGGGAAAACACTTGTTTCAAAAGTCAAATGAATTTGCAGTGATCTATCGGGCACTTTGTTATGGTAATGACTGTTACCAACTGTCTCTTCTTTACATTAGAGTGTTGACTCATTGTCAGTTAGGGTGAGACAAGACAGCTTGCTTGTGCCTTGCAGTCCTTTTTCACTTACCCAATCTACTCAAGTGAAGACATTTTAATATGGAGAGACACTGTGACCATTATTAATCTCCAGATTGATGCCCAGAATACTAATAAAACCACCTAGGATAAGCAAATCTCTTCTCAGCAGACTTCATTTTGCAAGATTATGGCAAAAATTAACACATTTTACTTTGGTTACACCAACCTGAGGCCGACAGCCAGACTTCCCAAAAGACACTTGAAAAAAAGGTCTGTGCTTGTCCTTTACTGTGTTAAAATATCAGTAGCATTCAGTCAGGTGTAACTGGGGATGCCTCCTGCAAGATTCCTACTGAAACATCAGCTTTGCAAACACCAGAAGGTGACATTTTGCAGGTCTAGCCAAAATGACACTTGTTTATTCTTGGACCAATCTTAAAACAAAGTGTAACAACCAAACCTCAATGGTGCTAAGCAGCCCTCATATTACTTTAAGCTGGTCAGTACATGGAAAAATGAAAGTTAGGGTGAAAAGCAATGGTTATCTATTGAACTATATGTCAATATGCCAATGTCAATAACTCTTAACACACAGAAAAAAAAATGAGTTGAGTCACTTTGCTGCAGAGGCTGACATCTTGCATCCCATTCAAGAAGAGCAGAATACATTATAGCATAATACTGTATTACTCTTTTCTGGCTGTTGTTACTTTGGGATTCAATCCAAAAAGTGTTCATACCATTTATCCTAGTTACACACTGGGCACACAACAGATAGGTTCATATAAATGCAATCCACATGATAATCAGGTAAGTCACCACAGTTGCCATTTTTTGTTTCCACTCAGGTTAACAAATAAATGAATAAAAGGACTATATCCTTTTATTATATCCACAATACAGCAATTTATGCTATTTATTCAAAGTAACAAGAAGTAGTTTCAACTTTTCAACTTTAATGTACTTTGTATCCTTATGTCATCAACATGCAAGTTGGTCTTTCTGAAAGGTCATATTGTGCAAAATACTTGCCAAGAAGTTTCTTTGGAAATTTTTGTTTAGTATTCCCCTATCTCTAGTAAAGGAATATGCTTCCAAAGGAGAAAAATGACATACCTAGATAGGTAGGCTAATTCCCCTCTAGCATTAGGAAATCATGTCTGATTTTCCAGGACATATTTAGGCTTGCTGCTTAAGTTTTTAATCTCTGTGTTGGGAAAAATTCTAAATGCATGGCTAAGAACAGCAAAATTTTATTTTCAAAATATTGTTACATATAGCTTGTTAAAAGAATATTGGATTTTGCCTTCTACAAGAGCTTTAGTTCAAGAATTTCTCTGCTAAGAAATTAGCTCAAGAGATTTCACTGGCATATGAGGCAGAAAGTTTCGGGAGAAAAGTTTTTGT
This sequence comes from Crypturellus soui, assembly GCA_032275445.1. NCBI lineage: Eukaryota > Metazoa > Chordata > Aves > Tinamiformes > Tinamidae > Crypturellus > Crypturellus soui. The sequence continues at coordinate 2,417,845 of JAUBNY010000965.1, read as the reverse complement.
TTGTTTTTAGACAAAGTGAAAGCCAACCGAAATAGTGCCAAGGATTTTTTTTAATTAAAGAATCATTGAAAGAATCATTTCCTCACCACAATTAGGAACATTACCAATAAATCCACTAGCTCCTCCTTTTTCCAAAGCCTGCAGGTCTGTTACATCTTCTTTCTGCTGCACGTGCAATATATTGTCTGTGGCCTGTTGTGCCCTGCACAGAATATTTCATGGACTATCTCAGGTTGCTTTAAGAACCTACCAATAAAGAGTAACTGACCATTCAAAACTGGGTGTCACCATATATAGCAACAGACCTTAAAGGCCAGCATAAGGACATCTGTTTTTTTTTGATTGGGCTGCTTAATGATGAACCATTGAATTTCCTCTTTGAATATTACAATAGTCCGGTTGAAACTTCAAAGATCAACACTTTAATAAAGCCTTTTGCTTTCTTACCATACTTGTGTAACAACATGGTCAGCCTGGTAAAACCAAAATAGATTGGAAGCTTTTCCAGCAGACCATCTGCATCTCCAAACTGCCAACAAGCTCTGGACCATAGCACTACAAATCAGAAAGACTTTCCTTTCTTCCTTCATAAAGATACGATCTAATTTGTCCTCAAGCATACAAGTTGGCATATTTTTGAAAACACCCCTTTTATTAATGGCCTACAACAATACTTCATTTCTTTGTATAATCTCAAATTCACCATAAATAGAAATGCTTACTCCTTAGCACCTGACTTGAAGTGATGAGGAGACTGAAAGGAGAAAGACTATGCAGTATTGCATTCTGTAGACTTTTTTTGATAAAATAAAAGTGATCTCAGTAGTAGACAATTCAAGACTTGAAAAAAGTTTGTGTATTTTGAAGGTAAAATTCCATTTGAATAGTTTGCAGGTAGCACGGTTGAAGGATCCAATCACCAAAACATTTACTGCTCAAAACAACATGATAAATGGCTGCTTGGCTTCAGTCTTGTTACTTCATAACACAGAATTTCATGAACTTTCCACAATCCAAATTTTTAAAGGCAAAATGTGGACACTAAAATCATCTCCCCATCACTACTTATCCACCACTTCTTACCATTCTCAGATAAAAATCTTTCAGTTACTCCACCTTGAATTTGACTAAACAGCCCTTGCAGATCTGCTCACCGTAGCAGAATCTAAACCTGACAGTGCAAGGGGGATGAGATGACTAAAACAGGAAGCAAAAGCAGTGCTACTTCCTGTCACATTAAGCCACACAGTGGATCTGCATGAAGCATTTCTTTACAGTATGACAAGTCTGAAGCAGAGAGCTCCTCATACAGATTACAAAAACTCAGGTCAAGCTGAGTGTTACTTTCTATTACAGTCCAGAGGAAAACCTGCTGTGGTCTTTGGCAGTTCTCAAGTTCAGGTACTCTGATGTAATTCTCTTGAGATATTACTGCAGAGAAGCCTTGTACATGAGTACAGACTTGCACTGAGGGCAAGGACTTCACAGCCTTGGAAAAGGTAGTGCCGTGGGTGACGGGCAAGCCAGTTATTCTGTACACAGAGGACATCTCTAACACTCAGGAATATAGAGAAGCTTAAACTAGGCTGTAAGACCTTACATGGCCTACAGTTGCCATGGACTGCTCTGTTTAATATCTGTGCAAACCCCCCATTGAACTTGCTTAGACCACTTTACTTCCCTACTTGCAAGAGGCAAAGTTATAATAAACCCCCTCAAATGGCAAAATTCCCCAAACCCAGTATCAAATGCTTATCTGAGACCTACACACTAATAATTGCACAGATCATCCTACCGGTTTAGGAGAGGCAACTTATGAGGAAGAATTTTTATGAACTATCATTAGATAATAAAAACATTTTCAACATTTTAGTATCTGACAGAACCATAGTATAGACCTAAGCATTTCCATCCTTTCTGTCTACGAGCACATCTCTTCTGACCCACATTCACTATTTAAGCTTGGCTCACTGATGTAGTGCTGTATGCATTCATTAAATGGAATCACAGCTAACTGGCAAGGATAGTTTTATAGCAGTAGTGACAAACACTGAACAAAAGTGACTGCAGTGCTAATTCTAAGTTTCACTGATATTCCCAGCTTTCTGACCAAAGTAAGTTTTTGTTATATAATTATGACAAACTCTTCAGAAGGAGTAAGATAACCCTAAGACATCTACCTACTGTAGAATTCAATTATTTTGCAACACACTATGCTGGTTTATAGTTATTAAAAAGAGAGAATTTCAACTCAAAGCAGGCACAGCAATGCACAACTAAATTGTTTTCTCTGCATCTCCAGAGAGCTTGTAAACCCACTCCACTTCTGGATCAGAAACTGTATCATCTTCAATAACAGCAGTAGTCTAGTACATTTTCCTTTTTCCTCAGAATACCTCCCTGTCCTTTGGGGTAACTTCTTCTAGATTAGAGACAACTTGGAAAAATACATATTTGATATTAGTTCATCTCTGTTGCACAACTTCAGCCCACTTGAACAGGTTAAGCCTTTTACTGCAACTGCTCAGGCCACAACACCCTCTTTCTCCTCCCTCAGACAATAAGGAGGGCACTGAAATGTCTTTGGGCCTTCAAGTGACTTGGAAGAGTTTAGAAAAATAGGATTCTCAGGCAGAGAAATAGGAAAGGAACACCCTTCCCTTTTTGTTTTGGGTCTTGGAATGGGGACAACTATTTTCCTTATAATTAGTTGCACTGTTCTCCCACCAAACGGTTACCACTCCACAAAAACTAGTGCTAAGTTCTTCAAGCTATGCTAGGAAGAGTAGACACTTCAAATACAGATTTAAGTATCATTATGTATTACAAGTCAACATGATTCCTGAAGCATGATAGAAAAGAAAAAAAGAAGCATTCTAAAGCAAGTCAGTCTCTTGGAAAGTACAGTATCTTTGCATTCATACCTCAGAAGCTGCAAAGCATGCAGAGATCTCCCCATTCTGAACAGACTGCTCTCCATAGAAGTAAAGCAAGGAACCTCTGAGGAGGAAAAAAAATTATCATTCAGCAAATAAGCCAGATCTGAAGCAGAGATCCAATTTAGAAAAAAGTCTGTTATAATGGATGCTTTTAGGTGTATAATTTAGTAGAGTAGCCCAGGCAGGCTAGAGAACATATGGAATACCTGCATTTAGTCTGGAATAGATATTAAGCAGGAGCTTATTTTTAGTTTAAACTGAAAGCTAATGTTCACGGTATCTGTTAAAAGTCTTAAATAAAATGCATTACCCTTAAGGGATCAGTCACTTAAGTGTGATGGGCCTTTTACAAATGAAGCTTAGCACTCAAAAGCAACTGCAGAAATACTTGCACTGAAATTTGGCCAGTCATTTAGTAATGTGTCTTGACCATTCCTCCCAAGTCACAAGTATTTTCATTAACAGGCAAATATAATATTCTCTTGTCTAAAGCCTACAGTTCTCAGAAATGAAAACCTCTCTGAACTAGTACTTGAACACTTTCAGCTAACATTCACATTTGTTGTATTACTAGAGAACTTGAAACCATTTATTCCAAGAAAATAGAATAGTGCTTACCATTCCTTACATTAGGCATTGCAACACATCAGAGCTTTAACTCTGATAAGAGTATTGGTTCAAGGAGAAGGGAAAATGATTAACCTAATAAGACTAAATAAATTCCTAAAATTATGCTTTGCTGAAAAGTAAAGCTTACAGAGATTAGCCAACAAAGCAGAAGTTTCCAGAAATAATTGTTTAGCATCTAAATACAGAAGAAAAAAAAAAAAAAAAAAAAAACCTTGAAGTCTCACAAGCATTTTCAGTGTTGTTCATAGTCCTTTAAAGGGAGTATCATGACAAAAACAAGTAACTGTTTCTGTATCTACTTCTCTGTTCCTATTTTCTTCAGACTCAAGATTTTCCAGTCTTATTGCATGTCCTCAAGTGTTAGGAGGAGTGTCCTCAACAGATTAATAAAGACCTTATTTCCTAATAGACAACAGATTAAAAGGCACATGCTGCTCCAGGTATTACTTTTGCAGAAGATAAAACCAGTTGCCAAAGATTAATCCAAAATCCCAAAATTTAAATGAGTATTTAAGAAAAGGTAGGTGTCTTCCTTCCTAACCACTTCTGACCATCAAGCACAACCCAGACCATCTGATTCAAAAAATTCCCAATACATCAATTACTAGAAAGTATGCTGTGGAAAGACACCTCTGTACCTGTCCCCCTTCTCAGTCATCTGCAGCTGGAACAAATAGGAAGTCCAGTTAGCACAATATCATAATTTTATTTTAGTACCCAGAAAGGAAGCTTTCATTTGCAAGCCAGTTATGGTAAATAAATAGTGATAGCTATTGTATCCTCTGACCCAGTTCCAACACTACTAGCAATCACAACTTAAGAAAGCTTAGCTGACCACAGTTAAATGAAAAATATGAATATATATAAACCAGCTGTCTTAGACAGCATTTTTATTAAAAATGGATACACAGAGACATAGCAGCATTTACAAAGAATTTTAAAAGGCATCAAGTTGTAAGCCAACCATTTGAAAAAGAGGCTTTGAAATACAGTCTTCCACAGCATTTTTATCCCCATTTGTCAGCAGGGAACAGAATGACTCCAGATTTCTAATGGACAGACAGGCACAGTAACTAATCTAAACTTCAAGCCCTTTTTCTGAACAGTTGGTCATATCAAGCATCACCCTCCTTAGCAGCATTTGGAGCACTCTTCGGTGTTCTTTTAAGTGGCTGGTGTACTTGATCCATTTGTTTAAAATATTTTAATGTTCAATAAAAATATCTCATATAGAAAAAAAAATCTTCTGTCACAAAAAAGGCAAGGTGTCCTTTTCATATTCTATAAAAGCTTATGAACTTCACCGGCAGCATTTCCATAAAGGAACAGGAGTTAGAACCAGCAGAACAGGCACTTCAACAAAATTGTCTGTCAATGTTTTCCATAGTCATATGGGTTGTAGTCCAGCAGATTGTTTCTTACTACTTTGTGGTGGTGTAAGGACACCACTAGGAAAAGGTGAAGTCCTATTTTGCTCAGCCAATATGGCTTGTTTTGCTTGAGCTTTGTCCTGAAAACAGGAAACAGGAGAAAAAAGATCCTTATTTTGGTATACCACTGCAACAAATCATTATAATAAAGCATTTCATAACCCAATAGGCTGCTGATGCAGAAATGCATATCTATATCCAACCTCCTTCATGGTAACTAACAAATATCAAACCCACAGTACAGTTAGTGAATATAAGCCCTAGGAGATAAATACTAATTTGTGGATCCTCTTAATCAACATTATGTTACTTGAGCCTTCAAGACAGCAAAATTCAGTAGTCGAAAATTGCAAAAGGTTTAACTCTTACTATACTCAAGTAAACCGAAAAAAAAAAAAAAATTTTGAACAAGACTTTGATCCTCTGCAAGTTTCTCACCTTAAACCACTGTTGGTCATTTATTGCAAACCACCGTTCCACAGTAGTCCCTCATGATCAGTCTCAAATGATTAGTCTCTTTCTCTTGATAGACAGGAGAGTTTTACCTGTATTTCCTATATAGGCAGTTCTAACATGTTGGAGATCATAAGAGGCAGAAATGCATTTCCCATTTCTGGAGTAATTATTTATCCTTTGAGATCAGAGCCTTAAATCATGATCATTGTTTATATACCAAGTATTGTATAAGTCTGATCTCGATTCCAAGGATTTTCCACCTGTGGTACAACCTTACGCCTTTTATTGTTATTGTTTGAATACACTCACTCTCAGTATCAATTTGATAACGTTTTCACTTGAGTTTATTAGAAGTTTTTACAGACAACTTCTGACTTAGTTTCCCAATCACATACCAGCAAATCCAAGCTGTTTATGTGCGTCTGTATATTGTGCAAGTCTTCAGGAGCTATGCCTCTAAAGTGTTTCAGTTTGGAGCTTCCTACTTCCCTTATAGCCATTGCAAATGGAACCATCCACTTCACACATTCCTCTATCTCACACCATTCGTAACCTGGAAGACAAGATGCATGATTAAGTTTCTATGTTAAGACAGCTATTAGACTTGTCTATAAATGTCAGTGATACTTACCTGAAACTTTCTGCATCAACTCAGATGAGGAGAAGTGGTACAAAGCAGAAGCTGCAAGTATTCCATATGTATATTCCAAGCAGCCAATATCTAGCACACACAGATCCAAGAGCTACAAGGCAACACATGCTTTGTAAGTCTATTCTGAAACGATTTTTTTTAGATGATATATAGAAATTAAGGATCAGTCCTACCTCTGCTATTTGTACAAATATTTGCTGTGGATATTGTGGTAGCAGCACCTCATAAAGCTCATTTAAATAAGCAACTTGCATGTAAATGTTTAGCCATGATACAACTGTCAATGGATTTAAGTTCCAATTAAGAGCCTGAAAGAGTAGATATGCACAAGACTTAGTTAATAGAGTTCTTAACTTAGACCATGCAACATTATTTACTCTTGATGGGAAGCTGTATTTCCAATTGGTCAAGGCACCTTTAGAACACACAAATTCAATCCTCGTCTGTACTCCCTCCCACTGATAAGATGGTGGAATTGATTCATTTTGTCAATATGCACATATTAATGGCTGCTTTAAATTATTTGTTACCTAGAGAAAACAGGTTTCTAATTAGAAAGAGAAATGTGCCTCTTACTAGCATGCAAGATTAACTGAGGTTTTCTGCTTTTAGTCTGTTTATGCTTTGTTTTAAATAAGCGCAGCTAACTCCACTTCAAAATATTACCTTCATAATGATCAATTCCATACTGAGGATTTCATCTTCTGTACAAGCTCCATCAGTAACATAGGCAAACTGGTGCAACTTTGGCGGATAAATTTCCTGAAAGGTAGGAATAAGTTAATGAATAAGTTCGAATTAGTTCCATATATGAAAACAAGAACACCCCACACCTTCAACATTTCAAGATTTAAACAAAACCAAAACAATCATAATGTCTTCCTCTGCCTTTGATGAACAACTTTGATGACAACTTTATTGTCCATACCTTTCACTTCCAATGGATCAGTACAACATGCATTACATTTGACTACAGGACTACTGCAGTGATATTACAACTAAGTTTTAATTAATTTTTTTATACATACTAAGGAAAAGGCCTTTTATCTCTTGTAATCAAATGCAGATCTAATGATTGCATATACTTGTATTGTTTAACAATTTTTACAAGGCTATAACATGGCAGATAATGACCTGCAATCCTGTGATAAGCAGAGCAAAGTTAATTAACTATGGATGCACCAACAGGTAGTTAAAAGACATTAGCAGCATCAGAGCCATTACCTGTACTAGATTCCTCACATTAAAGGTTACAACTCACACAGAGGTTGAAAAATATTGTTGGCCCAAGGTTAGCCTTAAGAGGCACTGCAAGGAATGGAGACAAAGCAGACAGAGCTCCTCTAACTCCATCATTAGAATTTAATTGCTTTTCAATAGCGAGGAGATTGTTTGGCCTCAACCATTCAGTAAGTAAGTTTTGCCTTAAACAAACAGAGCTTTAGAAGCCAAAGAAGAATTTATGCTGGAGAAGAACAGGGTGAAGATTTGTTTCTCTTAAGATAAGCAGCAAGAACTAAAATAGTAGTATGTACTTTTAAGTTTGATTTGTTCAAGTAAATAAAGAATAGCTCTTAGACTGTATTACCCAGTACATAATCCACTAAAGTGTTATTTCAATGAGCAGTCCCTGCACAGAGCACACAGCCACAAATTCATTTAAAAATAGCAATTAGAAACCTCATTTTTTTCAGTGTTAGAATAACTCTCTTAAGATTAAGAGAGATATACTGTGGTGTCAGGTAGTCTTAAGTTTAGCTACTTCTAGAACTTCTAAAAGGCAAGAGATTTTTTTTTTGGGGGGGGGGGGGGGGGTGGGTGTAATTTATCAGCT
>JAUBNY010000965.1:2379895-2401544 GCA_032275445.1 Crypturellus soui | reverse complement strand
GGGGCGGAGCCGCCGCCATGACACCGCCCGGCCCCGCCCGCCATGGCGCTGCCGCGGCTCGCGGTGCTGGGCGTGCTGCACGTGGCCGCGCTGCCAGGTAAGCGCGGCGCCCGGCCCGCCTCGGCCTCGTCCGAGCCCCGCAGCTGCCGCGGGCCGCGATGCGGGCGGCGTGGCTGGAGGCGCCGCCGGGCCGCGGGCCGGGCGGGGCCTGGCCTGGTCTGCAGAGGCGGCGGGCGGGACGTCGAGCGGGGCGGCAGCGTGAGGCGCCCGCGTGTCACAGGGACGTCCGCGTTGGTCTTAAGGAAAACGCGGTGAATGGAGGCGGGCTGAGCGTGCGCTCCTGTCAGGGAGCCCCTAAGAGCGGACGTGGGCTCTGCAGGTTAGAGTTGGAGATGGTTGAACTAACTTCAAGTTAATGAGTGTGGAGCCCGGGCACTCTGCAGGGCTGAGTGTCACTTAAGAAGCATTAGTGGCACTGCCTGGAGCAGTGATGGGCTATAGGCAGACCCTGTGCTACGAGGGAGGGTAATGGGTATTCCTCACGTCTGAGAGCTTCATTTTAAGAGCTGGGTGATGAGCAGATATGTCAAGGCAGATAAGGACAGGGAGGCCATGGCAGTCTCTTGGCCACTTTACCTGTTCCTGCCTGTTTCACCATGCTAGCCCTTGTAGTCACCTTACTTGAAAACTTGCTCCATGTGGCACCAATTTCCCTTGCACCGAGATATGCAGTGTTGTTTTTGCAGGGACACCAAGAAGTTCTCTTCCCTTGGCCCAGATCATTGACCAAACTTGTCAAGAGGCGGAAACGTACAGAGATGCCGGTCTTGTAAGTATTGGCCTTCGTGCTTCCTAAGGCAGGGTTTATCTAAAGTTGCCTTTGCCTAGCTAGTGACTTTTGAATCCGAGTATACTTAGGATTTATTGAAAGCATCTTCAATGCTGAATTTAAGAAGAAGCTTTAAATCAAAGATACAGCTTCAATATCATGAGTGAGCCGCCTTAGGTTTTGAAGGCAAAGCCATGTGCGAATACAGGAGTGTTGAAAAAGCCACTCAGTTCAAGTTGCTGAGGTAGCTGAGCACACAGCTCAGTCACATGTAGGCTATAGGTTTCTCACACAGTAGTATTCGTGCTGCTTAGGATCTTTCCTGCCTGTTTTAATCCTTTTGTCATAGCCCCCTGTCAGAGAGCTTGCTCACTTGGCATATCTAGAGAACACCCAAAAGGCCACTCTCAGCCAGAGGCAAGAAGGGTAGGTACTATAGTTGGAATTGCTATTGGACTCAAGGTGGTGCAGTGATCTTAATAGGTCAGCAATTTTTAAGCAGAGTGCGTGTCCTTTTGAAAGGTCAGGTATGTTTTAAACATTTCATTGCACCTTGTTTACATGCATTGATGTGCTTTTTATTTGACCTGCCTGCAGTGTTAGACAAGTTTGCTGGTGTGGTAATGTGGTGTCCTAATATCCAGGATTTAAAGACAGCTTAAAGGGGGAAGCAGCCAGTGCTCTGAGCTACTGTTTTCCACAAAACTTTAAAAAGAAGCACTCAGCTGGAATGTTTTTTTAAGGCATAAATTTAACTTTGCAGTGAGGTATAGTGTGGTTTGATCTACATCAGAAGAGTGGCAAGTACTAGTTAATGGCAAGTACTAATTAGCCTGTCTCCCCATGGAGTGGTTACACAAATAAGAGAATTATAATTCTCTTAAAGATATTGTCACACATTCCACACTTGCTAACCCATTTCCTTACATATTTGCTACACATTGAAGCCTTTAACAGCAGCAAGAATGCACTCTAAATACTTGTAAAGCTGAGGGAACCTAGAAATGCAGTTACTTTCATTGCCGAATTGTAAAAAGCCAAAACAAGCTTAAAAGAAAAGTTAAAATTGCTATCGCCACAAGTGTTTTGTTTCTATTTTATACCTCATTGTCTTTTTAACAGTTGTAATAAAGCTTGCTACTCTTCAAGGCTATCTGGTCTATTGCTTCTCCTGCTGAACTGCAATGACTGAGTAGTTCTTAAAACTGGTTCCTGGTACACAGGTGCGATAGAAGAACAGTCATTTCTCTACAGATTTGGAGAATCCAAATCTGTCTTCCAGACTTGGTACATTCCATTTAAGACTCTTAAGAACATGAGTGCGTACTCCACAATAGTCATTCTGAAGTTAAGTATCTGAAGTCATAGGGTCCCATACACAAACATCCCCGCTTTGGATGTATTCACTGATGGTAGTTCCAAATGCTACTTACATTGTCTTTGAGACTTGTAACCATCTTATTACCATTGGTGTTACCATTGGTGAACTGCTGTTAACATGGTCTCACTTACTATTTATTGCACTTGGCAACACATTTTTTGTGCAAAAAAGGTGACTTGTCCAGCACATTAGCAGCTCAGCGTAATAAATATGAGAGAGCTGTGATACTGGAACACCGTAATGAAAACAAGTGAGTGTTCAGATAGGGAGCCATCTGTGCTCAAGACATTATCAGCTTTGTATTTGTATACTGAAGAATACTTGCATGCTGAAGAATGAAATTCCCTAGACAAGATTTTATAATCAGCAAATTATGAGTCGTTATGATCCTTCCCATTTGTATCTGCTTTTATTTAAAAAGAGTGATACAAAAATATAGTGCAAGCTACTTAACTTTTATTCACTCTGTGCAGCCGGGGGGTTCATTCAATGAAGTTTGCTTTGTAGCCAGAAAAAAAACAAAGTTCCCCTTAATTTCAGTAACATAACTTGACAACTTCACTAGTTGCTCTTATTACTTGATTACAGCTACTTGAATAGCTAACATTAAAAACTGTTAAAGATACTCATTTTCTAAAATTTTTGGAATTTTTGTTTGTGCTTTTAAAATACAGTATTGAGTTTCAAATATTATTATGCTTTGCACCAAGCAAAATTTTGTTTCTTTTGTCAAAACAGTCTCTGGAAATGCCTCTATTTCTCTTCTGATCAGCTTGATCCTTGTTTTATCTCTGTACTTGAAAATATGGTTGCCAGTGTCTGTTCTACAGTAAGGTTTTCAAAATAAATATTGTAAGCCTATGATTTTTCTTATCTTCCATGGTAATTAGTGTTAAGATAGTTAAGATTTAGTAACAGTTGAGACTGAGTAAACATTATTTCTGTTGTAGAAACAAGTAGATAGGTATCATCTGAGTTAATAGTACTTAACTTTTCCAGACTTAGCTATTAGCAGATTTAAAATAATAACCAAAAAAAGAGATATTTTGAGGTCTGCTTACCTAAGTTAAGATAGAGAGTTTTGCTTAGGTAGAGTTTTTAAAGGAATTATAGACTTTTAGACTTCAGAATTTTTAAAGGAGGAAAATTCAAATGTGTCTGATTTTTATAGAGGCATATACCTATGGTAGTAGAGGGGGGTTGTAACCATCTCAGCATACACCTGCACTTGTTTAATGACTGGTATGAAACAAACAAAACCCCTCTTCCTGTAGGAAACAGCAGCTGCTTTAAGCTTACATAGGTTTTTATCAATATGTGTGTTCTTGGAGATGGGATCTTCCTGTTAGGGGAAACATTGAGGTTAAAGTTACCAAAGGAAGTTATGTTAGATAAGGAGCTGACACTTGTATGTCTGTTATGCATATTGCACTTTATATGGTTATAACTGCATATTTTTCTACAGGCTTTTCTGAGGAGATACATGTGTATGGCTAAAGTGTTTTAAGAGGTTATTTCTGTAAGTAAAATAAAGTTAAGGAAATTGTTCTTCTATATAATGAGAGCTATTTAAATGACCTACTATCCACTAGCAAACTGTGATACAAGAGGCACTTTGTACATATATAATACTTTAAATGTTATTCAAAGTATAAAGGAATTATGTTGTTTGAGAATTATTGAAAATAAGGCTGTTCTACTTATAAAGCAACACACAAATCATCTTAATATTCAATGGCAAAGAAACATGAAAAGTATTTACTAGAATTTTATCTCTTACTATCCAAATAAATTCTGTTTTGGAGTGTAACACAGTAACTGTTCCCATAGACTTCTGCACTATAAGCTCAAGTTCCAAGAACTTTAATTCAGCATAACTGTTTTCTTTCCACCATTTTAATTAGCTGTCTGATAGTATTGAAATCTGTTTTATATACATATAAATTCAATAAACACAGAAATCTGTGGTGTTACATTTTTATACAAAAATATGAAAGAAAGCTTTGAGTTAATGCATCTGTAATTCAGTTCTCTGTGTTGTGGAACATATGTTGTTCTTTTTTAATTAAACAAAACATAATCTGCAAAAGAACATAGTCTATCCAATGATACTAGAAGAGTAACACATTACTGAAGTAAGACGAAGATTATTCACAGTGATCCTGGACTTTGGGGGTATAGAAACAGATAAAGTTGAAAAGTTTAAGGGAAGTGTATGAAATCCCGGAATCCCCCCCATCTGTCTGACTTGGCCGTGCATATTGGACTAGTGTTCAGTAGCGTGTTTCCTTTATGCACAATAAAATTAACTAAGATATTTAATGGAATAATTTGCTGTGTGCAAATCCTGACCTGTTGTGAAACTTCATGGAAAGCTCAGTATTATTATAGTGCTTTAGTGAAATTTTGCCAGTTGGTTCTCCTGTTTTTTTGGCCCCTCATCTGGTTCTCTGGAAGTCTGGAGCCCTGCTCCCTGGTGCCTTGCATCCTGCTGAGGATGACTCTCAGCTCTCGGAAGTCTGGGACATCTAGTTTGTAGGTCCTAACTCTTTGCCCACGCAGTCCTTTGGGTGTACAGGTTTTGGTGAAGTCTGCCAAACTTCTTGACTGAAGGTTCCCAGGTCTGAAGGAGTTCCCTGAGTTTAAGAGTTTGCTGCTTTCTTTTTGTTCTGTTCAGTTTCAAATCAGAATAAAACCAGATGTCAAATACTTAGGTCCTACCTTAATACTTTTAGCATGTATTGCTACTGATCAGCTTCACTTTCTTACAGAAACGGACTGACCGATATGTGTGCATACAGACAGCGGGCGGTTAAGGGATTTCTCTTTCTATTGTGACTTTGAAGAATTCACTGGTTGGCAATGAGATACAAGAGGACCATTTAGTCAGTTAAGGTTTGTTGGACCACTGTGAACTGCATTCCAGTCTACCAAAAGTTAGTTATTAATTTTGGAAGCCCTGTGGTTTTGCTGAGGGCAGACTTAAATTGTGTAGTTGAATTGAATGTGGAAACACAAAATGAAGTGTGCATACTTTGGCCAGTTGTCATACCTGATTTTCCTTTGGTTGATTGAGGTTTCTTGAGAGGCAACAAGTGGTACTTAGGCCGGATGCTGGGTAGGATTCAAGTGCTTGCTCCATTATTAACAGGTGTCACCTTTATTTCAGGAGCATGTATTTTGTGTATATAAATATTTAGCTGCAAGTTGCTTGGTAAAAGCAGCTGTACTCTGGTGTCTTATCTTTGAATGTTTGTGGGTCTTGGACTTGGTCTTAATGTATTGCTTTAAGGGATATTTGTGTTCTCAGTTTTCTTTTCCTGTTGCCCACAGTAGGTGTTCATTTAGGATATCTGGTTTAGCCTGTGATTCAGCCATTAAATGCTGACTGCATTTTATATACTGACTTGTCTTTTACTGTCAAAGAACTTCTGGAGCACCACATAGATTAAAGAAGCATTATTTATGTAATTTTTAAATATAGAAATAAGTATTTTTCCTTCCTCGTTCTCTCTGTTAGTATTAACCCTATTTCTTTATTTCATCTCTGATGATATTTTATATATATATGTATATATTTCATTATATATTTTTTCTATTCTGATTCAGTTAGAATATCTTAGATATATGAACTCCTAAATTATAAGGATAAAATTCCAGAGAAAGTAGGATTTATTTTCTATATATACAGTGAATTTGTTTACTGAACTCTTTGTATTTTTTGACTGAAGCAGGTGAGAAATTTCTCTCTTAACATTCTAATTTGAAATGCAAAACATCAAACCTGAAATATGTTCCAAGACTATGTTTTCACTCATGTTTTTAGTTCTTGACATAATTATGTATGATTTGTAGCTGTTGAGCATTTTCTACTGCATACTGTACAAATGATTAAAAAAGTACAAGGTACCAGATAATGTGCAAAGATTTTCAATAAGTCACATAAATTATATTGGCAGAGTATTTTACAGTTAATTCACTGTTTACTAAGTATATGCCAAGGCAGAGTAAGAGGTACAGTAGATTATAAATAGCAGTATCTTCCTTTAAGTAATTTTGAATCCAGAGGTGGAGAAATATAAATTGTAAATGCAATGGTAATACATACTTTGGAAATAATAGTCAAGCAAGAAAATCCTTTGTTTACCCAAAGTAACATTTATCTTCTGACATTAATTGAATTGAAAATTGCCTTGATTATCTAAAACCTCTGTTGTCCAAATACAATCAATACTCTGTATTCCATTTGAATAATAGAAGTTTGACTCTACACTATTTTTAATGAGGTATATGATTTTATTCTTTTGCCTATAGTTCACATTTTAGGACAGATCAAAGGAAACCTAATTGATAAATATATAATTGAAATCACATTTATTTCTCTTCATAATTTCTTTCCAAATACTGTGCTGTGGATAAAAGCACTTTTATAAGTGGTTATGTGCATCAACACAATTTACTGTAGATAATTCTTCCTTTGAAGAAAATCTTTAAACTTAGTGTATCTTTTAATACAAATATCAACATAGTAGTAAACTAGCTTTGTTTTCTAAGTCATTATTTTCACGCAGTGTGACCATATTTCTTTATAATAATCTCCACAGGATGGCTTGATAATAGAGAACATGCATGATCTCCCTTACACAGTTTGTCCTGGGCCTGAAATAACAGCAGCAATGACAGTGGTTAGTGCTGCAGTGAGACGAACCTGTCCCCATCTCCCGCTGGGTGTCCAGATTCTGTGCGCTGCAAATCAACAGGCTACAGCAGTGGCTCTTGCGGCAGGTAATGGAAATGACTCATCACTTACTCTAGGGTTTGCTGTGGCATTTACTCTCTGCAAATTGTGCATTGTACTAACATAGAAGCTATGAAAAATGGGACATGAAAAGCTCACTGTACCCTGAAAAAGCAGAAATTAGATTTTGAGAAAGATGCCTCCTTGATTATAATAGATGATACTTGTGTACTGCTACAGTAGCAGACAACTAAAAATCCCAAGGCTGCTGTCACTGCTTTCTAGGTGAAACCTGTCTAAATATAATGATTAGTTTAAAGCTACTCATGTTTAAAAGCCATCTTTGGTGTAACTCTGTTTACTTCAATTAAACTATATTTGGGGATTAATTTAACCTGCTGTGGTGAAGCATCCTCTTTTAGTGTCTAACTATACATTGTTACTACTACAGTTATCTATTAAAACTTTTTTGTTGTTTTTTTATGGATAAATGGAAAAAAAGCTACTGGTATGATGACTGAAAAATGAGTGTACTGTTAGTCAAAGCACTTAAAATCAAAATGCATTTAGGGAAATTAAGTATTGATTGATCAGTCTGTATTGCTTGAATCCTAGACTTGATAACCTTTCTTTTCTTACTACTTCTGAAGCAGTTTTATTTTTTCATCTGTAATATTTCCTGATTTAAAGATAGAGGCTGGTGTAATGTGGAAGTCTAGAACTGCTTATATACTTCATAAATTGAGGAGAAACGTACAGGGTGTATAGTGACAGTGAAGTTGCACATTTTTCTTGAAAGCACAATTTTTTTAAACCGCAGAATCCTGTATGAAAGGATATTGAAGGATATTTATGTTAACTTAGAAACCTACTTTGACTAAAACAATATGGACAAACTTACCTGCAGTGACAGTTTTAATCAGGTTGAATATGTTCTAAAAATATTGAATTCCTTTTTGATGTGTATTCTTGGTGGTGTATGTGTAATCTGTTTTGAGTGTTTTTAGAATGTGAAGTTGACATGCTAAGGTATCAAGCTACTTGATAAACTGACAGAAACAATTTTATTTATGCAGCAAAACCTTTATGAAGAGTAAACTAAAAAAGATAGCAAAAACCTTTTGCATTCTATGTTGTAAGGATTGTATGCATGTTAGGATACTCAGGATGCTCAGGCATTTGCAAGTGTATTTTCACAGCTTATTTTATTAAAACAAAAATGATCAGATTGCTAGTGGGTTGTGCATCCCTTTTGGAAAATAAATTGATCACTAAATGAGAGTGTAATGTGGGGATTATGTATTTCCCTTACTTCCCAGCAATTATTGATGAGGGAAAGAATTCCTGGAGGGCTTGAGTTTTGCTCAGCTCTATTACTGTTCTACACTGCTTGCTCTGCAACTGGAGAACAGCAGCTAGGAAGCTGCACAGGGAAGCAGTAAGTGGTGTTAAGGTATAGTTAACAATTTTCGTTTGTAAGAGGGGGAAAAAAATCATCACATTTCCAGTGTAAGTAGAAGGAACTCATCATCAGTGACACATGGTTATACTAATAAAATACTGCAGGTAACCAAATAGTAACAAATTAAATCCTTGAATATTACTAGCATACTAACAAATTATTGGATAATTGTGAAAATTACAACTATAAAATTGAAGGATGCTAAGAGGAGCTAAGAGAAATTGAGGAGCTAAGAGAGTTTAGAAATTTTTTAAAAACTCTATCTTGTTCCTTTACATTTGGGCATTTGAAAATTGGGCACCTAAAGGAAAGAATATCACCAACAGATGTGTTCTCGTGGGAAGCTTCAGCAAAAGTGTGAGACTGGCTGGAAAGTAGTGGGAATCTTGAAAGAAAAAAGTCTGTTTCCTACTGTGACTCCTCCTGACAAAAAAAACCCACCACCACCAACAAAAAAACTGTCAACTTGAGCAGTTTTTCAGGTTACAAAGAACAGCCATTGAGCCAAAGCAGTTGTTGTCAGTCTTGTTCCTGCCAGCTGTTGACAGCTGTTATTTCAGTGCTAAGTGCTCTTAGACTCAGAATGATCAGAGCCCAGGGTTCAGTGAGATGTTTGCCCCAAAGGTATCAAACAAGTCTCACACCAGCTCCGTGTTCTCCTGTCGTGGATCACACAGAGGAATGTTACTGTGATGGATTAAGTGTGGGCAATCTTTCCCCTTCAGTTTTATTTTCAGGAAGCTCTATTAAAAGCTAGACAATTTTTCTTTGGTCTTACAGGCTAATACAATAATATTAGCCCATATAAAAATTATTATAATTATATACACAAATAGTGGAGCAGATTCATGTCACACTTTCTCACTTAATTTTTATACTCTTTTAATGTAGACTTTTAAATTAAAAAAATATAGTGATATCTGTAATTAACCATAGACCTCAAAACATGGACATAATACAGACAAGTATAGTTTTATATTTCTACTGGAAACCATCTTCACCTCATATACTTATATTTAGAAAAATTCACCCTCTTAATAGTTACTTTTAAGACATCCTCTAAATATCATATTATCTTCATTCTTTCCTGTTTTATAAAACTAAAATGCCCTTTGTGGAGAAGCAGATGATGACTGTGCCAGAATTTGTTTGCTAGGGGTATGGTTCAATTGGTTCATTATTAACAGGTGGACCATGTGTTTTAAAGGTGTATAATTTCCTGTTTGTATATTTTGATTTAACTAACTACATCTGCTTGCAATTGAAACTGAATGATGCATGTAAGTAGGGGTCTATGAGCATTTGTAGAAGAGATAAAAATATAAATTCTACATGATTTATTTTTTGCTTAGCAAATATTACTGGTTATCATTTTTCAATGCTCAGGATTGTCCAATGAGTCTGGATCAGGTTTTCTGCTTATTGTTAGCTTTAACTTACTTATTTATCAGCGTGTCTTGTTTCCTGAAGTTAGCTATTTTGTATGCTTGAACTGATTGCTATGTACTAAGGCTGTTTGTTGTTGACCTACTTCTAAATTACACGACTTTTGTTTTTTTGAAAGTTTGCTAATTATGAAACACTTCATGTTAAAGAGGAAGACCTATTTCTAAAGGAATCATCCCACATCTTTCACCTGCTCTATGTATTTTTCCTTGCACTAATGAAATGTTTGACTTGGCTCTAATCTACCAGGGTAGGTCTTTGCAGAATAAATGCAGAGCCTTTATAGTACAGGGAAAATACGCTGATGAAATACCCTGCCTCTTTTGCACGCATTCTGTGTTCCCCATTACCAAAATGTGGCAGTGATTGGAAGAGCTAAACAACTGACCCATCATTAATCTGAGAGGGACAAAGCTAATGTGAAAAGAACTTCCAAAAACACTGATGTTGTGGAATACATTTGCCACGTCCTCTGCTGATCTTTGGGGCATAAAATGGTCCCTACAGCTGTATCTAATGATACAGGGGAACACTTCCCATATTCCAGGTGCACCTCCTTGTTGTATTTTGAGTCTGTGGGGTGGCCACCCTCACAGGGGCCAGAGATGAGTTAGCATCTCCTGTTCTGGTCAGTTCTTCAGTCTGAGTGACTGGGAGCAAGAACAGTAGTGCCCAGAACAAAATGCAGTTTCTCTAATCCTGGATGAGCCTGTGTTACATTCTCCATGAATCAGGACTCAGTCTGTAAAAGTTCAGCTTCTGCCCCCTCCAGCTAACTGTGTGAGTTCCCTTTGTTCTTTGGGGAGCAGGTTGCTGAAATCCCAGCTGGAAGACTCAGCTGGTGATGCTGCTGCTCCCTGGCCTGGAGTTTTTGCTGAGTGGGGAAGGAGCTATTGCAAATTGACGTCCTGCTGTACTAAGTCCAGCATCAGCAGACAAGTCAGTATTCCTCAAAGTTTTTATTTTCAACACAAAATCAGTGTTTTTCACGTTCTTTTTGAATTAGGAAGTTAAGGGGAGCTGGGAGCCAGGAAATGTTCATAGGAAATAAGATGCCACCAGTAAATTTACCCTATCTTGCCTTTGCATAAAGCACTTCAAGATTCAGCAGCAACCAGGAGTTGCTACCTTATAGAGACCACATCCTATTATAGAGGCAGTAAATTCTGGCTTCCATCTCCTTTGAAATTGAAGGAAGGAACGTACTCTAGAAAGGGCTTTATAAAGATCATATCTAAATCACATTTTATTTTGTTAAAATGCAGTGATATGCACATTTGTAATATCTTAACATTTAAAGTAAAAATAATATTTCTTCCATTAAATCTGTCTTGCATTATTTTCTGATAGAACAAAAGAAGTGTTTCAAACTATGACATTTCTTTCTTTTACTTGTCAATTGTCATGGAAAGAAGAAAAGAAAGTCTGTTTCAGCTGTAAAGGTCTAACTGTGTAACTTTGATTAAAGTGAGTGTGAAAACGATTACTAGATTTTGAAAAAGGGACAAACTGTTTCCTTAAACAAGCCCTGCAACGACTAGATATTTGATTCCATGTTCCTAATAAAGTCTTGAAGTTTTGTTTACTATAGTTCATTGGAGGCTTCCTGTTCTTGTTTTTCCAGTGAGATTACAAGGCTTTTTTTGCTCCCATATAAGTCAGAAATGGAACTACCTATTAACTATTTAATGGCTATTACTTTTCAACTTGCCAAATGTGAAAATAAGCAATAGTATAATTCTCACAGTTTTATGAGCCTAAAAATGAATCCATTAGTGGAATCCGATTATGGCTTCATAAAACAGAAGGGTAATGATTTGGTGCCTGCACCATATTACTGTTGGTTAAATTTTGTGTCTCAGTAGTGCCCAAAGATCCAGATAGAGAGTGCAGCTCTGTTTAAGTACTGCTCTAATGTTTAGGAGAAAGTAGAATTCCTCAAGCTAAGGAAACACATACCATGTATCCTCAAACAACATACAAGGGGTGATTTCAGTAAGTGGTCTTATCAAATGGATAGTCCCTGCCCTAAGGTAGAGATTGTGATTGCTGAGAATTGAATAGATCTCTAGTCTTACAATGGCAAGAGGACTGATTTATTTAACTCTGAAACATACTGTAAACTCGAGTCTATTTAAATAGAACTTAGAGCTTTTGTTCCTAGATATAAAAATCTCAGTCTAGGTATGTGCACTGCATTTCTTGCCAAGTACCTACTCGTAGCATTATACCTGTATCTTTGGACCCTGAAAACTCTTGGTGCTTTTAACTGCTGCTCTGAAGATGCAGGACAACTTACATTTCATCTGTCCTCCATCTGTGATGCGTACTCTGAGTTGGAATCTGGGTTGCTAAGCAATACACACTCTCTTGTACATAAGCTTCTGTCTCTGCAACTTCAGGGTTTTTGGAAGGAAATTGAAATTTAACTTTTAAAATAAACAGACACCTTGTCAATTGCTAAATTTATTGTAAAGATCCTATTTCTGTTTATGTTGGAAATATGTTAAGATGAGACCTCTGTTGCCTAAGCAGTTGTCTGGGAGGTGGAATTGCAGCCCCGATCGCTGCCTTCCCGTGAGGCTCTTTCCTTGGTACAACGTCAGCTCCAGTTAATTGTGCTACTCACTCCAAAACTGGAAAGGCAGCAGAACTTCAGAAGCGCTTGGGAAAACACTCTAAAGCTGGGAGAACAACACACTCTGCAGAAGTGTGGTGCAGAGTCCTTACATACGTGTTAAGTGACAGGTGAAACAAACTTCAGGACTATAGAAGACTTAGAGGCGAGTGAGGTGTACCATAAAGGAGTAAAAATTCTATTTTCTGATGCCTAACTGCTATTCATTACACCATAGCCCAGGGCATTGGTATTTTCAACACAAAAATATTTCAAGGGTGTGTAGTGCTACCTGATACTAGGTGAATGACCTCTGCAAGGTCATTTTCTGTCCTCAGCCTTCCTCTTAAGTATCCCTCTCACAAAAGCTTCCTAATTGAAAAAATAGGAACTAACACTAAGTCATCGTGTTGCTAAGTCATGGTAGAATTGATGCTGACAGTGAGTTTGAAGAAGAGTGGAAAATCTTTTTTTCCCTAATGTGGTCTTCCTTGTCACAGCTTACCTTTGTTACATCTTAAGATAAAATTTGTTAATGTAATGCTGTATGGAAAACCCAAGCAACATTCAGACAAAGAGTCAAATAAGATATATATAATGCACCACAGGTTTCGTTTTCTCACCTAACTTCCTAAAGAAGGAAGATCTATGCTCTTCTCTCCACCTCGATGTCTCTGATGTTTTTTAACCTGTTGGCCAATTTTAGTCAAATTTAACAAAGGAGAACAACTTGGGAAGGGGGAGATAATACAATGAAAGTGAGTGTCTGGCAAAATGAGAGATTCCCAAGTTAATGCCCCTTTTTGCCTACAAACCACATCATTAGGGCAAAGGGTTATTCTTTTTGATGTGTGACACACAGCAAGGGCTGTGATAGTTGGCTGTTGATGTGTTTTGTGTGCTTAGCTTTAGCTTTTCTGTTTTTCAGTCTTCAGTTTTGTGTAAAATATTCTGATTTTTTTTTTCAGGTCTTGATTTCATCCGAGCTGAAGGGTTTGTGTTTTCACATGTTGCTGATGAAGGGATTATAAATGCCTGTGCAGGCGACCTGCTACGGTACAGAAAACAAATTGGAGCAGAAAACATTCAGATTTTTGCAGATATTAAAAAGAAGCATAGGT
Source organism: Crypturellus soui (assembly GCA_032275445.1). Taxonomy (NCBI): domain Eukaryota; kingdom Metazoa; phylum Chordata; class Aves; order Tinamiformes; family Tinamidae; genus Crypturellus; species Crypturellus soui. Next base: position 2,387,950 of record JAUBNY010000965.1, on the reverse strand, counting down.
AAGTAGAGCAATATTTTATATAAATGTTAATGTAAGAGCGATCAGGTGTTTTTCTCCACTTTCTGTTTTTTACATCTATTTAGTATCGGAAGAGTTAATAATATAGGGAGAACTTTATTGTTCAATCAGGGTCTTGCAATGCTATTAGGGGAAGAGTTTACAGATAAATTTGCACCTGCAGGTTGCTGCAGCTATGGAATTTTCAACTGTTTAACCTTTAAGATTTGTAATGGCAAACTGTAAATGTCTTGCAGTTGGTATCAGGTGAGATGTATCGTCAGATATATGTTTATTATGTTTAAAGAAATTTTTGTTTCAGGAGGCTAAGCATCCAAGGTAATTATTAGTAATGCAAGAAAGTTGTCACATACAAAACATCTAAATCATAAGATTTTGGCACTTAAGAAAGCTTTTTTTTTTTGTCATACTGACAATGCTGGTTCCTTCTACTTAAATCAGTGCTGTCTGTGTACAGATCATGTTCCATGATTATCAAACAGAAAGAACTTATGACAGATAAATCCAGCTTCCCTCTGCTCATATTTTATCATAATAGTCACATGGTAATTTTAGCTATTTATATGTCATTCTTTATTTTATCTTTTATTTTTTTTCCAGAAGCACTGTTCAAATGCATGCTAAATAACCTAATTAAATATTTGTGTGTAGTATATGGGTAATCATGGGAATAACCCGAAGTTCTTATAGATTTTCTTCTATAAACTAATTATTTCAAAATTTTAAAGGACACATGCAACATAGTCAAATTAAGCTTTAAGGCTCTTCAGAGTGGTTTCATTCTAATGCTTTCTTTATAGTCTTACTATTTGATAATCTATTCACTCCTTCATAGCTACCCTCCACATGCTGGTCTCCTGTACACCTCATTATATGTATTGTATAGTTATCTTGGGCCTCCTTTATACAACTGTAAAAGAGGAATAAGTATCCTTGCTCTTGCACCCAGCACCAGGAGTGCAAACGCTGCAGAATGAGCATGTGCTTCTTTACAGGGCAAAGCACAGGCTGCCTCAGGGCTGTCTCCATCCTGACTCTGTCATAACATATCGGTCTGACAGATTGGCCGTAGTCATTGGCCAGTCGAAGAAGCTGTGGGCAGCCAACGCTTCTGAAATGCAGGTGTGTTTGGTAGGTCACTCTTAGCAATTGCTATTTAGAGACAGAACAAACACCCAGAGCAATAGGTCCATCAGTTATGACACTGAGGGAAATGCTTTCCTTTTTCTTTCCCCTCTCTCTTGTTCATATTGCAGTCTCACTTCCTCTTTTAAAATAAAGTGCTTACCCTCTCTTAAAAGCCTTGCTTGAGTTGTTCTGCCAGCAGGGAAGATGAAGAAAAGGAGTCTAAACATTCAACAAGATGGATAACAAATGTGTGTACTGAAAGTAACCAGAGGGTACGTTCCTGCTGTTTCCAGTGCTCACGCTCTGACGGCAGATGTCAGTGTCGCTGAGACCGCGAGGGCGGCCGAGCTCTTCCTGGCTGATGGGGTCGTATTGACAGGAACAGCTACTGCAGTGCCCGCCGATCCGCAGGAGTTGAAAGGTGAGAGCCATCATACGAAGGGCAGACAACAGACGTCTGGAAGCTGATCTGAATCAGCTGCTGGATTAATGTAGTGAGAAATCTATATATCTGCTGTTCCTGAGAAAAGGGAGGAAGAAAAGAAACTCACTTTTGAGCTAATGTGGCTAAAGTTCTATTTAGTTCGGCAGTGATATGTATCTAAACGATTTGGTGTGATAAAAATGAAAATTATTTCAAGATTTTATAAAATGGAATGGTACTGAGGTTGACATTATTATATAATGAGGTTCAATTTCTGAAAAGTTTTAGTATAATCAAATGATGTCATATCCTTATAAAAAGTTAATTTACAGTGAAAAAAATCTATTCAGTGGAAAGATTGAGATCTTCTGAAATGGAGATGCACATCTTGCAGAAAGGGGGCATTTGAATTTGGTAACATTCTCAACTGCTTAGAATATTTTCAGAAAGAATACTACTTCACTGCCAGAGGATTATATGATATTTACATTATTTTGTACGGTGTGAACTTCTTATGAAGGGAGACTTATGAATTTTGACCTTTGCAGAAGTGCTATCATGATTCTTCATGCTTTTCTGTTGGCATAGATTTGGACTGTCTTCATGAAACTAATTGCTCCCATCTGGAATTTTCATTCTGCATTAATGGCTAGTTTTAAAATAGATTAATGGGTTGAATTTAAGAGTTTGTCTACATAAAGAAGTACATTATCTACATACTAGTGTACATTAAAGTATATTCACGTGTCTAATTTGGAGTTTGAAAACATGCTAGCTATTATGTTAGCTAAGACAAGTTCAAAAATACCACTTTTATTCAAGTGTGGCCAAGTTACAAGAAATATTGGACATCCATAGCTGCCTTTGAAGCAATTTCTATTCCAAGTTGCAGTGATCACCAGTGAGGATCAATCAGCTGAATTAATTAGGGTATCCTTGGTCAAACTTAAAAGAAAACAGTAGTACCTTTGGCAAAAAATAATTTTTGAAGGAAGAAAGATAATAATATGGGCTCTGTTTCTTTAACATTTTCTGGTCTAAACCAACTAGTTGTTATTCTTTCTTTATTATTATATAAAAGAAGAAAAAGCAAATGAGAAGCATGCTTTACTTTCTTGCTCTGGAGACCTGGGCCTCATACACTTGGAATAATTTTAAAATCATTCAGCTTTTTTGGTATTTACCCATATCATACATGTTTATCAGCATTTAAAAGACATGTTGAACTTCAAACATGTTGAACTTTGGCCAAACTGTTGGCCAAAGAAAAGATGATAAATGAATATTCTTCGGTGTTAAAAATAAAATGATGGTTTGGTGTGAGTACTGAGCTCATGAACTTGGGATTTTTTCATATCATAAGCTAGAAATGATACATAAACAAATCACATTGAAAGCTAGGTATATTTTAGAGACTGCAAAATTTAATTGATCTAGTGTTCTGTCACTGCCTTCAATTAATGTCACATCACTTTTAATGCAGATTACATTAAAAAAAAAAGAACAGAGTAAGTCTTAGGGCAATTCTAGGGTAAATTCTGTTTTCCAGTACATGCATGCAAATTCTATTGATTTCGTGCATCAGAGAGCGAAACCTGTCCTGTAGGCCCATATGTTTTTCTATGACATGACCCCAACCAGACAACAGTATGAATTATTATTTTCTTTCCTGATGAAAAAATGTCATTCTCAGACTTGTTCTCTTTTGGGGTGCAAAGAACAAAATGAATCAGAGTTGGCAGCTGTAATGAAGTACACACATAAATTCTATATTGGAATTTGTTCTAAGAAGCAAGAATCTGAGGCTTATGGATTTACATTACTCAGGTCACAGGATTTTGAGACATTAACAGGCCATCTTGTAAGAAGGCTGTTGGCTTAACACGGTTAAGAAAAGAATTGAAAATCAATATTCCAGGGTATTAGGAAATGACAAATCAGGCACATTTATGTCTCCAGATTCTTAAAAGGAATCTGATCTGCAGTACACAAAAGTTGGTGTTGTCATGAGTGAAATTTTACATTTTACGTATTTATGTAGTACTGGAAGTTCTGCATTCCGATGCTGCACACAATTGGGCACCTTTCATCACACTACCAAAGCATCTCTTGAAAGCAGAACCAGAGAGAGAGATGAGATTTTGTCATTTTTTTTTCCAGCTTTGTTGTGCTGTAATGCAGAAGTCTCTTTGCTGTTGTGTCAGTGTGTTAAATTGACTGATTTGTGGTGGGGTATGGGAAACAAATGTTTCCCTGTCAAGCCGGAGAACGGTGTTCAGTAGAGTTTTGTTTGTAGTTGTTTGCTACCTTCTCATAGGCAACTATTAATGTTACTCTTTATGGCAACTGGCAGGCTTTGCTCCTACAGTGAGCACTGACCTTCCTATAGAAAAGCTTTGGTTTCAGCACGAGTGCCAAGGCAGCATGGTTGCTTACAGAAGCAGGAGATCTAAAAACCTTAACGTTGCTTTCAGGTCATTAATGAGCAGGAAATATAGCTGAGCTTTTTGAATTACAATTAATTTATTTAACAGACCATATTTCCATTTAAGAGGTTATATGACTTTATTCCAGTTTGTTGTGCTGTAAAAAGGTTCTTTGATTGGGGAGAGTGAATATATCAGGTTTGCTGTTTGAGTATATATGCTTTCAACTTAAATTCCTGATTCAAATCCAGTCCATATTTAAGTGACCAAAGCCTTTGTATAAAGATGCCTAGTTACCAGGATGAACAAAGTGGATGGTCTTGGCCGAGTTAGCAGGGACATTACAAAAACCAACAGCTGGCTGTGGCTGTCACCTCATTTGTAACCATTCATATAGGGCATCAAGGCTGATTTGCCCTCCCACATTTTGATGGTCTGTTTAAGTTGAAATAGAGGCTGCCGCCTTTGCAGTTCCCTCCTGTAGATAAACAGGACTTGTAAGTCTCTGATCTGTACTTTTTGTAAACCTGAGATTTAATGACAGGAAGAAAGTCCTTTGAATATAAAAGCTGAAATGTGTTACAGTGGAGCATTACCATAAACAGTGCTGTGTACGGTACAGTGATTACTGCATATGAAAAAGCTGTTAAAGAAGAGTAGTCGAGCAAGTTATTGGCCCAGTGGTACTTATTTTTAAGCTGCTCTTTGCCATTGTTTTCAAGCTAGCAGCATTTGGCCTTTATTTCATGTAACTTGTGCATACCATAGTTCAAATGCTTTCATTGTGCTTTGCAACCAAGCACTATTTCATATAATTTTATTAAAGACATGTCTGCAAATGTACTGCCACAAGAAAGAGCACAGTGCCCTCTAGCCACAGTTTCTTGAAGTAGAGAAATATGCAAGTTCTGTAAATGTTGGGATCTGGTTATTTTAATATCACAAAATTGTCTCCTTTTCTCTCCATGTCAGAAAATATTATCAGAGAAAGAAAGCTGAAAAACATTTTAAACAAGGCTGTATGTTTATAGACATCTAGCAGTGACTGAATGTCACCGTGCAGAAGCGTATCTCACTGCTGTTGCTTTATTTTCTTTTACAAGTTAGAATTTGCATTAACAAAGCCAACAGACAAGTAATTTTACACTAATCAACTTTAGGCCTTGATGTGCTTGGAAATGACTTAAAAGTAATTTCTGCAGCATACTTAAAAAGGTAACTTAGGCTTATTAGAGACGGGGCACTCCTGTTGCCATTCTTCACGTAGCCTGTCTGAGGAGAGGAAGAGCTGCGTGTGGACAGCACGTGTCACGTATGGAGCACAGCAGGCACTGGATTTCTTGCTATACAGAGAAGCTTGGGGATTTGGGGCAGTTTCTCATCAGTCTCAGGTTTCGTTGTTGCATTTTTGCCCGATAGGGCTGTGCTGTCGCCTGACACCTTTGTGATCATGCTCTGTTTAATCATTTGGTTCTTCATTTTTCCTGCTAATAGGTAATAAATATGAAAAAATCTATGTGTTACTGTGCGTTAGATATTGTCATTAAAACAGATAGGCTTAGAACAAAGTTCCTCTGAGAATGTAGTAGAGCTGCACAAATCTGTGGTCAGTGGTAGCACCTTAATTGTAAATCTATGTAAAACAGATTTGATGTTCCTAAAAGTACATAAATGTGATATATATTGTTTTTTTCTAGAAAGGAACTTCACTAACAATATTGTAAATAACTAAAATAGGAATTATTTTGTTGTTGTAAAAAAGACTTCTGTTACTTTTATTCTTTTGTCCTCAGATGTTTGCAGCAACTGGTTGTTGTTCCTAGATCAAGAAACAGTAGGATGTGTGACCTAAAAAGAATTATAGTTTAATTGATCTCCTTTCTTTAGTGAAGTAGAAAGGGGAGGAATAGTTAGCCTTCCCTTAAGCACTGTCTTCTTGCTTTCTGGTAAACCAACTGGAGTCCGTATGACCACTGTTTGCTTTCCTACTTCAGTGTCCCCAGAAATTTATTGTGAAGTAGAGCGTCATTTTACTTTTCCTCTTCATGTTAATAAGGCCCTTTTTTTTTTTTTTTGCTTCTTCACTGAAGATCTTCTGCAATATAACCACATAGCATAAATTCAGCAAAGAGACCTGGCAGGAGTATATACCAGACCAACTATCAATTATGGTAATTTAAACTGGTGACTGAAGAATTGTAATGAGCATAGCCCTACTGGATAATTCTGTCATTCTAATAATCTCACCACACATTTGCAAAAAAGAATCTGAGCTAATACAATAAATGCAGAGAAAGAACAGCATCTTCCTCTTATTTCTGTATTTTGATTCTTCTTAGGAAGATTTTTCAGAGGTCCAGATTTCAGTTCTTTTAAGGTGAAAGAAAAATGAGAAGCAGTTAAGAATCTGTGGGAGGAAGGGGAACTCCAGCAGGGGGAAATCCTCTGTTAAGGCAACAAACCTCTTTTGCCTGGAACCTATATCGGGTACTGCTGCAATGCAATCAGTAAACTGTAGTTTGTTCCCAAGTAGGTGTACTGCAATGGAGCCTCCAAGTGTGATGGTAGCAGTTGCCTTAAGTGAGGGTCCAGGGTGCAGCAAAAACCATGCTAGTCCTGCTGTACAAAGACTTCCTGGATCCAGTGTCCGTTCTCATCAGGGGCATGGGAGACGGATGAATTTATGCAGGAATGCAGTTGAAGGCAGTGTATTCTCTGCCCAGCAATTTTGATGGATGTTGATCTCCTGAGAAGGAAGGGGGATATAGCTATGGGTGTTTTAAACTCATCTTCCCATAGCACTGAAGCTGTACTCTGAAATGTGGCCAGGAATGCTATTTTGCAGGATTCCATATAATGACAGAATGCAAAGCAAAATGATATTTTGTTAACAGTTGCTTGAAGCTGAAGGTGGTTTCCCTAAAGAAGCTATTTTCTCCTCTAATAAAAGTAATAAAATCATGATCTGAGTTCCTTGGCACTTACCTTGATAGAATTTTAAAGACTGGACAGAGGAGGTCAGAGGACCTAACTCCTAATACTGGTTTTCTTCACTTCAGAGGTTAAACATGCCGTGAAGATTCCTGTGCTGATTGGGTCTGGAGTGACTCTGGAGAATGTGAGGAATTACATGGATGCAAATGCCTTAATAATTGGTTCGTATTTCAAGAAAGAAGGTTACTGGGCAAATGGTGTTGATCCTGACCGAGTAAATAGATTTATGGATCACATAAGAAAACTGAGAGAATGAGTTTGTTAGCGAACAGTGTTTCTGTTTGTATGTATGAAAAACGGGGTTTGATACATTATACAGAATTAAAACACAAATGTGCACTTGAAGGGCAAATGAAAATGCCTATCATCTCCATACCTAGTTGGGAAACGAAATGACACTTTAAAATAAACTGTGGATGTTTGTTTCTAGGCAGCTTATTTCTGAGGTATTCAAATCCACAAAATCAATCTCTGTTATCTGGTGTAATATACCCCTAATATAAGTAAAATGCTTATGGAGTTTAAACATTTTTAGTAAATATTTATGATAGGATGAGCTGAGTTCTCTTTCACTTGTGAGTGCAGTAGGACACCCTAAATTTACAGCTAACAGTATTGTAAATTGGACAAGTTAATTAGCCTTTCAGTTTCCCTATCTGTAAAATGATGATAATAGTACGTACATCACAGGGGGGTTGTAAGACATAATAAATGAATGAATGTATGCACTTTCATCTCCTCAAATGAAGGGCTCTATTAAAGTTCAAGATCATTATTTTTTCATTAGAACTGTGCATTTCTTAGAAAAAAGTAATAATTGTATACCATACAAAAATTTAAGATAGTTGGGAAATTGATTTACTTATAATACTTATTAGAGAATAAATGCAAATATATAATTACACTTTAAGTAGAGTTGGAATTTATTCAAAATGTTTTCACAATTTTTTTTAATAAAGGTTCATTGCTATTTTTCAGCAAGTTCCTACAGCTTTGTACCTCTTCAGACTAGTAGGAATGTTAACAACTGCCAGGTTCTTTCCTATACACACAGGTGTAATTATG
>JAUBNY010000965.1:2357402-2379795 GCA_032275445.1 Crypturellus soui | reverse complement strand
CAGCTTTGTACCTCTTCAGACTAGTAGGAATGTTAACAACTGCCAGGTTCTTTCCTATACACACAGGTGTAATTATGATTGAAGCCTTTCTACCAAAACTAAAAGGTAAATACTGATTTTCATTTTTCCTGTAAAATGTGAGGGAAAATATGATGGTCTCAGTGTGTATATTATAGGAGGTTGCACTTCAATTTGATCTTTAAGCTCTAAGGAAGTTTAAAAAAACAACAAAGAGGATCTATTGTGTTGTGAATGCATAAAATGTGGGCATATATTGCCATTTCTTGGGGCTGTGAGCTGAGTTTGTCCTCTGGGATCTCTTTCTCCTTCCTTGACAGCCCTACATCAGACTACTGCTGATCCTACTGCAGGTTACATTGTATCTATCAAAGCAAGTATACAAACATTTTTTTCTGTGTGTGTCAGCTAGCAATTCTTCCCTGAACAAAAGATGTATTCTCCTTACAGAGGTGGAAATAGATTTTTTAGGAAATTCAGTTTTGTTAATGTAACAATGATTCCAAAACATTGTAGCCTGAGATAAAGTCAGGTGCTGTTTCTCTGGAATAATTTGTCTCCCACCTAGCTCCCGTCAGGAGCAGACAGATCTCTCTGGTGTGCTGGCTTCCTGCAAAACACATTCCTTAAGACCCCAGGACAGCCTTAATGTTCTACTTACCTCTCTTTTCTTCCCAAGCAGACTGACAAAATTTCACCACACAGAAACCTTTTCAGGTGCCTGTTTGTTGTGTCTGGCACTGCTTTTTTTAAGACCGTATTTACACAAGCATTTTAATCTGCTCTGTGTTTGCATTTCCATCAAAAAACGTGGTTCCATCTCAGCCACTTGTCCCCATCATTTCTCTTCTGATTGTGCTAGTATTTGTGTTTCCTTAGGAAACAGATTTTAGCTGAAAGCTAACCCAGCTTTGTACCAGCCGCATGCACAAAGGTAGTTAGATCATCTTGTTTTTCATTCCATTTCCAGCTGTAAGTCAAAGCTGTACTATAGGCAGTACACAAGTATTTGAAGATCTTGAAGATCCTTTCTAAATCTTTTTTTCTTTGCATCCATTCAGCTTCTGCATATTTTGATATAACTGTACTCACTAGGTAAAGTGTTGATCTGATTTCTTATGTAGATTAACCTAAATTATGAATTTCTTGTTACATCTTCCTTATTGTGGGGAAAAAAAATATCCTATGAAATAAAGAATGAATTCAGATATTAGTAACATCTGTGTGCTTAAATCAGTATGTATTTTTTACCTGTGTGTGTTCAGGAGTATTTCAAGGCATTTCACAAGTGGCATATATTTCTGTAGCTGATTGCACAGAAGATTTAATGACTGTGCCACCACGTATTATCTAAGAGAATTGTCATGAAGTTTGGGGTTATTTTCAGTAAACATACAAGGTAAAATGCTGCCGTGTAAGCAGTGAGCACTAGTCAACACTAGTGCCGTAAGCAGAGTAAATATTTCAGAACAATCAGTTGAAAACTATAACCAATTCACTGATAAAGATTGTTCAGCAATGATAATTATTTTTAAAGGAACTGAATATAGTTGTCAGAAGTTGAATTCATTGCTACAAATGTGCAAATGTAAAGTATTATTAGAATGTTTTTTGTGTTGGCTTATATTCATACTCATCCTAAAATCTCATGAGTGACTACGACTCCACTGGATTTACATCTGAATAAAGGGGTTGGTAAGTGAAAATTGCATCAATACAGTATGTAAGGAGCAACTGAAATAATGTCATATACAGTAGTTGTTTTAAGACAAAACCCCAATGAGTTGGTATTGTGCTCAGAACATGCAGTGAATACTTTCAGTCTGTCAGTACTTTATTTTAGCATTCCATTGTGTAGCACTTGCAGGAGAAACAGGTCATAATTTAGATCTACATTATTACATTTAAAGTGTAACTTCAGAATTTAGGTACCAGAAGTGAAGCAAAGCTGATTTTAAAGCCTGGGAAGGTGATTGATCGCCAACTCTTTATCATTCTTCGCGCAGAAAGTATTTGTCTAGCAGTGTTAAGCATCTGCTTGCTTATTTCACACAGATGCTTTAAATAGAATTTGACCTTTTGTTCAGAAAGTGCTTGAATTTTTAATGTAAAAATATTAAGTTATCAGAAAGACTGTCTCTTTTGGGAAGAGTGTTCAATTTTTATACAGCCCAAGTTCTTAAAGTACTTTGGAGCATGAATAACTTCAGAGTAGAACAAAGCAGGCAGTGCTAATGTGTAGAAACTCCAGAAGTAAATAACAGCTGTTCAAGAAGACTTCTATTAAATATGTATTAATTAAGTTGAAGTGCATCACTTAAATATGTGAAGAGATTATCTTGTGTTAATTTACATTAAAACACACAGCACTTGTTAGCCTCATTACAGCATCCTGAGTGTATCCGAAGCTATCACCTCATCCTACACTGAGCATTTTGTTGGGTGTTGATTGCTTTCGATTTGCCCTTTGAAAATGTCAGATAGTGGCCTCCCTTTCTTGTTGGATCTCTTCTTTATCTCATGTTTTGCTCTTGCATAGTTACTATACTATTTTTGTCCATTTTCTGCTGAACATCAACTTAGGAGAAGAATAGATTGTGAAAGTGAAACATCCATTGCTCACAGCATAGTTCCCTAATGTGCCCACCTGTACTTCATGTGTGGTTCTCTATGTTAACTTACAAACAGGCTGCAAGAACTTAAATATCTATTTGTGTAGCAAAGTGAGTTCATACAAAGATTCAGTACCACCTTTAGTATGGAAAAGATACCTGGAAAAATGATTTATGTTTTGTGAAATTACAAGTAAGTAGTCATTAAACTGCTGTCATAAAAATGATAGCAATTTGTCGTTTAAGTTAATATGTAAATCTAAATACTCACTGCATTCTTAAATACTTTTATCGTGCACTGAAAGCAGGTAACTTGAAGAGATGCAGTCCTAAAAAGTCATGTTAGCTTTGGCTGCGAGGTTTGGGCCTATATACTAACAAGGGCCTTTGCCAGCTTACGTCTGACTTCTGTGAAAGAGTGCTGGTTAGCCCACAGCTCTTCAGATTTATATGACAGCAATCCCCTCTGGGCTCCCTCCTGCAGAAATACCATGAAGAGTTAAAGTCATTTAGAGGTTTATTGAACTGGGTTTTCTCTGTAGGGTCATCAAGGAAAATCTGACTAGTTCCTTGCTTTTATAAGAGTCTGTGCTTTTAGTGGGACTTGTGATAAATTGGGTATGGAGCTTTCCTCTTTTTTTTTTTTTTTTACTTCAAGGCATTGTTTGACACTCAGTGGTAAGGATTATTTGAGCCTTTAAACTCTTGTTTTAGAGATAGGAAGTCTGTTTCCCAAGTATTGACTATTAAAGACCTACATTAAGTTTAGTAACTTCAGTCACTGAGTTCTCATATGATGAATGGCTAGAAATCTTCCATCGGTACATCCATATTTAGTCAGTATTAACTGGAAGACGTTACGTCACTTCATCCGTTCATATTCCTGACTTCATCTGTCACGGAGAAACTTTCAGACACTCACTTGTTCAAGTCCGGACAGGTCTAGTAAATACTCGCCTTGGATTATTCTTCAGTTGGTAAAGTTACCACCTTTCTATCTCAGAGTGTTGTCTTTGGGCATTGATATATTCCAGCCTTCATAGATTACTCCCTTTCTCCCTTACACTTTTTTCACAGCCAGAGAACAGTTGTTTCTTCCAGTCAGACTGTGTAGAATTTGCAGCAAATACAAAAAACGAAGGCAGCAGTTGAAGCAAAAGTGAGGGCAGATGGTCTCCAGTGAAATGTTGAGAGTAATGGATGATTTTTTCCTCCAGTCTTTAAGTGCATAGGTAATCTTAAGGGAAAAATAAGAACTCTTTCTGCGATGCAAATATGAAAGCCTTTCACCTGAGGCAAAAAGGCTGCAATTCACAATCTACTTTCAATTTCTTTGCCTACAATCTGAAGTTCTGGAAGAAGTAAAGATAGGGGAGCCTGATATGTTCCTTGTGAAATACTTCAGGCAGGGTGGGAAAAGATGTATGAGGGGAATTCTCTTGATTAAAAAATACTGATTTTATTATCAGATAGCATTATTTTTAGATATCAAAAAGTGATTCTTTGATTTACACAGAGTATTTTAAAATGCACACATAACTTCTGCTTCTGTCCTACAACCTGTGCAAAAGGGACTGTCCTACTACCTGTGCAAGAGGGATAGGATTTCTAGTTTAGGTGTAGGAGCTAATGAGTATACTGACATTAACACTCTTTAGTGCTTTGCAAACAACTCAGTGCAAAAATGTTGGCTGAATTTAAAAGTAACTTTAAAGATTCAAGTTTGTGAAATTTTATATGTAATTAAGTGTTCAAGATAGTAATTGAATTCAGAATTATGTGACTTCATGTTGTAGTTGCTGTATTAGCTATGTTGTGCCTGAGCCTCATTTTGTGATTGAGGTCACAAAACAGAGGAGATGGCAATTATGTTTCATGAAAATGTAGGAGGGATTCCAGATACAACAGGAAAGAAGGATGAAAGCAATAAATACAACAGTAAAGAATGCAGCACAGCAGGGAAAAGATGCGTAAGTTGCCCAGAGTTCCTGCCTCATTGTCTATTCCAGCTTCCTGCTTTTTCGTTTTGCCTCTTGATCCTTTCTTGTACATACGCATAGATTATAGTATATGCAGAAGACTAAGAATAAGCTGAAGATAGAAACTGAATTAATGAAGACATTCTTGTGATAGAGAATAGATTCTGTTGTCCACAGATGCGCAAAGAAAAATAGAGAAGCAGCTGCCCTTAGAAAAGGAGTAAAAGTAGGGATGAGCTCCACGTCATGATGCTTTAGTCAAGATCTGAACTGTTGCAAGTCTTTGCATAGTCTGTTCTTTTTACAGACATATAACCAAAAGGCAAAAAAAAACCATCTGCACGCACCTTGGCTGTGGAGAAACTGGGCATGTCATGGTCAGTAACATGGTTATCAAATTTACTGAGTGCATGTCGCACACCCACAAAGTCGGAGCAGTGGCATTTGGGTGAACCCAAACGGTCTGTTCTAGTCCTTGCACTAGGCCTCATGCAAACTGCTGCAATTTTACTGAAGCATTTGTGAGAGCTAACAAACCCACAGGCTCCTCAGGCTGAGGAATTATAGCTTGCTATAGTTTGCTAAAAGTAAATTAGAGAACTTAAATGATTATATGTTTAATATTCCAATTGCATACTGAAAACCTACAAGTTTCGGGAAAGATTCTTTTAACACAAATAGTGGAAAACACTGTAGGATTCTTCTGAAGCTCTAGCCATGGCTGCAGCAAAATCCTATGAAATAGATCAGTGGCCCAATCTGCTTTGACAACTCCCATGTAACTAAAAATAGGAAAAATAAAAGAGAAAATTTGTAGGACTGGCAGTGGCATGTATTTTTCAATTATTTATCAACATTCGAGAGCACAGATTTCCTTTGGGAAATATTAGTTCTTAGGTTTACAAAGTGCCTCAGTTGTAAATACCCATAAAAATGACAATTTGGTAGGTTGTATTTATTCTTAAGCGGGTCAAAGGACATTAGCGTATCCTTACTGCGTAAATCTGTCAAGTACAGAATTTCTTTATGCTCCCAAATCACAAAAGCACCTCTTACAGTCAAGGAGAAAATGTTGCATTATTGCCAATCAAGGACAACAGGCAAGCATATCGATCTCTACCCAATAACTTTTGCCCTGCTTGCCAAATTTTTATCACTGAAACTGGACACATCAAGGGATTGGATTTAATATATACATACGCTGCTGATTTATTACAAGAGGAGAAATACAATCTGTCCCTACTCCTAGCTCAGTATTTTAATGCTTATTTTATACCTTGCATGGAAACTTGCTATGATTTTTCCTTCAGACAAGGTGTACAACTTTCAGATGTCCCTGGATATGCACAAATTTTCAGCTTGCATAGGTACCTCAAGTTATATATATACCCACATCTTGTATTTTGTGGTCCTTTAGTATTGTGTCTAGATTTTGAGGGTTTAATTTATGCATGTGGAAGTCTATAGGCAAATTGCTGTTAGTTTCAGAGCAGCATGGCAAAGCATGTGCACGAGGTAGACGAGGGGCAAGACTGAAAGGCTGAATTGCATTTGAATTAAATGAAATATCCTAGAGAGCAGTCAGTTCTCTCTTGATAGTGTACGATTTGAAGTCTTGTTGGCTTTTTGACATATCTGAGCAAAAGACATTCCTAAGAGCTGGGCAAGCCTTCAGTGAAATAAGTGGATATGGAGGTAGTCCATGGAATTACTTCTTATGCTCATGATGTTGTGGAGCGCTGCAGAGTGCTCTGGGAAGGCCCTAGGCCCCTCTGTATTTTTGCTTGATAGAGTAGGCAGAAATTTTGTCCAGAGGTAATGTTCAAGGATTCTGTACATTAGTCAAGATCTCCAGATGTCTAGTAATCCCAGGCCTTTCTCTGCATGTGAGCAGATCCTTTCTAGAGTGTATAGCGAAGCTGACACTTACTGAAAATGCCTTCTGCAGTGAATAAGGGGTGCACACACACAGTAAGTCCTCTGAGGCCAGACCTCTTGTTCATGTGCTATCCTGTTGGTGTCTACAAGTGCAGCAGATTGGATGTGTCCCAAACTTTTTTGTTTACTGTGCATGTTCTGACCATCTGTGCAGCACATGCACCACAGGTCTGATAATGCTTTAAGAGGCTGGGCACAGTGCATACACAGCACTGCTCATGGGATAAATTTCAATCTGTAAAATGCGGAGCAGGAATATGGCACACCTAGAATTATACTTTTCACTGGGAAGTTCAAGGAAAAATTCTGCCATGGAAAGAAATTGGATTTTGGTTCTTTCATCTCCTGACTTGTCATGGAAAGTTGTCCAGAAAAGAGTGTGATTTCCTGTTGCATAGGTTATGAAAGGATCTGAGAAGACAGCAAAGTTTTCAATTTTGGGAAGAGAGAATGTCTCAACTGGAATATATTTTTTTTCACTAGTGTGAATTCAAGCCAGAAGAGAAAAGGAGAGTAAGCAAGGTTGGAGCAGAGAGAGGAAAATACAATCTGGAATACCTACTATCTGATCTCCAGCGTCAGCTGGAAGTGCTGAACTTTGACAGTCTCTTCAAATCATCTCTCAGAATCAGACCCAAATGAAACTGTTTCAGTCACTTCCATGAATTTCTCACTTTTCCAGGTAAATAGTGGTGGTGAGATCAGTGATGAATCATGACAGCCTTCCATCCAAAGTGTCTGGAGCTTTTCCTTTCCTCCAAACATTTAACTTACTTGCAGAGTTGACAGAAGTGCTGTATATTTTTTTCCAAATATCCATTTGCCTTTCCATTTATCTGCTTTGATCTGAAGTGTAGAACCTGATGGATGCCGTAGGTAAATCAAACATTTTCTGTCTGCCAAAATGGTTTTGCAGATGCTTATTTCATGCCATTACCATTTTTCTTTTTCTAGTAGTAAATCAAAAAGTATCACCCATTCATCCACTTTAAAAGTAATGCCTTTCCTTTGCATAATTACACATACCCAGTGGAGATCTGTATGCACAGTAAATCTATTCCTTTAAAAGGTTTTGCCTTAAGTACCACAGTGACATAAATTGGTGTAGAGCAAATTTATTTATTTAATAGGTTTATTCTTTTAAGTGATCTAATAACTGTTACACTTCCCTTGTTTGATTGGGGTGGGGAGGGCTTTTATGAATGTATCAAAGTTATTTCTACAGCAGATGTTTATGTAAAAAGGTCTCATTCCATACAGGAATTGCAGCAATTGATATGTGTGTGTAATTTATTCTCATTACAGATTTATTCTTAACTGGTGTTCGGGGGGTCCTCACTGTATCTCCAGTAGATCCTTGAGAATTAAATAGCTTAACAAATGTAATGAGCAATCCTGAAAGAAGTAGAGAAGAGAGAGTGTATTTGGACATTACCTTTCCAAATGTGTGAATAACATAAATCAACCACACTATTAGAAATGGGTGATAAAAAAAATCCAAAAGTAAGTGCCTTCCAGTTATAAGTATTCTGGACAGTATTTTGGCAAAGTTAAAATTAAAAAAAAAAAAATCTTATACTGTCAGTGTACACTTGTTCATTTTTGTAAGTCATGCTTGTAGCTCTCGGGGGTGTCAAACCTAAAGCAGACAAGACCAACTAGTGGAAATCGGAGAATAAAATGATGATTTTTTTAGCAGATTCAAACTTATTTTTAGGCTTTACAGAATTATCTTCCATTTTCCTGTGAATGAAATTGTAGGGAGTATCTTAAAAAAAATAAGCTAAAAAGAAAATGTACAAGAAAAGCAAAAAGTAGCGAAATACCAGAATGTAACCACAGTTGTGCTCACAGACATATGCTCTGTGTGTTTGAAATTATGGCTACAGTGTACAGTGTAATCCTGCAAACATTTACATGAATGTTTAATTTAAAGTGAGTGAAAATTTTCCAGGCAGATACATAATCTGAGGATATTCAAGACTGTAGGTAAGGTTGGGACAAGAGTGAGGTCATGTGGAGCTGAACGAAATTTCTAGTGTTAATATATTTACTCTGGATATATTTTACATGGCACTGGATAGTAAGATGAAATTCAAGGTGGCTGTATTTCTGTAGGTTACACAATAAAAATTTGCAGAAAAAATTGGGGGGAATATAGTTCATAGGAAAGTTTCAGGACTTGAATCTCATTTAGTTAAAGAGGGTATTTAGTGAACACGATCAAAACATTAAACCCTATAATTTCACACTATCCATTCAAAATGTTACCTTTTTCTGATGGCATTACAGAACTGTCAACACTTTTTTTTCCCCTACAGCTGGAAGGGAAATTATCTAAAACAAATCTGAGAAAATATCATGGGCCTAAGATGGGAAGATGTGTGTGATAATTACAGATCCAGCATGGGTGGTACATTAGAGGAAGGAAAGTTATTACATGGAGCTCTGCATCTCATGTCCATTAAGGTCATTCTTCTGAGATTTCAGATAGAGTGAATATGTTTTTTCTTTTTTTTTTTTGAGGGGGAGGCTTTTTCTAAAACATTAACTATGTAGAGATTGCCTGCTCCTTTTGATCAAAATTGATTGTGGTGGCTGTAACCAGATGGTTTCACAACAAGATTGAGAAAGTGTAATAAATGCAGGGAAGAGGATCTGGGGGAGCGGGAGAAAATATCCAGCTCAAAAATTAGCAACAGATTCAGTGCTGGTGTTTTGATTTCAGTTGATTTACATACTCTGAAGCTTGATTCTAGGTCATTTCTAGGCATTGCATTTCACACTTGATACTGATCTGCTACAGTAAATAGCAGGCTTTCATTCTGTATTTAAGTGTATTTCAGCCAAGCTATTTCTGTATGGTCTGAGGAAGAAGAACAAGCACTTTGCTGGTTTAGAGTGGTTTGAGGTTTAAAGGCAGGGTTATGTGATGTGATTGCCTGCAATAGCAGAGACTGGATTTGTGAGTGGGAAAAGACACCTCCTTGAATCTCATGTCCCCAGAATGAGCTCATGGGAGCTGCGAGGGGAGCTCTGGGCACTGGAGCTTCCCACTGGAAACAGCCTCCCCCTATTCCCCAGCTGAGAACCAGAGGAGCTGCCCAAAGTGGGGCGGGAACCTCAGTCCCTACATTGGCTCAATCTATGTCTCCCCATGCTGTTTGCACCAATGCTAATCAATGTTAATTATGGCAGTGGGCCTTGTGATGCACTCATTATAGAGGCCATCACATTTTTCTCTGCTTGTATATTCTCTAATACAATAGGGCCCTCATTGGGGTTCCCTAGTAAACAAATTGTAACACAAATGGTTATAATAAGGAATACGTGGTTCTTGGGGTCAGATACCAAAACCAGCTCATACAGCCTGCTGAAGCATCGTATGGCAGTTCTGTTTGCTGTTACCGCTAACTGACACACTGGGTACTTCTTGGCAGTTTTGGCCACAGTGCAGTAAGCCATCCAACTTCGAGCCTGTGCTGAAATAGGTGCTCAATTTGAAAATTATGCTTAGATCTGTGCTGATTTCTGAATCTAAGCACTTGTGATTCAGGATTCTTATTCTGCAGTCTTTTATCTCACTACTGATTGCTACGCCAAGGGCTAGCAGTCACTAAGGTTCCATGCCAAGGCTTGGTTTCTTTCCTAACCTAGAAGTTATATGTGCAAGAGCTGGAAGCTGCTGCAGATGTTCTAGAGTTGAGCAGCTGGTTGTGTGTGTGTGTTGTAGCAAGGCTTTCCATCTGCTTAGGAAGGGGGTTGGGACTGGGTGGAAGCCATGAGCTAGGAGCCTCTCTAAGAGGCTGCAGGTCCCAATCCTGGCTGGTGTTTTGCTGTGCAGGGCGACCTGTTGATAAAATGTCTGATATTGGACAGGTGCAGCCTCCTGCAAGGGATTTGGTTCCGTTCGACTGTTATCTCACTGGGAATTGCAGCTCTATTCTTCATATACTTTAATTGATAAAAATAATTACTATTCAGCCTGTAACTATGCACCCCAGGCCTTACCCTCATGACTTCCAGTGACTTAAATAATATAAATTTGTATCAAATAAATTAGCATAATGAGTCTCTTACTGCGGCTTGGCTTGTTACAAACATTGGTTTTAGTCCCACTTTTCAGTTCTCATTGGACTGCATTCTTGGATTTGACTTATCCATGTGTAATTGAGGTCTATGGTTGTGTAACTAGTGAGTTTTTCTGTGGTACACCAGTTGTGCAGTTTGTCAAGCCTGTGTAACAAAAATGTTTAAAATTGTTATATTGCCTCTCTTGAGTTGTTTTAAAATGAATTTGAGTTAGTGTTTGCAGTTAATTTAAAATATTTAGTATAGCAGCTAGATTTTTCTCTATTAACAATTGCGCTTTACTGAAATTCCATGATCTACAGCACACCCTAGTGATATCTGGAAATTATGAGTTAGACCTTGTCATTTTTTTTTGCTTTTTGGTAAAAACAATCTCAGGACCTCACCAAGTGACTCAGCCCATGAAAAGAAATACCTTCATATCTAAAATGAGAAGAGGGTTCAATTTCTTGATTTATAAGATAAAAAGTAGACATAGGAATTAGAACTACACTATTCTTCTGTGAAGAGAGCATTTATTTCATCATGAGTTCACATGATTTATAATTTGAAGTGTTTGACATATTTTAATAATAGAACATGGGACAAAGCAGCTAGAGTTGCGTTAGAAAACAGGAAAATATCCATAGAGATTGTTTTAGACTGGAAAGAGTATAGAGAGGGCAAAGAAATAAAAGTACTGTGGAAGAAACCAATGCAGACAATCTTTATAGGTTAGAAACTAGAATTATCTTTTAGTGTCTTACCGCCAAGAGAGTAAAAGTCATGCTAAATAGCAATTCATCATTTTGCAGGTAGTTAGGTCACTTGTTTATTCAGATGATGGTACTTGTACCTATTTTTTCATTGACTAATTTGCTCCTGCAAACGGATGTGCATCTTTTTAGGCTATATTCTGATCCTCTTTTAGTGGATTAGGACTTGCATTTGAATAATTTGATTTCTTTTTAATTGTCTAAATATATGCTGGTGAAGGGTTCTGAACTGCCCACTGTTGACCCCTCTGGTGCGGTGAAAGGAGAAAGTGGGTTTGAGAAGAACTCTGAGAAAGAAGTTGAAATAAATAGTCAAGCAGGAATGCAAGTACTTCAGCAGAGGTGAAATCAAATCAGTGAAACGGGGAATAGTGAATTGAAAGAGAAAACAATAGGAGTACCAGGAAAGAAGATTGTAGGCCTTGTAAATGATGGTTGTTGAAGTTAAACCTCTTATGAATTCTCAAGAGAGATGGAGAAATCATCAGAGAAATCATCAGTAAGCAGCGTTTCTTCCTCCCCGTGTGTAAAGGCTCCAGAGCGGCCCTGTTGCAGGTGCTGTCCAGACTCCGACGTGGCTCGTGCAAGTGCAAGTAGAGCTGCTGGTGTCCTTAGCCACATGCACTTAGCTACCCAGGGACTAAGCTCTACCAGAAGGAACTGGCTTGGCCGATGAACATCCCGGCAATCAAGGAGCCCTGGACGCTGCACTCATTTTCACAAAGGGCCGTGAAGCCTAGGCTGTGCAAGGTAACGCACAGCGGTAGCTTTAAGCAATCCTCAGTTCGGCTCAGCTCAGAAATCTAGTCGTATGTGTCCATTACTTCTACAGAGGACTAATAGCCTGTGTAAGGCAAGGCTAACGCTGGGGTCCCTTCGTTCTGGCTCACTCGTGCACGACAAAGCTAACATTTGGGTAGACACAAGTTTCCTCTCAAGGAGCTCTGAGTTTTCACTCCCATCAGGTAATCTAACAATGGAAATGAGTATTTTGTTTTATGTAAATAAAAAACAAAAAGTTTGCAATAATTTGTGGTGTTTATTTAAATGACATGCAAATTACTTTGTGAAACTTAGGGGAGAAAGCAGCACAACTGAAACAGCACAATTGTTCCAAGAATGCCTCACATTCATTTCAAATCCACATACAATATTTCATTCATGCTTAATTATTTCCCCAATGCTAGTCTAAGCATTACTGGTTCCCTTTGTCTTTCTGCTTTTGCATGCAGTGTGATTAGCAAAACTGCTTGTGCTCCACCAACTCCTGCACATATGGGGTTTAGCCTCTTTGTTCAAGGGGTGGAGCAACAAGCAAGACGAACACTCATGCTGCCAAATTTGGCACACGTGAGCCCTCCAAAGTATATAGATATCACTCGTTTCGTTTAAATCCCTGTCCATATTTTGCATTGCTACCATAATGGCAAAGCCATTGTCTGGGTGTATTATTTGAAACCGCTTTTCTCCCATTGTTTGTGTACTGTAATCCTCGAGGTTTCTGTAGTCGTCGTGAGCAGCTTACTTGAAAGAAATCACTTAGCTCTCACAGATCCCTCTGAACCTGCTGGCAAATGAACAGGCCGTGACTAAAGCGTGAGACCTGTGATCCTTCTGAAGAAAATCTCTTCAGTAGAGTTTATAATTTGTTGCTTTCATGGGGCTCTGTTCTCAGGGTTTGGACACAGTGTTATCTTTCCTCCCCCTGTGGATTTTTCTCCAAGGCATGATGGGAGTGTGAGCTGAAAAAAGAGAAATAATGCTAGCTGAGGATGCGCACCCAAAGCATCCTGCACGCATCAAATACTGACGAAGGGAGACATCTACTGTTTGACAGAAATTGAGGACAGTTGCTCATTTTGATTGCAGCAGAGTCTTAGCCTTTTATTCTCCTGTGGTTTAGGGACTGGCACATCCTGCTGTGGGGCTTTGAGCAGATTTTGCAGAATTTCTACTATCTACTTTTGCAGAATGTCTACTTAGGGCAAAATAAAAGGTCTCCTGGAATTTATTATAAAAAGGGGCTTGCCAGTACTTTCCTTTCTAGTTTAGATCATGTGCATGGTCAATACCTCCACTCCAAAGGTCACCTTTGGAGTCACTTCACGGTATCCAAACCCGTGAAGGCAGTGTGAAGTTCAAAGTAAAGTCAGCCCAGACCTCCTCGCTTTGATGGGATTTCAGGCACCTTGTTTGTGTTCTGTCACCTCAACCTCCCTAATAAATTATATACTTATAGTACATGTAGTACATTCGTTTGTACTCACACCATGGAATAATACCTAGCATGGACATGTATCACTGATGTTATTGCAGATACCTTCAAATGTCCATTCTTCTGTCTTTTCTAGTATCCATTATTGATATTAGAATACTTTGCTTCTTAACTGA
Organism: Crypturellus soui; assembly: GCA_032275445.1. Taxonomy (NCBI): domain Eukaryota; kingdom Metazoa; phylum Chordata; class Aves; order Tinamiformes; family Tinamidae; genus Crypturellus; species Crypturellus soui. The sequence continues at coordinate 2,366,010 of JAUBNY010000965.1, read as the reverse complement.
ATTTGCAATACAAATTCTAGATAGGATTTTGAACTTTACCTACTTTATGTTTATTCTGGACACTGACATATTCAGATTTGCTCTATCTCTTTCTGAAAAGGTCACAACATGGCTACTCTGAAGTAGTAAACACTATTCGTGAAGTAGGGTGCTGAGAAAGCACAGCATAAATAACTATTGCAATTAGAGTCAGTAAGAGCATAAGATAGGCAGACAGTGCAGTTAAGGATATGCCTTAAATACCTTTAACAGCTTTCTTGGGTAGTGCTAGCTAGCACTGTCTGCTTTATTCCAAAGCTCTAGCCTGTATTTTTGGATCATCCCTCATCGCTGAGATGATATAAGGCAATTAATAGTGTTTTGTGACCTTCTGCACCAGTACTCCATCTTTCTGGCATTGAAACTGATTTTGCCCAGCTTGGCATTTCATCACCTGAGAGTGCACAGGAGATCAGAGCAGCACTTTTTACAGCAGTAGTGGAGTGATTTAGTTCTGTTGCGCTCTTCAAATTCACCCAGTTTCCTACAAGCTGCTGAGGCAAACCTCTTCTTTGCTTAATGTCACATAAGGTACATAGAAGGGACAGATGTTCTATAACTTCACTTCTTATGCAAAAACCTGTTATGTCGTTTATTTGCATTCAATTAGAAGTCAGACCCTGATGCAGCAAAAGAGGAAAAGATTTGCCATAAAGCATATGCTTTCTTTGTAGTGAATCTCAGTAACTTGCTATTGTCTTCCTGTAGTGATTGGGTTGTCTTTACTGATTTTTTACACCTCCATGCACTGAGGTGAAAAATTATTAATAGGCGAAAATTGGAATTAGATTCCTAGTTTTAGAAATTTGGTCTTTTTTTTTTCACTGCAGAGTTCTGGAGAGAGCACAGTTTCTTTCAGAGTCATTCTCTACTTGCATAATTTCCCATACTAAATGTTTCTATTTTAAGGACTTAAATGTTGTATCATTACTCTTACCTTACATTCATTTTCAGTTTAGGTTTTGCCTTTTTTGATCTTTCAAGTACACCATTTTCTTGATAATACAGACTATAATATAGCTCAGAAGTTACAAAACTGTGGTTTTGAAGAAAGAAAAGTTCAGTTATAAGTATAATATAAAGAAGAAGTGGCAGATTCTTTCCAAACAGATGCTGCTATTCCTATGAGCCTTTAAAAGCATGTTTACAAGAGTTTGATCCAGTGAGAGGGTTTGTCGGAAATCCTAGACATTATAGCATAGTGATTCCCAAACTTTCACAGGAAAAGATGCAAATGTCTTCCTCTCCTAAACTTGGATATCCCTCCTTAGAAATCTGTGTTTTATAACTATTACATCTATCCCTTTTCTGTGGACCACTCCATCACACATTAGGGAGAACATATTACATTTCCGTTGTGCTTTGATGAGTAACATTGTAATTAAGCCATTTTTACCAGTATCCAAGTTAATGTTGACAAAACAGAAAAATCTCAGGGTACTTTAGGTGCTTTGCAAACTTAGGCATGTGCATCTATATTACTTATGCATGCTTCAAGCTTTGAAGGGGTTTTTTTCCTGCTATTGTTATAGTGAGAAATGTACTTATTTTAAGAAAAAGGAACTGGGCAAAACTAAGAGTCTGTCATATGTGCTTGCTTAACCTCTATGTTTTCTCAGGGAATCTTAGGTGTAGAGGAAGATACAGCTTTTTCTGTCCATCAAGATCAAGGTCACAGGTGCTGTGAGGGTTGCAGATATGTCACGTAATTGCAGAAGGTATTTCAGAGCAGTTCCTCCAGCCTTTAGCCTGCTTGTGATTGCCGGTTTCGCAGACCCCATAAGGAGCGGGCTGCAAGCCAGGATGAATCATTCAGTTGGTAGCAACAGCCAATCTGCAGCTGAAATCTTTCCTGCCACCCCTTGGCCTGTCTCCTGGCATGTCAGAAGCTGTGAAAACATGCACAGTGAACCCAGCACTTTTAGGACGTGTTGGACGTACTGTGTAGTTATTTGGGGTTCCGACATATGCTAGGAAAGGATGTAGAAAGCTGTAAGGTGGCTAACCAGAGCGGAACACCTAGGTACCATTGCTGCAGCTGATTTCTGTCACATGCCTTTTGACCAACCATTTGTGTGTGTGTAAAGGTCGGGGGGAAGTACTGGGGGGGGTGTTTTTCTGTTTGGTTTTAAAGGTACAGTTTCTAGTAATCTGAATGGGGCAAGGGGAATAATGAATTAATGAACATCCTGATAAAAGAGGACAGAGAGAACCGCTGTTTATGAATAGCAAGGACATCTACTATTTATAAGAGCCTAGCATGCTACAGTGAATGTGGCGAGATGATCAGCAGGATCTGATTTGTGACTGGATCACCTTGACCTTCCCTCAGTCCAACAGGACTCCTAGAATTTTAAAAGTGCATTAACATTTTTCTCAGCACTAATTATTTGTCAATACTGGATGCTGAAATGTGGATAAATGCCTGTCAGAATTACAATGACAGACTCACCTAGAATGCATTATCCTGTAAAAGATAACACAGCTGGCAGAGTTTTGTCTGTTCATTTATTTTAAGATTGTTCTTTCCCAAAGGGCAAGCGTGGTCCTAGACCTTGCTACATCTAGGTGCCTGGAGAGCCACGAGAGGGAGCTCTCCGAGCAACAGAAGCTCTTTGGAAGCTGCCTTCTGCAAGGCACGTGTCTTGCTTTTTCCATAAGACAGAGAACAGGCCTTTTGCATGCATTTTTACCCAGCATTTACAGAACATCTTGTGGGATTTGTGGTGTGCAGCAGTGGTGCAAATAAATCAGTGCTTACCTGGGAAAAATAGATGTGGTATCAGGTGCTGCCCGATAACTACATGCAAATAAACTCTTAGTTCTGCTGGATAAAGTGACCGGGTTGGCTGATGACTGTCAAACTCAGCAACACCCAAGTTTCTCTGATAGGGCAGTATCACTTACAGAAGTACTTGTAACTGCAAGTACCTGTCACATTTTTGGTTTAGTAATTAATAATAGAAATTTAATAGTAATTAGAATAGAATTTTAGAAACCTAATGATAATAACTTGATAATAGGAAAAAAAAATCTAATAAGTATCTGCTCATGTGGCCCAAATGTGCTATATTTGGACAGAAGGGCTTGGGGAGGCCGGTAAAACTGTCCTGCTCCGGCTGGCAGAGGCTATGCTGGGAAGTGGTCTCCTTCAAAGCCGCCTGTAGCTGGGATTGTGGCATGATACTTTTCAAAACGCCTGGCATTTTGGTTCTTTGTTCATTTTGCGCATTACACTTCCTTTTAATATGCAAACCATAAAAATGAAGAGCAGCGGCAGACCTGTATCACATCAAGTTGTTACACAGAGACTTATTTTATGTCACCATATAAAGTACAGAGAGGTTAAAAAGTCCTTAGTGCCGCCACAAGAAAGACACTAAAATTGTGCCTTATTTTCCTTCCTTTCATCCCACTTTCTCGTCTCCTCAGCGGAGCACTGTCGGGAGGTGGTTTGTTTGAACCAGAGGGATGAGGGCTTGGCGGGGCAGGAAGCCAAAGCCGCCGTTCACCGCCCCTCCCTGGGGAGCATGAGCTCCTCTCTGGGCGAAGGGCGGCCGCTTTCGGGGGACAGCGGCGTGCGGCGGCCGGGCCCGCTGGCGGCGGGAGCAGCGGGCGCGGTGCGGACACGCACGGAGAGCGGGGACTGAAGGGCACAGAGAGACCAACGGGCGCCGCAGGGTGCGGGTTTGTGTCAGCGGCCCGCGGCGGGGCCGCCCCGGGGCGGGGAGCTGGGCCGGGCCGGGCCGGCGGGAGGGTGCCCGGGACGGGGCCCGAGGTGCCGGGCCCTCCCCTGCGGGCCGCAGCGGGCGCCCCGCGCTCCTCCCCCGCCGCCCCGTAGCTGCCGCAGGCTGAGGCAGGGCCTGCGCGGAGCAGGGAGGCTGGGAGCGGAGCCGGCGGCCGCACAATACAGATACCTCATTGCGCCCCGTCCCCCTCCCCCGGCAGCCGAGATTTGCGCTGTGGCGGCTGCGGGCGAAGAAAATTCCAGAAAAATCCCGTTGCGGCGGCGGCGCCGGCGCGTGAGTAGCGGGGCCGGGGGAGGCCGCGCCGGGGGGCGCCGGTAGCGGCCGCCGGGGAGGAGCGGGCGGCGGGGCCGGGAGGCGGGTGGGCCGCGGCCCGGGGGACCCGCTCCGGGAAGCACGTGAAGTACGGAAATAAATGGGGATTGTTAAAACCGGGGTGCTTTGCCGAGTTACAAGGCCGCTGTATAATCATTAAAGCAGTAGCAAACCCACAATAGGTGTAGTCGGCAAACATAAAGAACCAAAAGCATAATTAGGTTATTGTGACCTTGAAAGTCATCAAGGTTTTCATAACCTGCACATCCTTAGTGTTGTCTAAGTTAATTCTGATGAGTTCATGGTTATGCCTTTGTAGCTGCATCACGGAGAGCACCTTTAGTCATCAAGGCTGGTTCAGACATTAGTCTTGGCGAAGCTCTGTGCCAGGTTCTCTAGAGCTGTATTGTTACCAACTCCACTTTTTCTTTCGCTTTCCTTGCTGACATTTTTGCCTCAGTGTCCATTAGCAGATGCAAAAATACTTTTTCTTTCAATTCTTATTCTGTGTCCTCAAAATGGACGAGCTGAGTAAGTAAGAGCTTTCTTTTCCTGCTCTATCAATTGAAAAAGAAGTTGAGTGCGTCTAGTGATTTCTTTATGCTCATGGCCAATCATCTACTGATATTTAGTGACTTAGCAGCCCAGGTAAATGGGACATTCAGGAGTGCCTAAACAGAGTAGGCACCTGATTTCCTTCAGCCTGAGTGGAAGGCAGGCATTTTCATTAGTTATGATGAATATTTACCTGTATTCATAGGTATCTAAGAGTCTTGTAAAACCCACTCCTAGGTAACTAGAAGTAGGTGTTAGTCTGTAATCCCAGTAATCACCCGCACGCTCAACCTGGTGGTTTAAAAGCAAGTTTTATAAGCTGGCCGGCAGCGGTCCTCTTAGAGTTGGTCCTGAGATCCGCGCCGTCTGAGGAGGGGTTCGTGTTTTTATAGATGACTGCAACTTTCCTCATTAAACGTTCTCCACAACTACCATTATTTACGACTAATCCTCCTTTCACAATTCCATTTGGCAAGTTTGGAATCTTATCTCGTGGTCGCAAGGAGCAGGATATGGTATCCTGTTAGTTCTTGTCCCTGATTGTAGCAAGCTGTATTTACAGAAGCAGATGGCAAGGTTAACTGTAGATTACATAGCCTATACCCTTATACTTCATTGGTGTGCAAGCTTTTTACAGAAGCAGAAAGCATGCTACCTTGTAAGGCTTATAAGGCCTTACATTGGTTGCATGTATAATGAGTAAATGAGTTGCCCCTTTTGTTAAGTAAACTGGTTACGTGCTTTGATAAACATATATTCTTTGATAAATGTGCAGAAGAAGTGAGTAAGCAACACCTCTGAGATCACAGTTTTTACAAAATCTTTATAATGCTTTGTGCTTTTGAATTGAATTCAGATTGTCCAGCAAATAAATTACTTTCTTACCATTTTCTAACGTAACTAAAACCTGAACAAAAGAATATCTGAATAAATGTATAGTCAGCAATGTTGTTATTATTGTAAGAAGTATTTGTAGATGTAGTGAGTCTTTATGGTTGGGAGGGAAGACCACCAAGTACAAGGATAATGTGCTGTAATCAGCATGTTTTAATCCTCATACCAACCAGTAAGAATAAATCTTGCCATAGGAAAATAACAGAAAAGTTTCATAACAAGGTAAAAACTTGTATATTTAAAGCAAAGCAAGTTTTATTGTCTATTGAGATTAACTGTGATTTAAATCATACCACTTGCTTTGCAGGGGTCTAAAGGTAGGTTACAAAGTAACTTCAGAAAGTTATGATTTGGGAGCACAAATGTTAGTCAAGCCAAAAGTATACTATGGACTGTTGAGGTGAATGTCTTTCTTTATAGATGTACCTTGGTTCCCTTCCTGCTCCTCGGTTGTTCACATGTTGGACTTCTGGCCAGTTTAATCACTGAGTTGCATCTTTGTGCGTGTTCGTTTGTAAAGATGTGCTCTCCACTCTCAGTTGCCGAGTGCTTTGTGTCTGTTCTGGCTGCTGATCTCATACTTGCTCCAAGACTTGTCACAAAGGCCGCTCTACAGATAGAAGCAGCCTGTGTACAGATATTAACAGGAAGAAATTATCCTGCCTTATCTCCTGCATGTGCCTCTTTGTGTATGTAGTTTCTTTTACCATTGAGCTTCAGTTTGAAGACCTGCATGGTATCTTGTGTGTGCTTCCTAGCAGTCGAGTGGACATTGTCTCCAGATTCTTGTCTATCACTGTGCCCTGTCCACCAAGAAGAAGCCAGCTCCTGATGGAGTGTGTAGACCTCTATAGCTTGTTAGATTTGGAGTTAGCTCTCATGAGCTATGTTTGATTTTTGTTCTATGTATTTGTATCTGTGTGTACAATGTGTGCATTGTAGAGGTGCGTGTTGAAGGGTATATATGCAGTTAACCCAGTATTGTAAGAAACTGTAAGGAGCAGTGGGGGATGGTTCTTCAGTGCCAGACAGTTTGCTGGTAAAAGTACCTGTAGTTTCAGTGTTCTTTTGTTTGTTTTAAGTGGAACCGTGAATCCAGCTTTTCTGTATTAAAATAATCATTCCTTGAAGTGAGGGAAGCCTCTCCTTAGGGAATAGGGTGGGAATGTTAAATAGGAGAACACTAAAATCAAGTTTACACCAGAGAAGCATATGGGTCTCTCCCTGGTTGTTTGCATTAACAGGACTTTCAGTGATTTGGGTAGGATGGAGTCTTTCTGTTGTTTTAATTCTTTCTGTGACACTTCTCAGGAAATAGTCATCTTGTTGAAAAACTATGCTGTTTAGTGAAGCTCACTGCTTGTAGATTCTGAACTGAATGGTACATGGCGTTCTCTTAGGGTACGTAGAGTGAGAGTTGCTCACTTTGCAAACCTGGTTCCTGGAAGGAAAGAGAGAGCAACATGTCATATATCCAGAGTCCAAAATCTCAGGTGAGTTTTAGGGGAGAGCACAAAATGGGTAGTGGGAGCTGTCAGTCAATTTGAATGTCAGGGGAAAAAAAAAAAAACAGAAAGGCTTTATACACTGTATATACTGTTGTGCAATGAAGCTTAGTTTCTCAAGCTTATTTTCCAAAGCCCTTGGTATTTTCTATATGAAGTGCTGAATATTCTTGGTGTCACATGCAGGCAAAAGGAAGAGTGGGGACTCAACAGTTCTGAAAGCCAGGCCTAGTTTTATGTATGTTACTGTCATCTGCACCCCACTATTGGGGCAAATCCAGTATTTTACATTCCTTGTGTTTCTCCATGTCTGGGTAGAATTTGTACAGACTAATCTGCAATCAGCACTTTCACTGCTAGAATCAAATTACCTTTTTTTTTTTTTTTTGGGGGGGGGGAAGTATGTCAGTTACAAAATCAAAATTTAAAAATAGTTTCGGCTATCTTTGAGTCTGCCTCTGACACACATAAAATAGTAGTCCCTGTTAATTTGGAGTAAGATTCTGGCTCCTCTGTAGTTCACTAACATTTTTAGTTGTGATCATCTCCTATTCTCGTCCTCCAGGAATTCTGATCTTAGATTATTGTCAAAAATAGCTTTATATTCTTCATTCTTGCAGTTGGCTTCTTGCTGACCCTAACAGTCTATGCAATGGTAGGTTTGTGGCTGCAGATGTTTGTAAGCCTTTCTTTGATTGCCTTAGCCTGAAGCAAGCTGGCTGCTGTTTTTCTTTTTTTTTTTTCTGCTTATGAAACTGTCCTGGAGTCTCTGTGCTGCAACTCGCTAATATATTGTTAAAATAAATTACTTTTAGAAAACTGTACAGCTAAAAAATATGTCGGTACTGAAAATCATCTGATTGAGTACCTTGATCCTTCATCAGAAACTGAAATCATCAAATCAGATTAATGATGGTCTGACTTCTTCATTTTTCTTCTGATTTTTCTGATTTCTAGAACTTTGACCTACTCGACCATTTGCTCAACTGTGTGCTAAACATAGGATTCTGTCGGGCAAAGGTTTAAATTGCATGTTTGTTTTAATACATATTTTGTGTTTTAATGGGTCCATCTTGTGCTTTACACTTTAAAAGGCTTTACCCTATATAGTTAACTATATCTTTCTTAATCCTTATTATTGAATGCAGCACTTGATGCATGACTTCTAAAAGTAAATTTTCCAAGAGATCATAAAGGAGCGTGTCTCTTTTTGTTTTGAAACACTTAGAGTTCAGTGTAAAGTTTCCTGCTTTGCCAAGAACCTTGTTCAGTCAAGACAAAAAAGAATCCAAACAGGTATTAGCTTTCTGATGGCAGTTCTGTTTGGAGTGGTTGTGAGAGGACTAAAGCAAAAACAATGAATTACAATTTTTGCTATATTTCTTCTTTAGCTTGAGGCTAATACATGTTACAAGTTTGTAATTTTGCCAGACTTTATGCCACTAGGCAGCAGTGTGTTTACTGCTAGTGTGGTTTTCGTTATGGCCTGTTCCTTCTGCACCTTTAAGTTAATTGCACTTTGTATCCAGCCATGAAAGCTTGTGTTTACTGAAA
>JAUBNY010000965.1:2341461-2357302 GCA_032275445.1 Crypturellus soui | reverse complement strand
AACAGTTGTTCACCTTTGTGCTGTTTGAGGTGGTGGATTGTTATGAGAAATTTTCATTCTTATTATTTGCTTGGCAGTATGCTGAGAGAAAGATGCAGATGATGGCCAACTACTACATACTGCAGAAACCTGAGGCTTCTTGTTTGGGTTTCATAGCAGTTAAATTGCTTTAGGAAATTGTGGAAGTTAGTTTGATGGGAGGAAATAGACTATGTTACTTTCACACTCAGGTGAGCAAGAAGCTGAATTACACACAAAAAAGTTTTAGACTGGATGAAGGAGAGAAAAGGTGTATAATCTTTTACTTCATGATGGTTGGTTCTCTATACCCATGGAATTAAATCTCTTTATCTGCGAGGTAAACAGGCCTTCTTTTCAAATGGTATTAGAATATGCTGATACTTCTCTCCTGTTTTGTTCTGCATAATATCTTAGATTACAATCCTGAATGCTACAGGAATAGAAATCTTTGACACTCGTGTAATCTTCTGCACTTCTACGGCATGTGTCACGAGTGGCACCAAGAGCAGTAATGGTTGGTCACACACTGCATGGACTTGTGTGGAAAGTGGGTTTAGGTGGTCAGTGACAGCAAGTAAGAGCACTGAAAGAGGTTTGGTTGCCAGAAGGTCAGTGTCTGGTTCAGCTGTCAGCAGGCTCCTGTGTGCTAGCAGATGTGTGATCCCGTGGAATGGGATGAGAGATCTATAGGAGGCAGAGGCTCTGTATGGGCTGTTTTGGTGTAACCCAGCAGAAACTGGGAGCACCTTCACAAGAGCTGAGGTTCTGCTGCTCTGCAGTGTGCTGCTGCCTTGAGCAGCAGCATCTCCTGGTTTCTACTGAGTTTCATGTGGACTGTTTAATTTCCGTCTGGGAAAAGTGAATTCACTGAAAGCTTATGTTCTGCTGAAAAGGATTTCCAAGGAAGCCTTCCTTCTGTACTATCCTTTCCAGTCTTTCCTATTTTCCGTTTCCTGCCTCTTCCTGATGATATAAAGGATATTTATTGGTTTAAGTCCTGTCTCCTGGCACACAGACACCCCTACCTTTCTGATTCCCTGTCTCTGTTGCACCCCTCATGTATTCCCAGTAGTCTCTTCCAACCCCTTTTCAAATCTGTTTCCTGCCTTCAGACTGTTCTTACTTCCTGACCTCAGTTCTGTGTTCAGCCATCCACATTCCTTCAGAAAACAGGCTGGAGATATTTAAACCTTTCACAAGATGGAGATGAGAATAGGTGTGTGAAAATAAACAGCTTAGTTATTGGAAGAACTATGACAATGAGGAAATACCTGTCAGATTGTCAATTATAATTCTCCAGTTATGTTAAAATGTGGCCTTGCTCTGTCTTTTCTGTGGAGCCATGTGCAGTGCTGAATGAACATGGCAATTGCTTGAGGCAAAGCTAATAGGCTGAAAATGAGACAGATTCTTTCTTAAATTTTTCATTGCTGTTACTTACTCATGTTCAGACTTTTGAACTTGTGATCAATACAGATTTTTCTAGTCTGTCTCTTGGTTTCACTTGCTGCTTCACTGTTTGTAAATAGATTTACCTTTTGACTTGTTTTTAAAGGAACGAGAAAGTGATTTCTTTCTGTGCATTTACTGTACCTCTTTGAGTTTATGGTCTCCTAAACTGTGTGATTTTTTTGTTTGTTTGTTTTGTTCTTTTTGTTTGTTTGGTTGGTTGTTTTTTTAAGTTGAGTAGCAAGATTTAGTCCCTGTTGCAGAGATCAAAACATGACTTAAAACATCTTTTTCAGGACCTTAACAAACCAAGATGCCCATCAGGGCCGATGATGTGATGCAGCTGTTCTGCCACCTCTCTCAGGAGAAGGGGATGACAGCTGCTGTTAAACACTCCGGTCGAGGAGCGCTGCTCGCAGGTGCCACAGCCTTCATTGGGGGCCTGGTGGGGGGTCCCCCCGGCATCGCTGTAGGTAAGTGTTTTCTTCTAAGAATATGCAGACCGGCCAACAGACTGAGTGAGGAAACCAGCAGCATATCTCAATGTGTGGTATGTGTGAAGGGCAGGACAGGCAGTGGTGAGGTTTTGTGTTGCTGAGCTATAACAAGATGCCAGTTTGTCTTTCAACTTTTTGTAAGGGGTTTTTAACAAGGTGTGCATTGCCTTACACACCTTGGCATGAGACCATGTTTTTTTCTGCACTGATAGTAACCACCTGACTGCAACTGCTTTGCAGAAAGCAGGAAACCATACAGATATTTGAGGTTTAGATTTTGGTTCTTCTTCACACTTTGAACAATGTGTTCAAAAACTCATTTGTTTTTGTTTCTCATCCACTGAGATAGACCAGAGTAAGGTGTGGCACAGAAGAGAGCAAACCTAAAGACTTTGAGATTGTTGGTGTAGGCTCTGCACCAGCACTGTATCAGGGGTGTGAATAGGAGAGGGAAAGAGCCAGCAGTGACAAAGGAACGTGAATGGTGGAGAATGAGGAGCAGTTGAGCTCAGGTGCAAAAAAAAATGATTCTCAGTAGTACAGAGAAAAGGAAATTGGACTCCAAAGGAAGGCATTCTCAGTCAAACTTTAGCAGGGAAACTAATGATGTCATTAAAAATAATGTTTGTCGATTTTAAAACTACTTGTTGCCCACTTCAGTGAACGTGGCCTTTTTCTCCAGAATACCTGCTCGAGTATTACTGAGGTTGAATTATAAAAAATACCAAATAGTCTGTAGAGAACTGTAGCAGAAAGTACAAAATAAAGCTGGATAATTGCTTTTGTTATACATAAGACAATTAACACCAGAAAATAATTTGGGCAGATGCATGCCTGAGGTCAGCTGTGAAGTACAATTAGAATGTAATTGGTCACCTTCCTGAATGAGATGGTTAGATCCACTTGTAGATATGTTTTCTCATTTGTTCCAGCGTTTAAGTTGCCCATATCTCCAAGCTGAGTTCAGTATTCTTCAGCCATTGGTAATGGAGATGCTGGAACAGTTATATATGTCACAGTAATAATAATAAATAATATAGAAAAAAAGCTGCATTGGAGTTACACTGCAACTAAATCAGAAGATCCTCATTTAACTTTTAAAATTGTAGAAGTAAATGTCCGTGGGGCTGTGGCTATTTTTGCGGAGTTACAGGGAGATTGTACTGAAATGTATTTCAGCTTACACAAATGGCCGAGGCAGGTCTGTGACTGCATAGCAAGTGTTTCGTTTACTGCTGTCTTCCACAAAGAGTTAGAGGATAAGTTACCTTCCCTCTGTAGCAGCCACCTAAAAAACTTGCAGTACATTTCTAGTGACTCTTGCATTAAGTGTCCCTAAATCAAATATTTTCATAAAGGTTCCTGGCAGATGCATTCAGCCATTGACTTCAACTGTTTCACTGATATTGCAGGAAAAATTGCCAACTCAGTAAAATGTACAAATTTAAGAACTCTTATCCAGTGAAAAACTGTATCCTAGTGAGTGTGTAAATCACCTTTTAGGAGTACTGTCTGAGGATGGGAATTCTGGAAGCAGAGAGTGAATTATGACACCTCAGTTGTGAAGATACTCCTTCCATCACAACATCTGAGTCTTGGCTGTGCTATAAATGCTGTGAACTTTCCCTGTAAAAGCACTTGCTTGGCCGGTTGGCCTGGTAAGTTTGAAGGAGCAAACCTGTGTAGGATTGCCACTGATGTCTCAGCAGTAGAAGTCACAACCACCACCTCAGTTATACAGGATTCTTCTGGTGTTGTCTTGATGACTTAGAGCCACTCTGCTTTTGAGAGTATTTTTTTGGCTGATATTGGATATTGGTTTCTCAGATGAAATTGAATATGTCTAAATCCTGCCCCCCCAAGCTGATGTTTATTCCTGCTTAGGAGTAGGAACACCTTCTGAGGTGTTGACTTAACAGATGAGGGAAGCTTCAGTGTCCCATTTTACAGAACTAGAAAGCTTGGATCATTCTGAAGGGCTGTAGTAAGAGATTACATGTGAATGGGCACTGATAAAGCAGCTATTGGTTACATATTTTAATTTGAGTAGGGTTTTATTTAGTGATACAACTTATCCTAAAGAGATCAGTGCCTCAGTGAATAATATATTCTTCCTGGGTTAGGGTTTTAAACTGTTAGTTCAGATTTTTGTAATGAGTTTCTTTGTAATTGCTGTTGATGTAAAAAAGCTTTAAAAGTTGTTGGTGCTCCAAAGTTCTTGTATAAACCTCATTCAAAGACGATGTGTCTTGTCCCCAGAACTCTGCCCTGATTTCTAGTAAAGGTGGGAACATTGCCAAAGCAGCCTCTTGATAGAATTTCAAGTTGTAACATTAAGTGATCTGAGAGTAACATCTCTCTCTGTTTTCTAGGGGGAGCATTTGGTGGATTGCTTGGTGCGTGGATGACTACTGGACAGTTCAGGCCGGTCCCTCAGATTTTACTGGAATTGCCTCCTGCTGAGCAGCAGAAGCTCTATGATGAAGCCCTTGTTATTCTCAGGAGCTTAGACTGGACTGATGTTGCTCAGCTGACTGCTCTTGTAATGGGAAATGCTGCTATCCAGCAAAAATTGTTGGCAGTGCTGGTAAATTACCTCACGAAAGAGCTAAGAGCAGAGATACAGTATGCAGAATAAACCTTTCTAGAGCAGGCTTTTTATATTGTAATGAATATTACTATGTCAGTTGTGCTAGTTATCACTAGTAATGATAGATCTCGGCAGACCTTTCTTTTTCCTTTGAAGATAGAATTAGCTTACTACATTATTCTGGTACTGACTTGCTATGTAATTTTGAATTAATATGCACCATAAGCTGGGATCGAATTCAGAATTGGTGAAAGGAATTGCGCTTCTGCTCGGTTGATGTTAGGTTGTTGCTAGCCCTGGGTAAAATTTTCTAAGTCATTGTGTTTACGTAGGATAGATTAGTGTTGTTTTTCAGAAGTGCTTTAAATTTCTTCTTTAAATGTCACAAAGGCACTAAAGTAGCTTGGATGTTTTGAGGAGTTTTACTTACTATCTATTTCAGTCCTGCAAAGGAAAGTGGTAAGAAGGAAGGGACTTCTACTGTGAACTCAAAAATCTCAAGCCTTTCTTTATTCTTTGTTTAGTTTTTATTATGTTTCTTGAGTTGTTTTTTTCTTTATATAAGATGTGAAGTAAATGTGTAATTGACACTTAGAGCCACAAGTAGACAGACAATACAGTTAGTTGTTCCTGACATCCTGGAATGGCAAGGTCTTGCACTTTTTTGTTGTTGCGTTTTAGAATGAAACAGATTTTCTCAAGAAAATATACTCTGTTGAATTCCTAAGAAGCATCATAGTGGGATATGTTTTGCTTTAAAGTAAACAAAATCTTTAGGTATTGGATGCTGAAGTTTGACCAAGAAGGCAGCCTCCTACTAGTCAGTCAGCAGTTAGGAGTGGTGGTATGGGGTGACATCCCAGCCATACTTAATATAAACTTGAAGTGAAATTTTATTTAATGTCCTACCAGTTGTTCAATGTTTGTGACAAGGCACTTGTAAATGAAGATAATGAATAGGAAATGTACAGATGTGCCTTCTTTTATATATAAAAACACAAATGAATCTGTTCTGACCATTTCTCTCCCTCTTTTTTTCCCCTAAAAATAAAGACTTCTGTGTGTCTGTGTGTGTAATCAGATTTCTGGAAGCTGTTTTAAGTGGAAGTGTTTTTAAATTAAAAAGTTGCCATTGTGCACGTTTGATTAAAGTAGTTTACAGCTGTAATTTGTCACTAATAAATCCAGTTTACCTTCCTGTGTGGCATAGAAGACAATGATTGTTTCTTCTCATCATTAGAAAACATCTTTTCAGTGAAATGAAAAAAGTGAATGGTAAGTGACATAAGAGTCTGAGTCCCAGTGCTATGCTCTCCTTTGTTACCCTATTTCTCAGGGTGTTCTTTTAAAAATTCTTTTTATACACTTTGATAATATTAAACTGTTTTTCATGTCAATCCTTCATCCTGCACTGTTGTGTAAATGGATGTGATGGTGTATTTTTAGTTAATTTTTTTTGTCTGTGCTGCGTTTCTTAAGCTCTCTGATATAAAAATAGAAAGCAAACATGATGGTAAAGTTTTAGCAAAGAGAGGGAATACCTATATATATATTTTTATATATATATATATATATATTTAAGCAACTAATTCCAACATAGATGAGTGACATGTGCCATCTAGTGGCAAATAGATCTTTCTTAAATTTGAAGCAGGTATGTGACTTATTAAGGCTGCTTTAGTGTATGCATAAGTGTATGCACATGCATTTTTTTCCATGAAATGCAGGTGAATTTTTTTTTCTATTAATCCATCAAACTGCTGGATTTAGAATTTTTATTAGATTACAAATATCACCCCAGCTGTGGGCTTAAATTCGTATACATGTCTTGATGAAGTTCATGGTGGTTATCCCGTGAGCTGTGACCACACAAATATTTTTCTGTGGTTGCGTGTCTCTAATCATGAGAAAATACAGCCAGACAAAGGAGATCAGTTTTACTTTTCTACTTATTAAAGCTAAGTGGCTTTAGTGAGCTGAGCAACAGCTACTTTGTGAAGAATCATTGGCCACTACTGAATGGACAGGACACTAAGGAACAGTTGTTTGGGCTTGGGGATTTACCTATCACTATTTCTTTCCCAGTTTGATCATCTTCAAGCCTGCCTGCGGCAATGTCTCTTTCCTGATGGTTAGAACTGACTGGCCTGTGTTTAATTGCTGTTCATGTGGGCTCTGCTCCATTTTTGTCCTTCAAAGCTCTTATTTTGATATCTGCTACTACCATCTAGTCAGAAATATTTAAGATTTGTAAGCAGCACTAAGTCATTTCTTAATGAAATTTAAAAGTCGTGTCTCACACTGATTGTGTTTAAACTGCTTCTGCTCCTGACAGCTTTCATTTTTATGTGGATCCAATTACCACAGATTATGTTTTTGCTAAGATGTCATTTCTTAGCATTCCCTTTCAACTATTTGCAGTGAACTTTTTGCTATGAAATGCACATATATTATAAAACAATGTAGTGAAATCAAACCCTGGGCAGTCCCAAAAAATATTAAAACTACTGTACTTGTGCATTGCCAGACCAGGCTCCAACAGAAGCAGTGATATAAAAAGCTATGTGGTGAAGGCAATTTCCCCATTGAATACTGCTTTGGGAAAGGCTTCTGATGCAACTTTCTTCTGCGCATCTGCTTCAAAATGCTTGTACCTGCCTTTCCCTTTTGTGTGTTGCTTTCTAGAATTGCTTGGTAAAGTTTTCAATTTCGGTGTTAGATTTGTTTAGAATTCGAGAGTTTGTTCCTCTAAAAAGTCATTCAAGTCATTGAAGTTACATTTGGACCGGGAAAAAAAGGAAAAAAAAAAAAGCAAGCACTCTGCTGTCAAAATCTGTTCTAACAAACAAGCAAGACGAATGACAGGCATCAAGTTGTTGTTGTAGAGAACTGCTTAAATTAACCTTTATTAACTTCCTCTTTAACTCCCCCTACTTTATATCTGGTTTTGTTAACTGGATTATGTGACACCACGTAATAAACTCAAGATGCTCCTAATCCCTTTGTTTTTCACTAATACCATCTTCACTTAATCTTGTAGATAGAAAATATTTATTGTTTAAGTCAACATATAATTTCTCACTAATTATATCACTTACAGCAAAACACATTTTCTTTCTAGTCAAAATACATTCCAATCCTAATAAGCCAACTCATCACAAAGTTTATTACTATGTTACCTAATTAACAGGAAAAATCCTCCATGTCAAAGGTAAATCATCCAAATATCACTCTACCCAACATCCACCATTCAAATTCTAGTTCGGTAAGCGTTTGCTTTGCATAGCTGTATTCCTGTTTTACTGATTTGGCCCAAACTGCTGTGACTGTGACAACCTTGCCAGCTGCAGATCAGATGGAGGGCATCAGAGCTATAGTGTCTGGTTGGGCATCTTGATAGGACTGAAGAGTCCAGAAGCAGCCCAGACATGTAGCTCACCGTTTGTATCCTTCTTAATGTGAGAGATGCAAAATTTGATGAGAAGTTTTTTTAATAGGCTTCCTTCCTCAAATAGGCATCACTTCAATTTTGTCTGCTCATAAACAGCTTGTTGAGGAGGATGTACTGTTTCCACTTCAGCTGCTCTCATCACTTGTCCCACTAATTTTTCATGAGTTATTATTCATGACCCATAGGAAAGCACTGAGTGCTGGGGAAGTTCATTTGTGGAAGAGGGTTCCCTGTGATGACCAGCTGAATGACTTATTTGACGTGATCCTCTGCTATACTCAGTAGTATGTTTGGCAGTTTCAGAGAGCACAAAGAATTTTAGAAGTGGAGCAATATGAGGTCTCTGAGCTTTGAGACAAAAATGTAACTTACTAATATTGAGATAACAGCTGGAAATGAGAACCTAGACAGTAACAGTAATCTGATCAAAGAGAGTTGGTCAAAAAGCTGGTTTTTGAACATAAAGAGGGTCTGGCTCTTCTTGGCTCGTTTCACATCAGCTTTCACCTATTCCAACATGGAAAGTACCATGGATTAGCTTTACTTCCACTGCTTGTCTCAGGGCAGCTCTGTTCTTCCAACACTGCACACATGTAGCTATAGGGAGCTTTGCAGGAGAGGATTGTTGTCAAACTAGATACGTCTTCATTCTTTTTTCCAATGTGGGTTATGTGAACTGCTGTCAGGAGGGGGTGCTGTGTAGCTGGGCACGCAGGGGTTCCTACCAGCCGAGGGAAGCAGTAGTTGCATTGCCGTAGATGCTCTGGCTGCTTCTCTCCCCTGCCTGCACCTTAAGTGCCTTCTCCCTGTGAATAGAAGAATGTTTTGTATAGATGCTTTGCTAATTGTCTTTGTTAATTGATTAATGAGGCAGATTGATCTGCTGCAGCAATAATTTGCTGGATGACCTTGTGCAGTCACTGAGCTTCCCCATTCAGCTGCTTTCATGTGAGATGGTGATGACAATACTAATACCAATGGCAAAAAAGAAAAAGGGGGAGGGAATGATATTATCAACATTTTGTTATTAATATTTAGTATTTATTAAAAGTCTGTTCAGATGCACACGGCATAGAAAGGTCACTTCCTAATAACGTTGCAGCAGCTCCAGTGGTGCTAACTATAGAAACATGGGCAGGTTTCCCGTTTTTATCCTGCCTGGATGCAGTGGTGCTACATCCTGCTGCTGATGCTGAGCTGAGCCCACGTGGGCAGGTCTGCCCCTTGTATTCAGATGCTGGCTGGCTGCTCGTGCAGAAGCAATGCTTCCCCCAGCCCCTGGAGTAAGAACCCTTCAGGGAAAGCAGTATCTCATCAGAAAGGCTGCCATTGCTTCACCAGCGGATACATAACTTAAGACTGACTAAAAGTGCAGTCTTTCAGCCGGGTTGGAAAGCTTTTTGAAAAAAAAAAAAGTCCTTTATATTACAGTGAACTAAAGCTATTAGCTTCTAATTAAAACATGAGATTTCATCTTTACCTTTTTAGAGATCACAGAAATCTATGTATTTTTCCGGCTGTAAGCCAGAAATCAAACATTCATCATGTAATTGCACTAAGTCTGTGCTAATACTTCTCATTAAGTATGATTTATGAATTCCACAAGAGCCTTAGAGGTAAATATATAAAATTATTCTGAAGACTGCAAAAATGAAGCCATTCCACTTTCTTCAGATGACTGTTCAGCAGGGAGGATATATGCAAACAAGAACATGATGGCTCTTACATTCAGTAAAGATGCTGCTTTTGATCTTTTACTTTTGTGCTTCTCTCAAGTTGGTGTGGTTTTTATCCAGTATCACTGCTGATCTTTCACCAAAATAACATTTCAGCTGTGACTGAAGAAAGCAGTGTAGCTTGGTGGAAAGCCCCTTTGGCTGGGACTCTGAAGAGGTAGTTTGCTGGGGGCTCCTCTGCTTGATTGCTGAGTAACCTTAAGGAACTCTCTCTCTCTTTTCTGAATGCCTTTCATTTATCTGTCAATAGGAAATAGTGTGTTAAAAATATATGTATAATAATTTTTTTTGTTCCCGAGGACTGAAACATATATAGTGATGTCTGTTTTTAATTACACCTTGCACAGGAATGTCGATCAGAACACAAATATTTTTGTATTCCTTGTTTCCTACTGAGTGCGCAAGAGTGATTTAGGGTGAAATCCCTCTGAATCTTGAAGTGCGTGAGTAAATGGGCAAAAGTAATGTGAGATACAAAAATACTGGTGAGTTCTTATATCTGTATTTCCAATTTGGGTAACAGTGTCAACAGTTATTTTCTACGGGATGTAATTTTTATCTGGTAAATGATTATATTTAATACTAATGACTTTAACTTTTAACTTCTGTCTGCATGTATGAAATCTCAATGGATTTAACTATTTTACTCTCTTAAGCAAAAATGAAGGGACCGTCTAATTTTCCTGCCTTGCTCTTTCAGATTAGTTTTAAGTGCTACATAATCAGGTCTTCCAAAATTGTAATTTAAAATCTTGTTTCCTTTGGAGCAGTGTAAAAAAAAAAAAAAAATAGCAGAATATGCTATTTCATCTCAGGAGAGATGGGGGGAAGAGCAAATGCTTCAACTCAGGAAGGGAGGGGACAGGGCAAAACAGTCTAGCAAACGCTGTATTAGAGCAAAGACTTGCTCTAGAGCAAATACCATGTTAGGGCAAAGGCTTCCTGTTCTGTGCCTCCTCACTAGGTAACTTCAGTTCATGGAGCAGACTCTGTTACTGAACTGCACTTACATGAGTTGCATGTGCAGGAACCAAGTCAGTTATAAAATGCTAAGGGTGATTTAGAAGCAGGCCCTTGGATTAGTTTGATTGGTTTCCGTAAAAAGGACTTGCTTGCTTTCCCAAGCTTTAGGCAATTTTCTCAAGGAATCTGTATATAGAAATACTTGTTCCATAACCACAGTGAACAGCCTTCCATTGCCTGGCAGCCGTTTACATTCTCGAGGCTTTCTTCCCTCTATGAAGTTTAACTCTGCAGGAGCCTGTGATGCTGCTGAGTTTAATCCTTCTTTCACTCTTTCATGTCCCCAGTCCTGGCCCTGTGGGACTCGGCTGTTGACAATGGCTACAGCGCATCCCCTTGGGTGGAGGGCGAAGATTAGCCTTGCTTGGGACGACTGATGATAAGTAGCAGTGAGGATAATAAGGAGCACTCTCATAGTGCTTTACATCTTCAGAGTACTCTCTGGGATACTAATTAATCTGCCAAGAGCCTTGCGACAAAGGTACGTGTTTCTACTCTATGGAACTTTAACTGTGTTATATTGTTATGCAATAAAACAATATTGGATGGTGTCTTCAGATAAGAATGAGGAAATCAATTAACCAACTGCTGTCTGCTTGTATATTCCACACCCCCACCAGATGAGACAACTTCAAAGCGGCCCCATTTCTTTTGGTTAGCTTTGTAACATCTTTAGCTTCTGGCAGCTTTTAACCCTGTCCAGAGAGTACAGTTTCAGGGCTACTAGAGCTGGGGCCATCTGGCTGTGCTTGAACTCAAGAGTGCCAGTTTCTGTGCTGCTGGTGCCTTATTTTACTTACTGTGTTGCATGTGTCCTAGTCACTAAGGGAAAAATAGGTCACAAACTGCGTGCGTGTGCTATGCTGAGATGTCAAGAAAGAGTGAATATGCTCAATTTAACTACAGGATTTCGAAACCCTTCAGTGCAGCTAAGGTAACCTGCCCCAGTACTCCAGTGTCTGCAATTTTCTGTCTGCATGAGCTGCTAGAATGAACTTGAGCAATTGGTCAGTGGATAGGTAGGTCATCATATCCATAGGGGGAAGATAACTCTCGTTAGACAGATTTAAAGATAGCTTTTGAATGATCTATTGAGGTGATCGTGGATACTTTTCTTAAAATATAAGCTCAGCAGCAGCTCAGAACGTGAATAATAAAGTTAGGACACGTGAGGAAGGAAAACAAGAACAAGGCAGTAAACTGATATGTCACTGAGCAAACCCAAGCTGCAGCTACCTCTGCGATACATTAGTCCTTTTTGAGCCTGGAAGGGCAGAGTAGAGATGGGAAGGATGGAGAGAAGGGTAATATAGTATGGGAGAACATCTCTGCAGACAGAGATCAAATAAATAAAACTTCAGTCTGGAAAAGACACCAACAGGGAGTGCTTTATAAAAGGCTGTGAATGGCACAGAAAGTAACAAGAACAATAACATTACATAAAAGTCAGGGTGTACCCACTGAAATGACCAAGGTAAAGGAAGCATTTTTTTCACACAATGTAGAAGTGAATTGTGAAGCTTATTGGTACAGGATGTTCCAGATGCCAAAATAAAATGTGTTCAATTAGTGATTAGGCAGATTTATGGAAGAGAGGGCCATCAAGGTTCATTAAACTCGTTAGACCAGATGCAACCACTGACTTAAAAAGTCCTAAAATGCTGGCTGCCAAGAGACTAAATCTGAGGAAGTATCACTCTGTCGTTGCCTCTTACACATTTTCACTACCCATCTTCAGGCAGGTGAACTTCTGCTCTCATTTGTTAAGGAGATTCTCATACTTCATCCCAAACATGTACTGAGCACATATAATTTTTGTAGTGTTGTGCTAGCATATGTGCTATTGCAAGTAAAATACGACATGTGCTCCCAAAGTAATCACAGTCTGAAAACAGTACATCACACTTCATGTTATAAGGAAAGTTTTTCCTGTAACAGGGGAAGACCTGCCTTTGTGTCTAGTATCCCTTCTCAGGAATGGATCTTCCTGAAAACTTGCCAGTGTACAAACAAGTGATTAAGCAAAGCATAGTAAAACCAATCTTCAGTCAGATTTTTCCTATTCTCTGATTAGATTGCAGAGTCAGCATAGAAATTAAAATGGTCTTTTAGTACTTGCTCCAAAGAGAAAAGTCCTTTGTCAGGATGTCTTCATGCCACCTGAATCCAAATCATCAGACACTATTTTAAAAGAAATAATGCTCCTTTCACTCATGCACAGGTATAATGGAGGTTACATTAAAATACCACCATGCTATTGCTTTGTTTGGCAGAAGGCAAAGTTGTTTTACAGAGAGGGATTTTGTGGGTCATATACTCACTCAAAAGTTCTTCATATTTTGTTTTTGGGATGTAAAATGTTCTCACAGAAGTAATTAACAGTTTGTGTGAAAAACGTCTTTTTTTCTTGTTCTCCTTCCTGCAACAGCAGTCGACTCTCAGGTCGCAGACATATTTGTCATGCAAGGCTTGTTTAGCGCATTTGGCTAGATACATTGTGCTTTCGGAAGTTAGGAATTTTCCACATGCCAGCATACATTCCACTGACCATAGCTATGTGACTTCGACTCCAGGAAAATTCAGCCTCTGCAACACAGAAGACGCACAAACTCTCATGGGGGAGTGGGCGGGAAAGGACAGGCAGGGAGGGGAAAGTTCAAATGCTGCAGGGTGGGAGGCAAAACTGCACTGGATGTGGATCAGTCTGGTTTGGCCAAAACAGCTGTTCATACCACATCTGGATCTTGAAGTGCCTGTAAGAACTGCCTCTCAGGAGTTGCGTTGCTCATGTTCTGTTTAATGGTCAGCTCCCCTTCCAGTGCAGGGCTCTTCCCCATTTCTCAAGCGGGAGAGGGGCTGTGATCCCTGTGGGCTCTATGTGTTCATGAATTCCCCACTTTCGATTCACCACTCCTGAGTGGTGAGGACCCTAAAAGGTGGCAAAGCTGTGCAGAGGAGGAACATTTTAGCAGAGTGTCTAACTTGTGATGACTAAAATGAGCATGTGCTTTGAAATTTCTTCTGTGACACAGTCATGTGCTGGCCTCTCATTCCTGCAAGTCTCTAGGGAGAGAAAGAGGCTGTCAGTTAAAAAGATGAGCACTCTTATTAGTGTCTTCTCAGAGTGCTAGCAGACGTGAAGCTCTGGGAAGAACTGTGTTCGAGCAACAGGGCCCCAGGAGACACTGCAAGGCTAGCTGCATTACAGACCCCATTTTTATGAAGGCAATGTTGTGTTAAATAGAGTAAACTTGCACTCCTGCCACATATCCAGAACACAGAGTTAGGAAGTGCCCCTTTGGAAATGGCAGCTTTGTGTCTAAACACTCAGCTAGAAAGCAGCAGCCCTGGGTGCGCTGGAGCCTTGCAAAGCTCCCGCAGCTCTGCGGGATGGAAGAGTTCACACTGCTGTGCTGTTCTCTTTGCTGCAAAGGAGTGAAACAGAAATGAGCTGCTGTGTCAGACTCTGCAGCTGACAGCAAGTATGGAGCAGAGATAAAAAGCTGTGTGATTTGATGGGGTATCTGAACCACATAAACGGACTATGAACATCATTAGATGCTAGCATCTGACTTTTCTAATGAGCTTTTGAACCAAATTGCACCGTGGCGCGAGTATAACAATGTTGGGGAAATGACGTAAATTTAACAGTAGTGCTTTTCTAATATACCTCTAACTGCTGTGTTATAGAAACACCAATAGCAGTGGTGAAGTCTTGAAATAGCAAAGCAGCCATCTCTGTGTGTCACCCTGCCTTGATTAATGCCGTAGCTGCTTACCAGCTGGATTTCCTAGGACCTGTCACCACTAAGGCTGCTTCCTTGCAAACTGGCTACAATGTGTGACATCCTGCATGTCTGGTGGGATCTAGCACAGATATAAGGGTTTTTTTCCCAGCCTTCTGGTCCGATGCCAGGCAGGCCAAGTTCTCTGCGGGCTGCAGCATCAGGGTGATTGACACTAGCCTGTCCCTGCTCAGGTGTAGGTGCTAATATGTCTCCTGCACAAATGAAAGTAGAGATCTATGCAACAGAGGCCCTGGCAGGGTTAAGGCACCGCCTTTCTCTCCCTCTCCTCAGTGTTGTGAGTAAATGGTAGCAGCTGTGTTAGGAGTGTGGTGGGGAGTAGGTGGATCCTGCCAAGTTAGGAAAAAACAGCTCCTGTAAGAGAAGAAGCACCTGCCAAGGCCTGAGTCGCTTCTTCCTGCTGCAGCTCTGCTGGGGTGGCTGCCTGAGGGTACAAGTGAGTTGGTGAGTGCTGTCTGCTTCTCTGGGGGCTGTGGCTTTTTCATGCTGCTGCCAAGGTTGGATGTCTGTCCTTGTCCTGGCACCATGAGGGAGCAGGGTTGGAGTGTGAGACATCTTAGAGGAATGCATGAGAGACCTTTTGACTAAGAAAGCACTGAAATGGTGTAGGGCTGCTGGGCTTCTAGCAGCTGGTTGGTAAATGGGTTTGCTCAAGTCCCTTATTTGGAAGTAGGGAGAAAGTGTTTAGGTTATGTGAAGCTTGCTGCTGAGTAAGCCTTCCTCCAGACAGGCGGTGGAAGCAGAGGGGTTGTGACGAGGGTGCTGGCAGTTCTGTTTTGCACTCTGAGTGTGCTGGCTTGCACGCTGTACCAGCCCCATTTCAGCTATTAAATGCTGTCACAACAGTTGAGGAGGGCTGTAATGGTCCCTGTGTAAGTGCTGCTTTCCTGATGGTAAGCCCCAGGCACAGGAGTTGTACTTCTTGTCTAGTGATGTATAGAAAGAGGAGGTGGCATGTGGACTAATGCATCGCTCCAGCAGGTCACGCAGAGGTTCTCCCCCCTGCACACACACTTGCTTCTTCTGTATGTAAATACAGGATAGAGAAAGAATAGTTTCTTGAATGACAGTGGGACTGTGGCTGGTGCTGATTCTCCTTACAATAAATTAGCTATTTGAATAGCTGGGTGAACTTGTTTTGGTGAAAAATTCACTTAGTATGGGACAGGATGTGTTTGATGATTATCTTAGATCTTTCTTTGATGCCTGGATGATCTATTTTTGCAATCAGAAGATATATCCATCCCGTATCAATTAGGGCATTCATC
>JAUBNY010000965.1:2319072-2337420 GCA_032275445.1 Crypturellus soui | reverse complement strand
AAACCACAGTCAGGATCTTAATTTGAACTCAGTGAGACTGATGCAAGTGGATGAGCACATCTGTAAGCATCCACTTCTGTGGGGCCTTGCTCAGGAAGCAAGTGAAATGCTGCACTTCATAATATCCTAATTTAAGGCATTTTCTGGATCTTCCTTCAATACTTTTAGCAACTCCTCCCTGGGCTACTCTATCTTCAGTTAATGAAGCCTTTGGTAATATGGTAAATATACCTATTCTGAGATCTGCACTTAGTTTGGTCAGCTCCAGGAAGCTTCCTCCTTCCTCTACATAAAAATCTTATCCACCCTTTTTCCTCCTCCTCTCTCTCTGCTTACCTGACACCACCAAAATTGCTTCTTTCCACAAGAGAGCTGAATGCCCCAGCACTTTGCAAAGGCTGCTCTCATCAAGCCTCATATGACCTCTCTGCATTCAGAGCACAATTCCTTTAGTGTTTCCAAGGTTTCCTAGCGTAGAAACCAAAGCCTGTGCTTATCTTGCCACACAGAGATTAGAAGCTGTCCAGCTGGGCTTGCACACTTTCAGTGAGAATTTTTTGCTTATGGAAAATGCCAGCCTTGGATGTTCTCTGTTTTCCAGAGAAAACAAACCACAGGCATCAAAAGCACCAGGTTTCTACAGTGCTCCATCTGGAGGTCCTTTAGGCTCAGAAAGACAAACTCTTACCTAGTAGACAAGCATTTTTAAAATCAATGTTTTCTTGCTCCCTTTCCTTCCAACAGCAGATCTCAAAACATTTAAGAAAATAAGTTAGTATTGCTTCATTTTTGCAGACAGGAAACTAAGGCACAGAAGGTGAACTCATCTGGACCAGCACTGATCTGCAGGTCTCTTCTACCTTAGTCCTTGCTCTTCACTAAGCAGTTTCTCTTCCTGCTTGTGTTATATGACAGAAATTCTCAGAATTACCAGAGACAACTTCCCATCCCTATCCCCAAAACACACAGCACAAACAGGGGCCAATATCCACCTTCCCAGGCATGGCCTCCATAGACAATATTAAGAAGGACATGCATTGGAGGCCAGAAGTTGGCTTCCCAGTTTCCAAACACCACTTGCTCCCAAGCAGGTCAGCTATGGAAAGATGACCAAGATACTTCTGAGGTATAAAACGCTGTGTCTGCTGGCCACTGGTCTACTTTGTCATCATCGGATTTGTCACTGTCGTCACCACTAGAAGGTTCCAAACCTGGCACAGCAGTGTGGAACTGCTCCGGCTGCCTGAGACCAGCCTCGGCCTCCTCCTTCTTTTCTGCCAGCAGCTGCCTGTAGCACAGGTTGCAGACCCTCAGGGGCTTGGGGGACAGCCGTGGCATCAGAAACCTCTGCCTGGAGCAGTCTCCGCACACGACAAAGCCACACTTGCGGCAGTGGTGCCTTCGGGTGAGCGTGGAGAACTTGGTCTGGGTGCAGCGCATGCAGATATCTGTTGCCTTGTCCGGGATCCACGGGGCAGCGTGCTCGGTGGAAGGCTGCCGGCCCGTCTTTGTCAGCAGGTGCCTGATGCACTCCTCCAAGTGGCTGATCCACTCCTTCCTCTCTGTGAGGGAGGCTGCAGAAACCACAAAGGACTTCTTTGAGGTTTTAATCATCCAACGGTTCTTCATCTGCAAAGTGTCCGGCAGCGTCTCCAAAGTGACATCTTCAAGGGGAATAATGTGTTGGGAATTGTACTTCCTTTTGTTGATCACTATGCTCCCGTACACAAGGATGTCATTGAAAAGAAAGAATATCCGAGGCTTGGGTTTCTTGCGGCATTCCTTGGTTAAAATTCCTTCCCCTAAAAGGACCCTTCCTGGCACAGCTAAAGGCTGCCCAGATGCTCCGAAGCAATTTTCCACGGCAGCGATGCGCTGGCTGTTGATCTCGGTGTTTACAAGATGGTCCACCATCTCTGACCTCCTCTGCAGAGAGGAAAATAAAGGAAGTGGTGAAGCTGCACCAAACACTGGTAACAGCAGGAGACCAGGTAGCAAACTTGCATCCAGGTGAGAAATATAGAAAGTAATAAACACAAGCTTCCAACTTGCTTTAGAGGCTAGCTAAAGCTATTCAAAACAAAGCAAGCAGAATCGCCTGTTCCAGTACAGCCTTTTCTATCAGTAAAACTGTGTTCCCATAAGATAAGAAGCAGGTTGCTCTGACGCACCTTTTATGTGGTACTTTTATGGTTATGGAATTATTTGCACAGGAGTTACTGTAATGGTTCGAGGGTACCAGCACATCTTCCTGCCCCTGCCCTCCGGGGGTTAAGTCGGGAGCTGCAGTGCAACAAAGTGCTCGTGCACCTAGCTAGTGGGTGGCAAGGCAGGTGGCTGCACATGCACGGAGGAAATCAGTGGTTTTTGGAGCAGGTCTCCCATTTCTGACTCTGCCATGTGGGGCCAGAGCCAAGGTAATGTTTTAGAAGAAGACGCTAGGATGCTCTGTGGTTTGTTGCCTCTCTTCCTCCTTGAATGATGAAGGGGGGGGGGGGGAAAGCACAATCCATGTGAACAAACCCATGGAAGCCAACACCTGCCTCCATTACCCCAGCTATGTTCGGGCATGGCTGCTTCCAGTTAAAACATGCATCATTCTGAAAATGCTCTGACCTCTGCTGAAGGGGAAGTAGAAGAAAGCAGGCTCAGCGTTCCCTAGACCATGATTTTCCTAGTACCTGGAATTTTAAAAAACATATAGATACTCTGAAGCAAAAGCAAATGTTTTGCTATCTCCGGTTTCTAGGAAGGGAGGCAATTTATGTTTGCAAGTTCACTTTTGCTTCTCTGCCTCTAATTCCTTCTGTGTTTAATGCTAATGCCCTAAGACTATACTGGCTAACGTCCACGAGAAAGTGAGTCATTTCCTCTTAAAGCGAGGTAGTTCAGAGATCACGAGGTAGCTCAGAGATCACAGGAATGTGTGTAGCCCTAGTTTCTATTAGCATTTCATAGAATCACTAATACAGAGCCCCTGTCCAGAAGTTTCTTCCCATCCTTTGTGTACTGAACTTTTACTGCTGTGGAATGTTGGAACTCAGATGGGAAGAGAAAGAGGATAATATGCTGCGTCGTGTGTTTTTGGGATAACGATGACTTACATTCTTGTCTTGCCCTTTACCTCAAAGCACTCCTTCAGACTGCTAGAAGGGAAACCACAGAGTAGCTGTTCAAGGTTGCTGTGTGCTGTTTATCTCTTGCCTGAGCCATTTAGTAGAGTCCTAAGAGTATTTTTGTTTGGAGCTGGTTGGGATGTGCTGAATTTCCCTACTGTCTGCAGAAAGGTGAGGTACTGGTTTACCCCTAGGAAGAAACCTGAATGAAATGACCCTATCTGCAGAAACAGCATTCACAGGGAAGAGTGTTTTGTGGCCACTGCTTCAAGAAGCTGGTACCTGTGCGTATCAAGGGGATTTCTTGTTAATCCACAGAGACAGCACCCTCGGCAGCACAGGGGCTTGTTGGGAGTCTGCCAGGGGGTGAGCATCGCCTCCACAATCCCCGACTGCTCCATGACAAGCAGTCTAAGAACTACCTTACACAAATTTCTCTGATCCTGACATGGTAAGGTGAATATGAGCTGACAAGGCACCAGGAGGACAAAAACCATGGTCTCCCTCAAACCAGAGGGATTTAGAAGCGGTTTTTGGTTCCTTCTGCAAAGATTTATTTCTTCAGGGTCTTGATGCACCAGACAGACTTGATGGAGTTAGACAGGACTGAATATATTCACTCATGTCTTTCAATATGAAATGCAACTTAAATTTAACTACAATGTATGTATTTATAACAAGAAGCATCAAAGAGTCAGTAGCAGCATAAGAAACTAACTTCAGAGGAAGTCAGAGAAATGAGCAGCTCTAGAGTAGGGAAATGTTTCTGAAAGCTTTGTGCTTTCTGAGGAACAAATGGAGGGAGAGGAGGAGGCCGGCCTTGGCATGCTGAGAGCAAGAATGAGCCCATGCCCCCCTCTCTGGGGAGCAGTGCTGAGCCAACAGTCTGCAGTCACGAGATGCTCATCATAAGCACTCCTCCGAAGAAACAGATGTGGAAGGGTGTGATGAGATGAGCAGTGGCTGAAGTAATGCCCTAAAGAACCTTCCATTTCAATACACAGATTCAGAAACTATATGAAGGGATTTATTATTTGTTGTCAGGAGAGGAGAAGGATTCCCTTTGCCTTTGTGATTTGCCAGCCTGACTGCATCCATATACTGAGGGAGCGACCCTGCTACAAGATCTACGTACAAGTCTTATTTTGGCTTGTACAATGCAGCACATTTTTTTTTCCCCTTTTAAAAAAGCAAAAAACTTGGGCCATAAATAGGTTGAAGTACAAGTAGGAGGGCAAAATACAGGCCATAGCTGAACACTAAACTCTCTAACTTTGAATAGCTGGAGTCTTGCCTATGCTGGGATGTGTTGTCCTCAGGTTTCTTACCAACAGAAGCTTGGATGGAGGATTTTTAAGGGAAAGGAACACAAAACGGAATAAAGGAAAAAGAAGAGAAATTACAGGTTGGAAAGCTTGGTGTGGAAAGGCAGCAAATGCAACAAAATACTGTAAATATTTACGAGCAATTTATGTACCAGCAACACCAACTGGGATAAACCAAGCCATTATTCCTGTTCTCTTCAATGTCAGCAAGTGACATTTGGCTTCTGATTTCTGTCCCTGAGCACCACAGTGATGTCTCTTCTCCCCCTGCCACGTTAAGTGGTAAAGACTCTGGGGACTCTTCAAGACTTATGGGGAATGAAATGATTTAAGGAAGGGTCAGTATATGCAGTGGTTAGAGGCCTAAAGGAGGAGCAGTATGTAAAACAAATCCTGTAGGAACATCTAGGTACTGCTGTGGCTAACTTCTCAATTATTAATGCTTCTGAATTAGGAAGTCCTTGCTTTTTACATAAGATTGCATCTTTTAATTTTATTCTTTGTATTTTAGAAGCATAGGCCACACTCCCAAGTGCGTGTGGTGCATGAGACAACTCTGCTTTTAAAGATCTCCACGTACCAGCTCCTAATGGTAGTAAAAAGTGTGTCAGCAGAGCCAGAAAATGTAAACTAGCTCATTTTCAAGCATGAGTGTGACCAAGATTTAAACTCCACCCTATTTGATTTATTTTGGTAAATATTTTTTGTTTGCTTGTCTGAGTTAGTTCTACCAGGTCAGAAGGATTGTGGTGCTTACTAAGTAATACACATAGGCACACTTATGATGGAGACTTGTATGATGTTATCCTTTTATGTTTGGGGGAGTTGGTTTAAGTTTCATTTCAGTGTGTCAACTATCTAATACCATCAAACAATAAGCTCAGGGCTATATTAACAACTTAATATAGCCCTGGTACTGGTGCAAAAAGAAAAAAATGTGCCACTGAGGGTAGGAGGATGTGCTTTACTAGCATTCTACCTTTAGAGGAGTTTTTGGCAGGCCATAGAAAAGTTGTTTTCTTTTGTCATGACATGTTGATCCTCGCATGCAATCAGTTATTGTGCAGTGAATGTATAGCTCAGTGAATAAGACTGGTATTCAAAGGGGAAAAATACCCCATTTCTTCCACATGCAACTCCAGGAGACAGTTGCATCTTTTAACAATGAACGCTTGTTAACTTGTGATCATAAACAGCCACGCTGACATGTAACAGGCAGCACATTTCAACTTAAGCTCCTGGGTCAGTGAGTCGGGTATGTTTTTCAAGCCTATATGTATCTAAGGTGGGTGGCTTAGGTGAAGATCCTTGTTTGCTGCTGCACCCAATATCCTTCAGTCCTTGCTGTCAAACCAAAGTGACAAGCTAAGTTTTCCTTGCATACCTAATGCAGCGGATGGCCCATAAGGACCAGTGTGTGGAGAGGGGATTCCCCAAGTCAACCAGCAGAAAACTCCTGGAGCCTTAAGCCTCTCCAGGATCCTGCACGAGCTGCCACTTCCTGCCGAGCTGCCCCTTCCCGCCCTGCTCACGGGACCCTGCTGGGTACCTGGTACTTGGGAAGGCCACACCGGGCCCCGCACGGGGAAACGCCAGCGCGGGCGGCAGAACCCGGGGGCTTCGCGGTGCTGCTGGGCAGCAGGGCCCGAGCGCATTGCTCCCCTGCGCGGGGCTCCCACTAGCACCAGCGCGGCCCCATCGGCTGCCAGCCCGGGACCCCAAAGCGACTCTCGGGCTAAGGGCTCCAGCAGCCTCCGCCGAGCCGGGCCCTGCACAGAGCGGCTCCCAGATGAGTTATTCGGTCCCGTGACAAAAGGGCGCAGCGTGCGGTGCTTGCTCCAACCGGGATGGAACCAGGGCGCTCGTCCCCTCGCTCCCGCTTTGCTCCCCAAAACGGATCTCCCTGCCCCCCGGCCGCCGCGCAACGCCCAGAGTGGCGCTGGCCGGGCAAGTCCCGTTTGTCCCCGGAGGGAAGAGGGGCCCCGCGGCCGCGCCCCTACCTGTGCGCGCAGCGTCCGCCGCCTCCAGGAGCTGCTCTCTGCGCCGGCCCCGTCCCGCGAGCCCAGGCACCGCCCCCGCGCCCGCTCAGCCAATCGGCGCCGCGCAGCCGTAGCGCGCCACGCCTCCTGCACGGGCGACAGCCAATCGCAGGGCGGGGTAGGCGGCACGGGGCAGGCGGCGGCGCCGCTAGGGGGAGCTGTGGCGCAGCGCCGAGCGCGTCCTCCCTCCCCCTCCGCAGCCTCCTGCGCGGGGGAAGCGGCGCCGGGCGCGGAGGCGGCGGGTGCGGGTCAGGCTGGGGCAGCCCGGCTGCCTCCCGCTTTCCACCCGCTTTCCACCGAGCGCGCGCTGCTCGGCACCGCGCACGTCTCCCCGTCGCGCTGGGGGGGCGCCGCGTCACGGCTGTTTCCCGAAGTTTCTGCGCGAGCCCTCACGGGAACCGCGGCCTGCCAGGTGCTTGTGCTGTGCACATCATAGTGTCTGTAGTTTTGTTTATTTTTTCTTTTTCCATGGAAGATACCGCGGGATGGGGCCGGGAAGGCCATGTGGCGTTGGGAGCGGGGGAAGCACTGGCCCTTGCGGCGTCCCAGCTTTGCCCCTTGCCCGAGGATGAGCTGGCCCCACGGCCCAGGCCAGGGTGCTGCATTGGGGGAGCCCTGCTCTGCTGGAAGGCCAGTCCAGGACAAAACATTGTGTGTGTGTGCAAAAGTAACTTCAAATATACAGATCCCTGAGCTAAACGTGTCAGAAGTTGCCTTAGATGCCAGAATGATTCACACTTAGACAGTCATACGCTCTTAAGACCTCTTCTTTTTTCCCCCTCATGTGCTATAACCCTTTGAATCTGCTTTCCGGTTATCCCTTTCCTAGTCTTTGCAGCAGGGGACTTGTTCCCGTGACTGCCACGGGCTCACCAGGGCAGCGACGCTGATGTGGCCGAGCGGAGCATTGGGCTGCTGGTACCGCTGGGATCTGGAGGTTGTTTCTGCTTCCTCCCTCCTCAAGTCATCAAAGCTGCAGGCGTGCTCAGGCAGCTGCTGCCCAGGACCAGGGAGGCCTCCAAGTACGTGCTGTGCCTCCTGCCTTAACTAGTTGAACTTGAGAACTGCTTTTTTTGTTTGTTTGTTCATTTTATTTTAAGAAACTGTTACATCCCGGTTTGAATGCCTTGAGATGAACCCAGAGTTCAACAAACCCGGAGTTTACCCAGTAACAGCTATTTGATAGGCAGGTTCAGGAGCTCTTTTTTTATTTCCAAGTTATAAAAGTTAAATGTTTGCGAGACCACTCAGAGAAGCTGCAGCCCAGTTTACCAGCTTTTAAAATCTTACCTTTTTCTGGTTGTGTTATCTGATCTATTGCCTCTGGCATTTTCTCCAAAACCACTTGTTTTTCAGTAGCAGAAATATCTTGCCCAATTGGGATGCTATAATTTCAAAGCAAGCAAAGGAAGCTGCAGCTGCTCAGGCTGAGTCAGCCAAAGGTAAACTCTACAGGGGAAAAAATGTCTCTTTATTATCTTCTAGTGGAGAAGTTACTACCACAGCCTGCAGGAACAGATTAGGTTATAATAGTAACAAAAACATCTGTTAAATTCTGAGCACAGTGTGTGCTTACTGCATGTCTAAACAAAACAGACATTTTATAAAATTATTTTGAATAGAACTCAATTTTTGAGTTCAGTTTAGGATGCTAGGAACCTGCCATAGTCATAGGGTGGGTGATGATTTTAACTAACTTTGGAGATTCAGTGTGATATCAAGGTTTTATCCAAATGAGTTTGGAACAGACCTATTACTTAATGAGTGAGTACATCAACGTGTTCATTATAATGATTAAAAGAGTGAATAATCTCTGTCCCATGCTCTTGTCAGTGTCCGAAGAGATGGATGTTTACCAGTGGTCTCAGTTGATCACCCTGTTTTAGAAATTTTTGGATTGCTGTAATTGATTTAGATCTCTTCTAGCCCTACTAGCACCATATGTATCCTTGAAAAATAAGATGCTTCAAAGTCTGACTGCAAAATAACTTCAGACTGATGGACCTCTCTGTCAGTACAGATTTAAACTCTGGACTAAAAGTGTCAACTTGCAAAATATCAATTCTAAGGACTGGACTGAAGCAGCTGCAGACAGACCAGCTTGAGGGTGTTTGTGTCCATGTGGCTTCTCCTAAACTCAAATACCCAAAGCTGCTCACGTTTTGAATTATTCCTAGGAGTCTGACTGCAGAATGATTGTCAGAGTGATGAAAATGTTCCTGAAAGCAATTCTGATACCTACTTACCCCTCAGCCTTTCATGTAAAGAAATATTATACGATACATATCCTTTTCTGTTTTTAACCGCATGGTTGTATCTTGCACACATGCAGAGATTTTATCTTAGTATCTTAAAGTACAGCATAAATTCTAATAACCACGCGGTGCTTTATACCCTCTTTACAGATTCTAAAGCTGAAACATGGAGAATTAGTTACGGTCACGTGCAGCTCGATTATTGAAGTGGGTGATTTGCCATCATGTTCAGCATAAGACCAGCTTCAGCACAGCGTGAATCAGTAGGAGCCTGACAAGAGCCCCAGGAGCTCCTGACTCACAGCCCTGTGTTCCTCACCATGTGGTTGAGTCCCAGCTCAGAAATCTCATTGATCATTGAAATTACAAAAGTTGCTGTATGCAAAGAGCACAAAAATGCCCATATTTGCAGACTGTAAAGTTGGAAGTTTGTGTCATGAGAGCATTGGTGTTTGCTGCATGTTATCCTTCCCTGCCCAGGCCTTCAGCACTGCTTCTGCTGGTTATGTGTGCCCAGTGCTTGGCACTGTGCCCTTCGTATAGATCTGTAACTGAAGTGCTGAACGACCAGTCATGACCACAAAGGTAAATTGCGCAGGCTAAATGTAAATGCTTTGTAAAAATGCATTACAAGTGACTGTCAGTGCACAAACCATTCTATTTTTAGGCACTATGCTTGTGTTTGTACTAAGGTTTGGCAGTTGTCTGCACATCTCAGTACTGTCAAGGGATGAGATATTTTTTCTTAATTTTCGGTGATAAATAGAAGTGGTGAAACATAGTGGGAGGGAGGAATGCCAAGGATTTGCCTAGTAAGCCAATTTCAGTTTTAATAGCTTGTTTTATTCACAGTGACCTGTAATTGTAATCACAGAAGTGGTAAGAAGATCTGATCCAAAGTGGAGTTTTGGATCAGCATGGAACATATGATTCCATTTAGGTTTCCCTTCTCAAGTCTAATATACTATGGGCATTTTATCACTGAATAGTTCTTTATATCAAGCCATCAGTGTGTATCATGTTGCCAGATAGAGCATACGTAAAACATGATATGAAAACTTAAAAGTATGCATGAACCAAGCCCAGCAGTTTGCACTCGTGAGATCAAGCAGGTGGGCAGGAGTGGTGGATGTGCCAGAAGTGCACGCTGGGCACTGATATCACTGCTGCCTCTGGGAACACAAAGAGGTGAGTGAGAACCTGCGGCTGCCAGGATGTGGCCGAGCCTTCCCTTGCAGCACAGCCCTGCAGTGTCCCACACCACTGTCCTTGAGCTTTTCTGAGTGCCCAGGGCCACGTGTCCCATCACGGCTCTGGGCCGTGTGATTAAAAGTAGCAGCTACCTTTTATAGCTGCAAAGTGAGCTGATCCAAAGCAGAAGGGAAGAGACGGACTCTGCTGCCTGTGGCATTTGTGCTGGGCCGTGAGGAAAACAGTAAAACTTTTCTTCAAATAAGTTTTACTGTTTGAGGAAAACAGATTTTACTGCTGTAATTAATAGCTGCATTTATTCTCAACAGCTTTGGTGGACACAAGCACATTCTGTGACTGAGGTGCTGCAGAGATTGTGGAGTAATTGTGTTAGTGCTGCAAATGTTGATACAGCTAGGGAAGCAACGTTTCCGTAAAAATGCCAGCATCATGAAATTGGATTTTGTGAGGTAATAAGAGGTTGTTGCAGTGTTTCAAAGGAGAACGTTTTTGTCCAGGCTCCATGGCCTGTTTTTCTGAGGCAGTATAACTAACTCACGGTTCCTTTTGTTCTCAGCAGCACATATACTTCCTGAACTTCATATTATTTTTTTGAGTGGATCCATCATGTGGGTTAGTCACCTTGAGTTTGGCTGTCTCCAGTCTCACATAAGGGCTGCCTGCTATGGGGGCACACAGATAGGAAAGCTCAGAAGTTTGCTCTGTTCTAAGGATGGCAAACCACCAGACCTCCATTTCTGGGTGGTGTTTTTCTAGTAATGGAAGCAGGTTCTTATCAAAATATGAAAAGCGGAGATGAAAAAGGGGTGGGTAAGAGTTTATAAGATGCCAGAACTGTGAGAAGGTCCAGATAGCCAGTACCGTGAGAGGTATAATGTTAGAGAAACAATATATGAAATACATGTGCGGAAAAAAAAAATAAATTTCTAAAAAAGCTGATGAAAGTGTTCTGCAGCTTGCTCTGACAGAATAGTCCATCTTTTGGGCCTGGCCTTCCTCCCAAAATAACATTATTCTGTGCATGTTCTTCATCTAAACTTTTTTTCTTACCGTTGCTGTTCTATTTAAACAGTGATCTCATATTCAGAGCATGCTTTTATTGCAGAAGATAAATCATAGTGAACAATTAAGTATTTCAAACACTAAACTTAAGTAGATTAACTATTTCAAATATTAAACTGTTGAAAAAGCACAGGAACAAGAGTGTGATAATCATCAGTTAATTTTAAAAGATGTAAATGTGTTCACCTATGATTGACTGATTAGTCAAAGACACATAAGTTTCACTCAAAAGCCCTGCTTTGCACATGGATATGGCTTCTATTTACGTGAAGAACATGCTGTGGCCTGTCTCTCCTTTGGAGCTGCTGCCCAAGCTGAGCTGTATCTTGCTCAGAAATGTAGACCCACTGACTGCCAGGGACCTGCACCCTGCCCTGCATCCTTGCGACAAAGGAAGGCATCTGTTGCATGTGCCCTGGACATTGTAGGAAGTTTTGTGCGTTGAGTGTGTAATGCAGGGCATTCTGTGAAAGGGGAAGGAAAAAGTAAGGAAATATTTATTTCCTTTCATGCTCTTCAAATATATGAGTAAACAAAAAGGCAACAGGTTTTTCAAGGTGTTCTGTTGATATCCTGGCCATCAAAAGGACAAACTGCAGCTTGGCTGAAAATCCTTTGGCACGTTGGATCTTTGGTGCTGAGCTGAAGGAGGAACCACAGAGGTATCTGTTGTGGTGGAAGTTCTTTGCACTTTAGAAAAACTGTGTCACTTACTGGGTTGTGCAAGGTTAGAGATGTGACAGAGAGCAGAGTGCAAAGGATGAATGTGAAGGTGCACATCTTAATTCGAAGTGTAAAATGTGTTGCCTCTGTGAGAAGTATAATAGGAGTTGTGTGTTTGTCACTCTGAGGACATCTGAAAGAGGAGTGGAGGACTCTGCTGTGTACTGCAGGTCAAGACACTGTGCAAGAACTACCTGCACGCCTGTGATACCATCCCTTTCATGGCCTTTTGATAGTGGAAGGGGCCTGCAAGAGTTAATGTTTCCTGAGAGTTCTTCCTGGTGTGCTGAGATACGCAGAAGGCTCTGGTTATGGTTTTGTTTTTCTTCCAAAATGAAATACTTTAACCTCAACCCTGAAGAGCAGCTGGGGGAGGCAGGGGAGAGCACCACAATTTGGCTCTCTACCATGAGCTATTTGAATTTATTAACTTGGGAGCCCCCACAAATGCCTCAGGCCGTGCACCTCCTCATGCACCCAACTTGGGAGAGTCTTTTACTACTACTGCATGCATTAGCCTTCACTAATACAATTAGCATAATAGTGATTAGAATTCATTATTCCCTACAAAAAGATAAAGCCAGTAATACATATCTCAGAATCAAATTCCTTGGCTCTTGTCTTGGGATTGCTTTATTTTGGAGTTATTTGTCTCTTTATATCCTAGAAAAAAAAGGAAGCCACTTAATTGTAAAACTGTTTGGGTCAAAGAAATGCACTGAGATGATCTTTCACGCATGCTAAATAGGTAAATTGATCTATGGGACCCGCACAGCTCAGACAGCCACTCAACAGTCAAAACTGCGAACTTCATCTTCTTCAAGCACAAAAGCTACTTAGTTTCCCTGTGTTGAAGACTTTTTATAATAGCAATAAGACAACTCTAGAGAGAACCATCTAATATTAACTCCAGGGAGTAATCATCTAATCACAATCTGGGGGTGATTTGAAGCACTCATCTGGACCAAATGCCTCACAACACCCCAGGAGTGGTTTTATTGCATGATAGCAGTACCCCATTGAGCCTTATTGCTTAATTAAAAACAAATTCCCAAGTAATTTTTTTTGCCTTTCCATAAAAACACAGTAGTACATAGCATGTATAAAACATCCATTAAATGATGGTAGATGCAAATTTACATTGTGAGATACAATCCGTTTCTTTACCACTTGGGGCTGAAGCTAAATGTAAAACCATTTCCTATAATCTGTGCACTGTTGTGTTTAGAGAGGAATAAATATGGGAAAGAGAAGTTCATTGTAGGATGCCTTGTTTTTGTTAAGTGATATGTTTGGTCCCTTTTCAAAGGAGCTCGAGTTCCCTTCGGTCTTGCAGGCATAATGGTCCATCAGCAGAGCGGCCTCCTCCTCTTCCTCCCAGAGGTTTCCTCAGCTGGCTGCCCTGGTGCAGTGCAGAGCTTCAGTAGGAATCCCATGTCTGTGTCTGGGGGTTTCCATTTCTTTCTGGGGCTCCCATCAAGTGTGAACAGTGAAGGTGAAATATTCAGGATGCATCTAACATACTGTATGCACTGCCCCTGTGGCTTACGTGGGTCATGTAGGATGAAGCAGATTAGGCCTGGTAGGCGTGCTGGAGCCACTTGGGATGCTTTGCTGCACAGGTGACCTCTGCCTACACCATGGGCATGGCTGAGATGGCTCCATCTCCTGCAGCTTGTCTGGAACTGCTGCTTAGGCTCCGGCTGCTCTGCAGGGGACCCAGGTTGTGGAGGGGAAGTGTGTGGACGTCCTTTTTCTTCGCTTGGGTTCCCGGCCTTTACTGAGCGTTTTTCCAGCTCCAAAGTGACTCTAGAGTGCAGTGCTCCACTGAGCATTATCCCTGTTTTACAGGCAGAGGAAACATAAAAATTTTTAGTGATTGTCCAAAAATGATAGAGGGAACTTGTATGAGAGCTGAGGACGTTGTTCACATATCCTGGCAACCAAAGCTATGTGCTTCAGGCCATAGCACTGAAGTAAATCAGAAAAAAAAAAAGGTGGGTGTGATATTTTCTTTGGATTAGTTACTGTGTGGCTCCTTAATTCATTGTGATGTGCAAGAGCCTACAAATTTTGGAATAAAACCTCAGAATTATCACTAACTAGTACTCTATTTAGTGTGTGTACCCAAGCTGCCTTGTGGCACCTGTGAATTCCAGATGGAGGAAGACACTTGTCTCAAGATCTCACCCAGTGTGAGCTCCAGCCAGTGTCACACACACTCTCATGTTTTCCCTTGCTGGCTGGTGGTTCCTCGGGACCTGTGAGAGTTGAGCTCCTGAGCTGCTGGCAACAGGTCACAGGGCTCCAGCTGAAGAGGCAGCACAGTCTGTCCTGTATTTAGGTTTTGATAAAGATAAATGCTGTAGTGTTTGGTGAACCATTTGAACAGACTGTTTTCCTAACTTATTTTTTACGTACTTTTATGTCCTTTTTATGTCCTTTTAGAGTGCTATTTAGTGGTAAGAGGTTGCAGCATCATGCTAACTGACTGACTTAGAATAAAACTTCTTGCCGGCTTCTGCTGTCCTAAACCCATCCTGAAAGAGAGACAAACAGAATAATTATATCTGCACATTTAAAACTGTTCTGTAGTCATGGGGGACACTGCCAGGGCAGGAAAGGACGTGGAAAGACCTGGTAGTGCTTTTTAGTGATAAACTTTCTCACCTGAGAGATCTCTGCTGGCTTTGTTAGTCGTTTCATTACTTCATTTTGCTTTTGACTCTCTAGAACTGTTGGTTATACAGCCAAAATAGAGCAAGTAGTATTGGTCTTAGCAGTGAGGAAAAGAAGCTGATTCTTAGCTCTTTGGTAACCATCTACACTGGGAAGGCTGCACCGTGCTGCTGGGGTGGGCACAGGCATCCCCCAGGGACATCAAATGCTCAGCTTGTGCTGAACAACTGCAGCAATGCTGAAGGCTTTGCAGAGCACAAACCCATCCTGATCTCTCCTCTGACTATGTATTTTTAAGCTATAGAACAGTGAGTAAATGTGAGATCTCAACTACATTTGTTTGGCCTTAAACAATCTCAGAAGTTAGTTTTAGATGAATGATTCTGGGGTGTGCGTGACTTCCCTTAGGGGCATATCCCTTCAGGAGGGAAATACAAGGTGTGATATTTGACCAGTTGGAAATGTCTATTTTACTATGGTTCGTTTGCTGTTTTCATTTGATACAGAATGTAATTCACAAAATATTTATTTGCAGTAAGTAATATTCAGTTGTTATGGAAACATCAGAAGGGCAAGTGATATGGGGTAAGACACCAGATTAGCTGTACACACAAGTGCAGTAAAGTAACAAGTTCATATTAGGTGAGGGAGCAGTTTCTAAACACTGTCAGCTTCATGCATATTTTTTATGAGAGCAGAGAAAAAAAAAAACTGTGAAACTCTGAGTACATGGCTCCATCTTCTGGTACCAAAAGTGCAAAGCAGAATGTGGTGTTCTGGGCGCTGAATTATCCTGGAAGTGAGGAAATTTCTGTAGTACTTTTGTATGAGCTGCAATAAAAGCAGCAACAAAATAGTAATTAATTTAGGAAATATATAGCACACTAAGAGCAAATATACACTCAGAGCATGATGTGGTGTCTTCTGAGAAGATTAAAACCTCTTTAGGGTTTGTTGTTTGGAGTGGTTCTCTTGGATACCCAGGCTGCATGTTGGTGCCTGGCTTAGCTACTCTTCTCTACTGCTGTTGTGTCCTTTAGCTGTGTGGCTGCTGCTTTCTGCTGGCCCTTGTGGCTGAGCACCAGACCACAAGGCTTTCCTGAAGCTACAAACCGTTCTGCTGCAAGGGATGGAAACTGTCTTTGGGAACATGTCCAGGAGCCAGTGGCACAAAAAGTGGCCTCCCTTCCTGTGGAAGGGAGCCTGCTCAGGGGCTTGTTTTATCTCCTACTTGCGGCTATAGGATGCTTTGCTTTGCCCTCCCTGCAATGATGTCTTAGCAAAATAGCTAAAATTCATGATACAACAACGTTGTGCAACTGGTAGCTGGGTAGAAGGAAAAATGGGTGATTCCTTGGGGTAGGCTGCCAGAAATGGAGAGCTGTTTTAGCACTTCAGCAAGCAGTGAGTGTTGTTACAGGGCATGTTGCGCTTGCTTAATTGAGCTTCATTATGCAATCTGTTCACCTTAGTACCTCACTTTCTGTTAAACAAGGGAGGAAGTCTTCCCACAGAAGAAGATGTCTCTGTTCTCTGGAACAAGCCTCAAATTTTCTCAGTGATCCCCCCAAAAAAAGAGGGGTGGAAAAAAAAAGGCAGGGGGGAGGAGAGAGATGCTGTAATAGGCTGTAATTCCAAGACAGGTTTGCAGGACTGGCTTATGTCTGCATATTGGCACTCAGGTGGATCTAATTCTGGGCACTTCGCATTATTAGAGGATATGTATGTGTACGTTGTATGTAGCTGTCCAGTAATGTCAGCTTTCTAAGCATACAGGGACAATCCAGCATATTCCTTATCCTCTGAAACAGTGAAATGCTGCCACACTATGGTCTTGCATAGGATGGTTTGTCATGGGAAGTAATGATTATTTTGCTCTTTTTTTTTCTTATTCTTCTGCATTTCTGTGGAAAAGAAATGGCAGTTCCCAGGGACCCAGGCTGCAGAAGGACTGCACATACAAGGGTGCTTTTCCCTCCCATTATCGTATGCTCGCAATCGAACTCTAATTTTTGAAATAAAATACATGCAGGATTGTTTATTGGGACTATTAAGCCTTCAATCTTCATTATTTAGGATGGCTACTTACCTTTTCATCAATGAAGTCATAATGCAACTGCTCCCATAAAAACCATTGAAATGGCTACTGTGGCAGTGAGTAGATTTTCCTCCGTGTAAAATAATCCTCTGTGAGTGAGACATAACTATCATTTACATTAATTAGGCAGCCACATAATGGGGTGTTCAATAGCTATTACATAATTTAAATTCTTCAGCAAGTAGGTGTAAATTCTCAGCCACCCAAGAACTATCCAGCTAAACATTTCCAAGTCCATAATTTTGAAATAATCCTTTAGAGGAACAATAGGTATGGCAGCATGTTGCAGATAACCTTACTAGAAAAAAAAAAAAAAAAAAGAAAAAACGGATTTATGGGATTGTTTTAACATTTACAAGAGGTGCACAATCCTGGTTTTCCTGCTCCCCAAACTAACAGTGTAATTTAGTGGCCTCAGTTCTGGAGCGCACACGGGAGGATGACCAAGGGACTTCTATTCCAAAGTTGTGATCCAAGAGTTGGACTTGCACTAACAGCCAGTTCCTCTGAACATCCGTGTTACACATCCAGGGGCTTTGAAACACGTTGCTCATCTGAGAACCGCTGGCTTGGAGGCAAGTGACCCCGCTGATACCTGATGTGTTGTTTTTAAAAATCTGAACTTCTGCTTTTAGCAAGCACACAAGGACTTCAGCATTTATGTTCAATTTTGATTATTGACTTAAAAACTGAGGTCAGGCCAACGTCCTTTGGTGTTTCTGGCAATATCATACTCCCCAGAAACTCTTGTATGAGTATCATAATTAATGTTCTAACTATATTAATTTTGCTGCAATCACATGAAATCCCACCGAGGTCAGTGTAATACACACGTGTGTCTTCGTGTATTTTAAGATCAGAATCTCTGCCAGAAGTGGACATATAAGTCATGACGCTAGGAGTTTATTTTGAGACCAAATGAAATGTGGCTGAATTTATTAACCAATGTACCTTGAGGAGATTTGTATTGACAGGCCTGTGCTGCAAATCTTTAACATGCTGCTCAGCTGCCTACAGAAGGCAGTAGTTTTTAGAAGATTGACAGTATCTGAAATGAAA
Organism: Crypturellus soui; assembly: GCA_032275445.1. Lineage (NCBI taxonomy): Eukaryota > Metazoa > Chordata > Aves > Tinamiformes > Tinamidae > Crypturellus > Crypturellus soui. The sequence continues at coordinate 2,319,852 of JAUBNY010000965.1, read as the reverse complement.
AATAACACGTTTTAAATCACTTGTGTTAGGCAAGAGTTTGATTCTGTGGGAATAGTTCACAGCAGAATTGGAAAAAGTAACAGGTTAAAAATAGTGTTGTCTGAAGAGCAGAGCAGGATATGTAAAGTTTTGGCTGTGCCTTTTCCTTTAGCCAGCTGGTTCAAAACCATCAGTCACATTATTTTAGTCGAGTTACCTACCGGATTTTTTTTATTCTTAATGATTAAATGATTATAATGTACTGGTCTGACTAAGACAAAACTGTCAGAGAAACAGCAGGACTTCTCGATGGGGAGAGCTCCAGTTCAGTGTTAGATGTTGCGGGGAATCCCGTAGCTCCCTGTCTCCCCCAGCACAGAGCTGGGCAAAGGTAGGTGTCAGACCCTGGCTGCTCTTGGCGTTGCAGATTGGGTGTGCATCTGCCACCTGTAACTGCTCCTCTCCGCAGCAGCAGGTGCGTGATCCTCTAGTTTTCACTTTTACTGATTAATTTTATTAAGCCAGTACACTGCAGGAGATTCATCATTGAAAGAATGCATATTCATCAGTGAAACGCCATAGGGAATGTAATGCAGAACTGGAGGTAGTTCCCTTAGGACTGGTAGTCTTGGGGTGGGGGTCGTGTGGGACAGAGGTGGATAAAACCTGAATGAAATTCCACATAGCAGTCACTTTTGTCATATCATTTGGAGTTGCATTTATTGACCTAGAACATTAGAACCATGGTCTGGTGAATACTGTAATATGTTTAGCTTTATAAAGCTGATTTTTTGTTTGTTT
>JAUBNY010000965.1:2304918-2316160 GCA_032275445.1 Crypturellus soui | reverse complement strand
GCTTAGAGAAGGTTAAAGTTGTAGGAGCTTCTGCACAAGCAGGGCTGGTGCGTAAGGGTTGGTGAGCTGAGGGGGACTTTTGGTAACTAAAACCAGGATCTCTTGTGTTGCAGAGACGTAGTGTTCGCAAGGATTATAAACTAGATGCCAGCCAGCTTTTTTCCTTTGATTTTGTATGCAACTAATTTCTTTTGCAGGATTTTTTTTTTAATGCAGAACATAGGTGTCATGTCTAAAGATGCATAAAACAGGACTACGCTAAACCTAAGTAGAAAGGTTAAATATTTATAAAGCAGTTTCTTTTGCTAATTAGCAAGTATAAGTTTGAGGATTGGTTAAACGCTGATTTTTCTAAACTTCAGTATTAAAAGGAAAATATCTTGGCATATGTACCAGTACAGAAAAAAAAGAACTTCTGTTTTTAAGGTTAAAGTAATATGTTATTAGTAAGTGCCTGGTAAGCAAACAGCTTGTAGAGCTGTATTAGGTTCACATAGATTTTGTCTTCCTTTGTGTAAAAAGGCAGTCATCAGTTGTAACTTGTTGTATGAAAGCAGAAATTCATAATAAGATGGGCAAATACTTCATGGAATGTGTAATTGTTTTGTATGGTTCTTGCTATCAATATGGAGTTGTTCAAGTGAAAAAAACACGACCCGTCTTTCTTAGAACACAGCATTAACACCCCTACCCCCTAGAAAGATCTCATGCCAAATCAGAAGACACATGCTCTGCTGTGTCTAGATACCAGTTCTTCCCAGCCAAGCTGAACACCTAAATCCTCCATATGTTAAAGAGATCCTTTTTTGAGATGGGATAAGGAGACTACTGAAGTAGGCCATTATTAATTTTCTATTTTGTTCTCTAGTGTTTTTCTAATGTTTTAGCATTTGCTTATTTAACTACTGAGCACTTATTTCATAACCCTGATAACTTGCTTTTGTAGTAATGTTCAACTAATTCCCTATTATATTGAAGGATTCTTGGAACAGCATTTGAGTTAGTTTTGTTTCAGAATTGTGAGTAATTACAAGATCAAAACCGGAACACTTCCTGTAAACTAGTGTTCCAATAATTTTAAATGCATTTAAAATTTTATTATGAGCAAGAAACTGCTCTAGCAGTTTGTTTGCTCACTTGTCTACATAACAGGATGAATCATAGGTTTTTGCCTTGAATATCATTTCCCTATCAGCTGATATAACTTACTTGCCTATGCTTGTGCCACGCAAAGATGTTGATTATTAATGCAAAACCTGGTAATAGTTATCTTGGAAGAACAGTTGTCAGTCTCCTTACAAGCATGTAAAGATTCAGCCCAGTTTATACAGAGGGCAGCAATAATGTTGTAAGATGTAATTGTTTTTCATTGAGCAAGTTGCACTTGATTGAGACAGAAGTCAAATAATCCATACTAATCAGAAAAGTTTAATAAGTCAGAATGTTATATACATGTAACAAAACAGATGCAACTGCAAAGCAGTCTTAGACTGTTGCAGTTTAAGACAAAACAGATTCTAGTGATTCTTCAGTATGAAGACATGCTTTAGAAAGTTTCAGACATTATCAGTCATTTCATTTTCAATATGCCACAGAAATGGTCTTTAAACTGCGGGAAAACAAGTTTTAATACTTCTGCATTTCCATGGAATCATAGGTCAATAGTTCCTTTCAACTTGAACTTTTTTGCAGATCGCTCACTTGCTCTGAACTGGAACTTGCTTCCATAAATGTAGGAAATAAATCCATCAATCTCCAAGCGAAACACATTGTTGAGTTTGGGAACAACTGAAAGTTAAAAAGTAAAGAACTTACTTAGAAGTGCAGTGGTGTTAACTAAGTAACACTTTAAATTCAAATTTTAGCAAGAAATGAAATGAAAACTTAATTTTAGCAAGAAATGAAAACTTAAATGTTTCAGGTTTTACATGGGAATTGCTCTGTTTCTGTTGGCAGGGTCCTGCAGTAAGCAAGTGTTGCAGAGAACAACTTACAAGTCAGATGAATCTAAACCACCTAAATAATGTTGGGTCCATAAGAAATCTCTTCTGTCTGGCAAGATCTTGGGCTGCTGTTGGGTCAGTACTCATTGAACGCAGAAATTTAGAAGTACTGCTATAATGTACTATTGTGCATCTTGCATCTGAACAAATACATTGCATTTAAGAAGTATTTCAGATCATTCAAAAGGTGAAAATGGCTTACATACCTTTTAGTTTGTCCTCTTTGGTGATAATTTTGAAGACATATTTCATTTCTTGTAGAATGATTCCTGTTATCCCAACATAAGAGGGGCACTTTGATTTTGTTACTGAAAAAAAAAACCAAGCGTATGCATATATTAGAATATTTTCTGATCAAAGCAGTTTGATTGCTGTTATACAGTTGCTTCATGGATGTAGAAGTTGCTTTGTAATATATAGAATATTTAAATTTATTCTGAACAAACATTATCACAGTAATAGTTCGTAAGACTCTTGGCTTATCTTGTAACTAACAAAGTTGAAAAGTAGCACTGCTGAGTGGAGGAAGAGTTAGTCACCATATGATCTCTATACTTTGTAATTCTAGTACTGATGATATTAAAAGGAATTTAAAAGTAAGCATCTGAAATACAGTAGTATCTACTGAACTTCAGATACTTTTGAAAAGGAAAAGAAACCAAATACCTGTAACAATAGCACCATGGAGATCAGCTTTCAGCAGTTTGCCCTGAACGATCTGGGGTTGCCTTGAATGGAGTCAGAAAAGAGGAGGAAAAAAAAAAAAAAACACATACAGAAAGGGAGATTTACCGAATATGACCATTAAGAACATGTCAAAGGTTGCAGAAACAGAATGTTTCCTTATCCAGGATACATTGTTTCAAGTAGCAGCTCAGTAAACTTTGAGATATCTAGTGATTCCAGAAAACAAATTCTAAGAATATCTCCACTTACGCATCTGGTTTAAGTCCGTAACACAGGTCTCTGATATACTGTTTCCAGAGTTCATGCAGTGGTAGATAGAGTGCATATCTACAGTAAAAGGCAGAAATATTATTCAAGAAGTTGGTAACAGTATTAATGAGACCCTTTTCCAAATATGTAGGCAAAGAAATTTTCTCTTGGTGGAAGAATAGCTAGTATATACTGAAGCATTTCATTCCTTTGTACTTGTCATTGCTTTCTACACTTTGCTGAACTTTCCTGCTTTTACTGCACAGTCTTTAAAGTCATACCTTCGCTGTTCGGGCTCAATTTCAAAAAGCCGCAGCTCTCGCCTTTCCTTGGCAGTAAAACCTTTTGTTTTTTTCCTCTTCCCCTTCTTCCTTTTCTTAGAGTAATGCTCGAGGACGACAGCTTTGCGAGTCAGCATGTCCTGAATGGCTTCGTCTTTCATCTTGGGCATGCTGCGCTTCAGGAAGGCGCTCACAAAGGCCTTGGCCTCCTCGGGGCCCTGCAGCTGACGGCAGGTACGTGGAAGGAGCTAGTGGCAGCGGTGCCCGAACCTCCCCGCGGCCGTAGGGAGGCACGAGGCGCTCGCAGCGGCGCCGTCCTCGCCTCGCCCCGGCACCGCCCCCTCCACGGGCTCCCCTGCGTACCTGCGCGCTCAGCTCCCCCGCGGCGCCGCCGGGCAGGCGGCTGTAGAGCAGACCTGCAAGGCACGGAGCGGCACCGCGTCACCCGGGCCCGCCGGGCCGGGCCCTCCGCGCCCCGGCTCCGCGCGCCCCGCTCACCCTCCATGGCGGCGGCTTGGCGGCGGCGCCTGCGCACGGCCGCGTCTGAAGCGGCCTGGCCCGCCCAGGCGAAGGACCCGTGCGCCTGGCTGCCGGGGGCGGGGCTGTGGGGCGGCCCCGCCTTCCGCCTCGCCCCTCCCGCCGCCGTTGTGCCCCGCCCCGCAACGGCCAAGGCGCGCTCCCGCGGGCGGGATTCGAAAATTAACGGAAAAAACTGCTGCAGCGGCACAGCGCCCGCCGCGTAGCGAGCTGCGGGGAGCGGGCTGGTGAGCGAGCTGGGGCGGGCCGGAGCAGGTAGTTCATTTCTTTGCAATACTTGATGCCACTGTCCAAACTTCCGTCTCTCTTCACCTACACGTGTGCTCACACTGCCAGTGCAAACGCATGGAGCTTGCTGAAAATCCAGTTCCACCACAGACTACAGGGGCAGGGTGCAAGAAGGGATTTCACGCTATCATGGGTTAAAAATCTCTGTCGAGTATAGTATTAGCTTATCCTGAGTTGCATAAATTCTTCATGATTTCACTGAATGCTCTCTTATTTAGTCAAAGGTGGAGTTAGTGCTGTGTGCCTAATTAAGCAAATTTATCTTAATAGATAAGCTTCAGGAATTAAAGCAAAGTGAGAAAGTTACATGATGCTAATAGAGTTAAGTCTATGAATTTTATATAAAATAGTTAATGTTTTATTAATGGGAGGTAATAAAACTTTGCTAATTCATTTCACAAATTCTTATCACAAAGAAGTGCTTTTGCCTAAACTGTCTTCTCAGTGTGGTAAAATTCACTACAAGAAGTGATGGATGGTTTTATACAGGTTATTGTTCAACACTGAATTATTTTCTATAATGAGTCTGTTCTAAAAATCTCACAACACCTCCAGGAATATTTTAAACCCTCAGTGCTCTTCAAAGAGGGCAAACCCTGATGTATGACTGTGAGTAGTGTATTATATACATTATATGTATGCAGGCCCCTGTTCGGCTCCTCCCACTGGCTGGTGTCCTGGCAAGTCCTGCTGCATCCAGACCGTATTTGCAACCCACACCTGTCCCTGTTTCTCCAGCGATCAGGAGCTGCTGGTGGCTGTGGGGTTTGCTACCTCTGGCAGCATCGCTCCCTCTCTCCTAGTCTAAGAAGAGATCGTGCTCTCAGTATGACACATGCACCAGAAACAGGGCAGCTGGTCTTCATCGCATCCTAATCCAAATTTATTCTGCATTCTGCTCAGAAATTAGGGTTCACTGAATAAAAACAATGTTGATATTCTTGTCATGGGTGGATATTGTCTTAGCACGCAATGATCTATTGCTTGGTGAAGGGTATGCGAGAGAGCAATTTTTCTATGAGAGAAATGATGATGCTGTAGAACACCCAGGTGAGCACAAGGGCACTAACGTGAGACCTAACAGAATGGAATAAGTATGTGTGCATAAGGAAGAACGCGGAGGGGCTCACCAGAGTTTTGAGCATGAGCCGAGCTGGTTTGCTCCCATGGGTAAGAACAGTGCCACAGCAAGCAGAGTGCCCCAGTCGGCAAAGCCCTGACCTTGAGTTGTCATTGCTGTTAAGGAGACCTCAGTTTTCATGAATGGATGGCCAGGATAAGCACTATAGGTCTGTAGGGCCATATGAGTGCTCCTTCAGTGAATTTATGCTGCAGTTTTTAAGACACTTAAGAGATTAATAGTCAAATCAGTGTTGGCGATGCTGGTGATGTAAATCCAGTGATCCAGACTAAACTAGTGCCTGGAGATGACAGTCTCTTCCAACTGCTCCATGTCTTCATTTCCCTGATGATGTTTAGATGTAACATCTGAAGGAGTGAGATTAGTGTGTGTGTCCCAGCAAAGACCCTGTGCAGGCATAGGGCATTCTGTCAGAGAAAGGGGAAAAGGGATAGCATAAGGAGCAGAAACCAGGGATGATGCAAAGTCAGGTTTTGTGGATCAAAAAGGAAAAGAAGGCTCTGAGAAATGATAAAATATGGGTGAAATGTAAATATAAAACAAAACCAAAGTGGAAATACGCAAAAAAAATACAAAATATTTCTAATGCTTGTTTTTGGCAGTGCAGTGTCACCTGGTGTTCCTGGCTTAGTATCTTAGATGACTAAATTTATTTACTTCTTCAGGTGTATCAGTTGGAAGCATGAGATAGGTTCATAGTGATATAAGCCCTTAATATATACCAAGATATAGGTCCCAACACTGACATTTCTTATTCTACTAAATCTATGCATGACTTGCTTTTTATTTATGCCTCCCTAAAAATTGAGAAAAATATCTCTACAAATAAAACAATATTGGTCAGGTCTGAGTGTCTACACTAGATGGCCACATTGCTTTAACTGTTCATGGTGTAAATTCCAGCGCTGTGACAAAAAAAAGGGAGATGGGGCAGACTAGGGAGCAGCCGTCTCCTGGGGCATATCTGCCATGGGGAGCAACTACTGACAGACTTAGATAAGAGTCACAGGATGCTAAAACTTAAGATGCAGAGTAAGTAAAGATATAAGTATGATGCAAGAGTAGAAATAATCCTGTCTTGGAAAAATGAGCACTTATGAACTGAAGCTGGAGATGGCCAAACGTAAGTGCTGCTAACTAATAGGTGTAAAAAGTCTCTGGGTTATCTTGATGTACTTGATGCAAGAAATAGAGAAATTGTCGAGAGAGCAGTTCTTGGCAAGCATTTGAGCTCTCACAAGCAATATATTTTATTCCTCTTGGCCAAGTTATATTAGCAGCTGAATTTGGTCCCTAAAGACAGCTCTACTGGTAAAAATAATTTCCATTTAAACCCCTTGATCTGATTTCCTTTGGCCAGCATGTCAAGCCTCTACTACAAATTCCATCCCCTTTGCTGCTGCTGAGGTCAAGCACAGTGAGGGCTGGGTAAGGATCGTTGCTATCCCGAGACCTTTCCTGGTGCCCTGCAGAAACTCCTGTGAGCCCGTGTGGCTGCTGCAGCTGAGCCAACCTGGCACGGCCACTCTGCTGCCCTCCTCACACCTCCTCTGTGGCGCAGGGTGGCACCCAGCTCTGCACAAGCCCTTTGATGACTCATGTGGATCATTTGCTGTGCTCTGCCTTGACCTTGCATCTCGCAAATGCTTCTTTTCAGCACATTTTTGGAAGTTTTCTGCTTTGTTTTATGAAATGGCCTTTAAATCATTATGTGAGAGTATGTTCTGTCCCCTGCCACTCCCTGGATTAACAGGATTTCTTCTGGCTCTTATTTCCTTAAAATTCCAGCTCCTGTCTTCTCAGGTCAGGAGAGTTGTCACTTGGGGTGGGGGAAGGAAGAAGAAATGAAAATGCTTGGAAACATGTCAAATATAGATCAGAAATTAGAAAGCAAATAATGACCCCAAATATGCTTGTGTAAACTATTAATGAGCTAAAATTTGTTGATATGGAGTTACTTCAATCATATTAAAGACCACCAAAGATTAAATCAAAATTTTTTTTTTTTGAGTAACGTCAGCTAGTCCAGACCAGGGTTTTGTAACTATTATTATTTCACTAGAGGGCGGTCCAACATAAGGATTGGATGAAAACTCACATAGGTCAGATCCTGCTCCCCAGATGGCCTCCCTCACTCCTTGTGTTGCAGGTAGCCCCTGAGGAAACCCATATAAATATATTTGGTTGCCTGTCTGACACAGTTTTTTGAGTATTATCTATTGTCATCTTTTGGTGAATATTTCTGCATGGCATATTGGTATTAGTCAATTGTTTCAAGGGTTAAAAAAAGTGAATATAAAAATTGTTTCCTCCTTTTGGAAGAAGCATATACCACAGAATCATAGAATGCTTAAAGTTGGAAGGGACTCCTAGAGATCATCTAGTCCAACCCCCCCCTGCTCCAGCAGGGACACCTAGAGCATGTGGCACAGGTTAGCATCCAGGTGGGCTTTGAAGATCTCCAGAGAACCTCTGGAGCAGCTGTCTGACCCCTCTGGGCAGCCAACCAGCCCATACCAGCCCTTTTAACATCATAGTAAAAATACCCATTGGAAAGTGGATTTCAGAGGAACTCAATTTTACCACAGGTTGAGGAAGCGAGTTTTTAAACACTGAGGTATTTCTAGATAAAGCTAAGAAGCTCTGATCTTTGAGCAGCCAGAGGTAAGTGCTGCAGAGCTCTAACTCCTTAGCATGAACAAGGCTGGAAAGGCCCTGTGTACCCCAGCCACAGCGAGCACCAGAGCTGAGCCCCGCCTGGATCACCCTTGGCTCCCCTTGTGAGCTGAGGCACTCACGGACAGGTACCACTGCTGCTCCTGACCCGCTTGCACTAGTTAATACCAGTGCTCTGCAGCTACCAGTTATTCTGTGGCAGTCTGTGTTCTTTGAGACTTATTTAAATCTTTCTTAGGATTTTATTTTAAGATATGATTAACATTGACTTACACTGTGATTGGAGCATATGATACAAAATGAATATTAACTAAAAATTATAAGCTGCAAGATAGTAATAGTAGTTATGGTAGATTGACTAACTTGATGTATTTTATTTGGTCTTGGTTAAACTACATAAAATTAATAATAAAAATAAAAATATAAGGACTGTTAGACAAAAAATCAATTATGATTGATTTTCATCAAAAAAAACCCTTTTTTTATGCAAACCTAAAACCATCTGAAGAAGAACCAGGTAGGTAGAACAGCTTCCTTTGCCTGAGCTGTGCTGAAATTGAGCTGAGTGTCAGTGGCCTGTCTTTTTCCATGGATTTTGCTCACAGGGCTTTGGTGGCATGAGGCAGAGATCCCTGCGGCTTCGTGGGTTCCTCCCCTCCCATGGGGCCTTGAGGGGCTGGAGCACCTGCAGGCTGCCCTGCTCAAAAGCAGCACACGAGTCATGTGGAACTATCAGCATGGAATTAGGAATCCCCAAGGCTCAGGAGATGGGAAAAGGTTTGCTAATTATATAGAAAGGTACGTAGTCCTCATTTTTCCTGCTTTCTCCAAGGCATCACTCTGTGGCAAGAGCCTTTTCCTGCCAGACTCTTTCAAACTAATACAGTTACATTGTCAGGAGGGAACCAGTCTTTTTAATGTCAGCTCTTGCTCGCTCTTTCAGACACATTTCCAAAGTCCACATGAATGAAGGCCTCATTTTGTGAGGCAGTGATCACCTTTAGGTCCCCCCAATTTGAATGTGCTTGTCGCAACGTGCCAATACCCATTTTACATGTGTGTCTCAGGATTCAAGCAGTGAGTTTTGGCTCTTCAGAAAACAGGAAATATTTGTCTGTTGAAATTAGGCTTAACAAGAAAATTGAAAAACTCTCTAGCTTCTTAAGGATTTAGCGTATTTTAGACATGAGTTTTGTCTATTTTTGTAACGGATCATGTTGTACAGCTGCAAGATTCAGGTGAAATAGCTGCATGAATCCTTTTTGTCACAGTTGTAGCCCTGAGCAAAAAGCTTCCAGTTCTGCTGACTGCGTTAATAGAAGATTAAGAGATGTTTTAACCAATGAGTAGAGACTGGTGAGTTGTCAGTGAGGTTACTTAGAGTGACCCACAGTGGCTGTGCTGGTGACTTGGCCCCTTGGGTAGTCACTGTATTTTTTATAACATTCTTTGTTAATACAGTAGCTTTTTATGGTCCAGTGTAAAGTATGATGCAGAACATCAAAAGGCACTGGGGCAGATATTGTTCACTGGAATGCAACTGCTCATACTGAGCTGCACATGCAGGAGCCTTGGGTCTCCACTTGAAGTGTCTGTGTGTGAGAAAGAAAATGCTGATAGTTTTGATTCCCAGAGAGAACTTGGTTCTTTTAATTCCCACTGCAGCCAAGGGCTCTGTGAGAAGCGGGCACCTTGGAACACGCAGCTAGTAGTGCATGTATGTGCTGTAGGTATATACTGGCAGAGCTCTTTTTTGGCACAGCACATGTGTAATGTGTGATGGAGTGCAGCAAAGGGGCGGTTTCAGTATTGCCCAGGTAATTGAAAAAAGCAGACAAACCTGACAAAATAAAGCACTGTTTGTGATCAGTGCTCTGTTAAGTAATAGAAAATATTTTGTCTGATCTGATACTCTCAGGGAGCACCAGGTGGCTTAGGAGATAAAAGTAGTAAAGGCGCAGATACAGTTGTGGCGTCAGCTGAGCTGTCAGATTGTTAATTAAATAAAGGCCTGAGGAAATGCAGAAAATAATGGATACACATGGTGAGGCCAGTTCATTTGCCTCAGCAATATATGTTAATTTTAGCATGAGATTAATTCGTACATTTTGCAAGTGGAACAAAATGAAGGGTAGGGAAACTTTTCTCCTGGGAATGATTATTTCAGGAGGTAGCAATTATGTATTTTGTACTGCTTTAAAAACAACAGAATAGCAAATGAGACAGAAGGTTTAAGACAATCCTCTAAACAGAATTACCTAATCAGCGACATGACTGATCTGAGCCATAGTTGCAAGCAGCTGCCAGAGATCTTCTCCTTTGTCACCGATGAGTAAGCACAGAGCTCCAGTTAACAAATAGCCTGAGCTTCTGCATTTCTGTGCGAGTGGTAAATAAAAGGCCAGCTAGGAGTTGGTTAGTATGAAATTAGGAATGCTGCAGTGGCCGCTCACGCTTACAAGAAAAACAGCTCTTCCAGAGGCTGCAGTGAGGCTGAAGCTGCTGTGCCGGCAGCAGGGAGGAGTGCAGTGGAGGACTGACCTTTGCGGAGGCGGGAGCTCTGAGCAGTACCTGGCTGTTTTGTGTTGCTCTCCTGAGCTACAGCACCGCTCTAGCAATTTGGCACATTGTATTAACAGAGCTACTGATTTTATGTGTGCATGTGATGATTATCCCACTCTGAGCAAAAAATGGATTCTGGAGCCAGGCAGAAATCAGGAAAGGATGGGTTTGGCCACCTGATGACTGCAGGCACCAAGCTGACCATGCATCTTGATGTGCACAAGTATGTGTGTGCTGTACAGCCCCTGCTGCGTCTGTGTGCGGCACAGTCCCCTCATGTGCACATTAGTGTGCATTACAGTGCCTCATGTGAACGTGTGTGTGTGTGTTGGGGGGTGGGAGGGTACAGCCCCTCTTGAGCCTGCCCCCTTCCCCCCCCAAGAATGCACATTTGTGTGTGCAGCAGTCCCTGATGTGCACATGTGTGCGGCACAGCTGCTGGAGCCCTTCCCTCCCCCGCCACGTGTACACATGTGTGCGTGTGGTACAGCCCCCCCCCCAATGTGCACATGTGTGTGTGTGTGTGTGTGTGTGTGTGTGTGTGCAGGAGCATCCCTACTGCTCACACGTGTGTGCTGTACAGCCACTTGAGTTTCCGGAGGAAGCCCCTTCTATGCGTGTGCGAGTTACAGCACCTGGAGCGCTTGCCATACACACATATATGTGCGTACGTGTGTGTGCGCGCGAGAGAACGCGCCAGCCTCTCACAGCCTCGATGCGCATATGTGTGTGTGTGGCGGGGTACAGCCCCTGGACACCCCCTCCTCCCTCGCGCCCCCCCCCCCCCAAATATGCACACGCATGTGTAGTACAACCCC
>JAUBNY010000965.1:2279388-2304818 GCA_032275445.1 Crypturellus soui | reverse complement strand
GGCATGTGTGTGCGTGCGCGTGGTACAGTTCCACCCCCCCCCCCCCCCCAATGTTCCTGTGTGCATGTGTGTCTGTGTGCAGCAGAGCCCCCTCAGGTGCGCACGTGTGTGGTACAGCCTCTTGAGTCCCCCGATTTGCACAGGCGTGCTCGTGGTACGGCCCCTCCCCCCCCCCAAAGTGATGCATGCGTGTGTGCAAGAGTCCCTGATGTGCACACATGTGCTGCACAGCTGCTCAAGCCCCCAGTGTGTGCATGTGTGTGTAGGCGAGGGGTGGGTACAGCCCCTCATATGTGTGTGTGCGCGCGCGCACGCACGAGATACAGTGCCTGCAGCACCTGCTGCACACGCACGCCCCTCACATACTTGATGTGCACGTGTCTCTGTGTGTGTGCATGTGCGGTACAGCCCCTTGCTGAAGTCAAGTTCGACTCGTGTGTCCAGCTGCAGTCCAAGTTGCCATGCTGCAACGTGCAGCTCTCCTGAGCCCAGCTGGGTGGCTGAGGGGCCAGCCTGCCCACTAGCAGCACAAGACACTGCCTGTGCTGAATCCCTAATAGCTGTCTTGGTGGGGCCTAAACTGGCAGGGAAAGGGGCAACAGGGGCTCAGCAGAGCCTGGGCCTGGTGGGCCTTGCTGCAGGTGCTTGCTCTGGTGCGTGCCAGCACAGCACCCACACAGGCCTGCACCTCCTCGTAACACTTCTGAGTGTGGCACTAAAGGCTGGACTATGCATCTTTTAACACTGATAAGCATGCTGCAATAAATCCATTTCTAAAACTAATCTCTGATTTGCAAAATTACCAGCGTTGAGGAACCAGAAAGCAAGCAGATTTACCTTTATTTGCTTCTGCATTTGAGAAGCAGTATTCAGTTCTCCTTCAGTGTGATCTCAATCCATATGCCAACACGGCTCTGATTTTCCAGCCTACATTTTGATATAGTCACAAGTAAGAAGTTTTTCAGTGCCTGGCACAGTCAATCAGAGGGAAAATTTATTTCTTAAAAAAAAAAAAATCTATTTGAATTTGCATGGTGAAATTACAGGTCCTTTTAACACAAAACAGAAATGGTTTCAGGTCAAGAAGGAAGATAAGTACAGCTCTTGTGAACTTGTGTTGCTAACAAACCATCAATTTTTTTATTTCTATAGAGTATTTTTATTTTCTTTATGCAAAAGATTCTAAAACCAAACAAATGAGCTCTGCTCTGAAAGCAGGGCTGAGGCTTGCCCAGGTGTGAAGCTTGCAAGCAGAGATGTAACCAGTGGAATCTCCAGCACCGATCCCAGAGTAATGGACTCTTCTACCCTTTGCTTGTGGCAGCCAGGGTCCATACTTGGTGATGCTGATGTCCGCACGCGTGTCCTGCAGGCCTGTGGCAGTGAGGGCCTCCCGGCGTGCACACTCTGCTCCCAGCCCGGTGCTCACGCCACAGCCGTTACCTCCACTCATTTTCTTCCAGCAATGGTTTTTATGGGAAACCGGGTTGCTACAACCTTTTCCTAATTGTACTTTCACTAGGGCATTGGTTCTTGCCATTATCTGACAAGACAGGCCTTTATGTGCCTCCCTTCTGCTGAGTGCTGCTGCGGAAACACATTACTGTGGCTGGAAGCAAGGTGGTTGGGCTAAAAACAGGGGAAGGTTTGGCCAGAGCCCATGTGCAATCGGGTGTAGGAGCTGGAAGGGACATGGAGAAAAAATCAGCAGCTTTAAATCTCTAGGTTTAGTGTTGGGTTTTTGCTCTCTAAAATACTGTTTTCTGGGGCTCCCAAACATATGACTAGTGAATATAAATACAGATATTAAATACCATACATATAAAGAGGAAGGAAAACAAAACAAGCCTGATCTCCCCTGGGGTTGCAAAAGCCAGGCACTACCATACAGCAAGTAGTTACTTAGCATTACTTTTCTGTAGATAAACTAATACGTTACCCTGTGTCCGGGTGTTCCTAATGTATGCATGCTAGTTAGCTGTGCTCTTAAAGAGCATTTTCTCCTAAAATAAGCTCTACACTTTACCTACTTAATGTCTTGCAGCTAACTGACTCAGTAATACACCCAAACAGGGGTGACCGCGGGCACAGTTTTAAGGTGCACTAGTCTCCCATTAAATATCCTGCCTCCATCACCTGCTTTTCTGGAAGTCTGCGGCCAGCTGGGAGGCAGTTGGGATGGTCAGCATCTCCTCTGCAGCCTGTGCAGGGAAGCTAAGCTTTTCTCTATACCTAGTGCTAGGCAGCATTTGAATTATGAACCTCATTGTAACCCAGCTAGCTAGGGAGGCCTTGTAAAAATGATTATCAGTGAGTTTATTTATTTATTTATTTATTTATTTCCTCTCCCATCTGCTGGAGCTCCATCTGGCTGGTTGAGGAATGCAGGTGTTCCTCAAATAAACATAGACGACTTGAGCGTAATAACTGCAGAGCACAGGCCCTGTGCAGACTGTGCAACATGGTTGTTTCCTATGTCAGAGCAACCACTGCTAAGAAATTTTACAGCATTCCCAGGTGAGCAGCCCAGTAGCTTCCTGTACCACCTCCCTTCCCCCCTCACCATCTTTTAATTGCACTTCCAGCTGTGAAGATTAGATCAGATGAATGTTTTTTTCCCAAGCCCTGGAACTGCCAGCAGCAAGAGATGTGCAAAGACCAAAGTGGAACGCAGCACGCACGATGCAGGGCGTGTTCGTGGCAGTGCACACAAGCAGTGCTTGCCATACCACTGCTCCACTCCCAAACACCATTGTGCTGAGCTTTAAATTACCCTTGGGTAAAGATCCAAAACGCGGCTGACGGACCAGACTGCAGCCAGCACAGCTGGGCACATTTGCTTCTGAGGGGGTTTGCTTCAGGGAACGCAGTAGCCTCTCAAAGTAGCGTGCGATCATCTATTTGGTCCCAAAATAGTTGGCTCGTGGGTTAACAATTAGATCTTGTGCTCTTGAAAAATACTAAAGTTGAATTTCTCAGATGCTGTAGCAACCTGGATTCGATTTCATGTGTTTATTGTTTTAAATCTTGTTCAGATTCTGATAGCTGTCCTGCGTGTGTTTCTTAAGTAGTCCTTGCTTGATTTGAGGTTCCATGGTTCTGGAAGCGAAGTGAATCATTGTTTGTCCTCCCTCTGCCTGCTGGAAAACTGCCAGAAGGCCAAACCAGCAAACCCAAAACAGGACTGAGGCAGTGATACACAATTTTGTTTTCCTGTCATGTCAAGCCTAGCTCATTTGCCTGAAGACTAAAATGCCAGTATTACTAATTACTAAACCATGTCACATCCGAGATTTCACCATGTAAGGAGATCTGCTGTTGACTTAGAGAGACTAAAGGCTAGCTTGAAAAGAAAATCAGCTCACCCAGCATCTTAACCATAAACTGAGGCTCATTTTAAGCAGGACTGCAAGAACCTTGTTTTGCATTTAACTAACTTGAGACTTTCATTCCACTACGCTACAGAAGTTGAAATCATATCCAAGCACTCTAAAAACAGACTGTACTCTTACCATTATTTGTAGCACCAAATCATTTCATTTTTTTCCTGTACTGAATTAGCATAAATGGATCACAACTGAGTGTATTTGCTAAGGACCATAAAGTAACTGATATTTCATTATCTCCTTTGATTCTGTTGTCTTTTGCTGTCCTTGCAGGCTTTGAGTGCTGCATTTCTTTGACAGTAACTGATACTCCTGACAGGGTATGGTCTGGTCTCGCATGTTCCTTGGCCTGGCATAGACTTACACACACACCAGGTCCTCACACGAAGGCACATCTGCTCCCAAGTTCACGTACATTTAGCTTGTTCATGGTAAGGCACACGGGCTATAGATTTCCTGCTTTCCCAGCCTCAGAGCAATTATAGGTTCATGTGCAATAATATAAAAAAGTTAAAAGGTAACAAAAGATATAAAGCACAGCATTAAAAGAGAAAAAGAAAGTCTTCAAGTCCTATGATGCTTGGAGATCTCTTCAGGAACACAAACAGCAGCTTCTCCCTGCACACACGATGCAGGGGCAACTGTTGCTCCTGAGCACAGCTTGCGAGGCTGGGCTGGGCCCAGGGAATGGTGAGGATGTGGTTCCTGAGGGGTTTAATAAACTCGCCCCGTCACGGCTTCACAGGCGCTACAGCTGGCAGCGAGCTGAGCGTGTCACACGGCTGTGCACAGGGTGGGACGGCGGCAGCTCCCTTTCCATCCCACAAGCTCCACAGCGATGCCTTGTCCCTGCTGCGCAGGCCCAGGCCCAGGGAGAGCAGAGCCCTTCCTTCCTCAGCAGCTGATCCTGCGCCAAACTGCTTATGCCTGAGCCGGAGCTACCTACCCCACTCCAGGGCTTCCAGTGGGAGGGTAGTCGAGAAAGCTGTGGGGAAATGAAACCAAACCAGACCCAGCAGTATGTCGCACTGGCTGCTTTCTGGAAGTACAGCAGGACTAAATCTTGGAGTGTTTCTTCTGCTCTCCCAGCTCCTCACAGCACAGACTGTCCTCAGCAATGGTACCTGGCAGCTTGCTTCAAGGGGCCCAAGTCTCGTGCAAAGCCTCATAGCCTAAAGTGATTTCTGTCTGTCATTTCGCAGCTTTTCCTCAGGCAGGGAAAGCTTTCTCTCAGGCCAGTGTCCTCCGGCCTGGCTTGCACTGCAGCAGCAGCAACACTGGAACCCAGGGCAATGCTACGATGCCTGCCAAGAAGGAAGCTTTGGTGGGCAAAGGGTGGAGGGTGCAGGGGAGAAAGGGGACCTTACTGTTGTCTCATGCTCTTAGGAGGGCAGTTGAGACAAGGGATGATTTAGCTCCTAGCATTCCCTGACATAAACACTCATCAAATCCTTTGCTAACATCTGGCCAAGCTACACTCATCTCATTCATGGTGACCAAAGCGTTGGTCTTTGCTGGAGGAGAGGAAGAGGCAAACACACTGCGCTGTCGAAGACAGGAGCCTCCAAGTCACAACATGAACCTTCCTCATACACATCCACATAGTACAAAACATCTTCCCGTGAGGCAGATGACACATTTTTAAAATGTAAAGAAGACATTTGATTAATGATGTACTGAGAAGTGTCAGTCACTTGAATCTACTTTGACAATTCTGAAAGTGCTGAAATAGAACTGTCCAAAACAGTAAGTAAATAAATTGCAGCCTATAAATTACAAAGAGAATCTGCAGTGGAAAAACATAACTGTATCTTGTGCTTACCACAGACTATGACTATAGAAGCACTCTGTTTGCAAAACAAAACAAAACAAAACAAAAAAAACCACTTAAAAGTATTATAAAAATCACAGTAATTGGAAGCTGGAAATATTCTACTGATTTTTGCCAAAGATGAATTTGACAGGCAAAGAATCAACCCCTGTCTAGACACTATGCAGATCATCTTTAAGACTACAGCAAATGAGTCATGATACTCCCACTGAATTATCCAAGCCACTTATAACTATGAGAAATATTTAATAAATCAAGAATACATATTCTAGTTAAAAAAAATAAAACAAAAAACCCCAGGCTTTTAAGAAAAATGAAAAAAAATCCCCAAAGACGCCACTTACGTGATTATCTAGTTTTCCATCCTGCATAAACACCCCTGAAGACATTAACTTCTTGTTTCCTATTTCAATTCCATTAAAGAACTGAAGTTTATATGGATTTGGTCATGAAAAAAAATACAAATAGTTTAACAACCCCTTCCCCAACTTCTGTATATTTCCCACAGTAAATCCAGGAAATACGTCAGGGAAAAAGTGTAAATCTCTTTTGATATGTATACTTACTTACAGAGCCCTTTTAAGACCCTGATAATTCTGCCTTCTATGGCACACAGAACTTGTGCATTTCTGTCAATCGGTAGGTGAACAACAGTCTACAATGTAAAGGGAAGGACAAACACAGGAGGATGTATCCATGCCATTGTAAATGATGGACACATCACAGCGCAGTACATGATCTGTCTACACTATTTACTGAAGGACTGTGCTGAGGTATGGCTGAATTTAGATAAAAACAAGCATAACTGCTTCTAGCTAGACAGGCTCCACTGCTTGAAGCGTCTCCCACTTACTTAGTTAATTGTTCCTTCATTTTTTTCTTCCTCCTCCTGTAGGAAGCTTTTTGGTTTCCTCCCCTAAAAGGCAGCTCAGTCCCGAGAAATGCACACTGCCCTTGAGAGAAAGCAGCAGGATGATGAGCTCACCAAAGGACTCGCAGTTAAAACGCAAGCAGGTTTCACTTTAATCACCGGCCACCATTCAAAAGATTAGTGCTCTTGTGGTATTAAGAGACTCCATAAACATCTCCACCTCGAATAACTGTCCTTCAACAAGTTTTCAAGCATGAATTAAATGCCTGTAATAATTTAAGCAGAGTCCAACATTCAAATCTTTTTTCCACCTCTGTTTTCATTTCACATTATAAGATGTGCTTCCATATACATATGGAAAACAAAGCACTTTCTCTTCAGCATGCTGCTCTTGCAGGCTTGGGTCAAACATTATCCCCATGTCCTTTCAAAGAACAATTCTGCTCCTCGTGGGATGATGGTGGATTATTCCACAATCCACAGTACACTACAGAAGGCTTTGTGGAGATAACACTGATTACAGATTTTATCATCTCTGGACTCCCCAGGGTGAGTTTGTCCCAGTGTGCAGTGTAGCAGCACACATGAAACACTTGAGTTTTGGTCTCGCCCGAGCCGAGATGTGTGCAGCACAAACCCCTTCTGTGCCCGGCAGGCACAGCGCAAGCCCTTGTGGCCCCCCAGGGACTGAGGCCCCTTCCCACCCCCCCTCCTACCTCTCCTGTCTGCGGGCACGAGAGTACAGGGTGAAGAAAGGGGCACTCCCTGCTTTGACTCCACGGCGTCTGCTGGCAGCAAATCCTGCTGGCTACATAGTTCTCAGTTAGAGATTTCCACAATTAAAGTCCTTATTAATGCGATATGCAAATGAAAAGATAAGAATCAGTGAGACGTGGGAAATTTCAATGTACTTCACTAAATTCAGCTAAACAAGAGCATTCTCATTATCTTATTTTAAAAGAAGTATTTTGGAATAACAAGTAACTGAACTGTAGTATTTACAGAAGGGGAAAAAAAAACAAAAAAACTTTTGTTCCAATAAAGAAAAACTCAACTGGCAAGACAAACACGTGGCACAATTAAATCATTTATAAAATCAGAGTATATTTTAAACAAATCCTGGAGCCACGTTTGGCTAATAAAAAGCTCCAGGTTAATTCAAGTTTTCCCCCTTGTCTGATTCATCTTTTTTTCAAAGACAACTGGGAAGAGAACAAAAAAAAAAAAAAAAAAAAAAAAAAAAAAAAACTTACCTTGAGAGCTTCACACTGTTAAACTGTCTCTCTGCCTAGATCCTGTATTAATGGCACAGAGACAACCAGTATCACCACAGCAAAACTGAACCGCAGGAGCAGTTCACTGCAGTTTGGCAGCACGCAGGTATGGACAGTAATTCATTTCAGGCTTACTCTGCCCGTGACGTAGCCTCAAGTATCTGTGCTGCAAAGAGGCAGGGAGCAGACATGGCCAAGGATCCTCCTCTCACTGCATCACAACTCAGAGAAATCCAGAGATATCTCTAAAAACTTTATTTCAAAATCTTTTTATTCAACTGTTATTCAGCAATATACAATACAATTTATAAACAAACTTCTTACCTTGTTTCCAATCTTTATTTAAAAATAAATATTATTGACAGTGAATATTAATTATGGTAAATGTGCCTTTTTAATTAAAATGTCTCAAAAAGAAATAATTTAATTACAAAAAAAGAAAAAAGAAATCCAAAAACCTAAGCACAATAATCTACTAAAAATATCTCCTTTCTTAGGAAGGGCTTTGACCCAACATTTTTACATATTGTCATAAAGATAACTGCTCAACAGTTCGTGCAAAATGAAGAGTCAGAGGAGAGGTTTAGAAAAGAAAAAATATTACATTAAAATAGAGAAATCAGAAGTGCCATGCACAAAGCAGGGCGCAACATCATACAGTCTGGAAACTAGATGCATTATTTTATGTGGTTTACTTTTGTGACATCCCCAAAAATATGTTTCCCCTTCCCCCCCCCCTTTAGAATTTCTCATGCTTCTTTTAGTCTCTTTCTGTCCATCTTTAGAACTGCAGGTATTTTTGTCAAAGGTTTGCTCTGTTTTTAAATAGGTTCCTTTTTGTTTGGCTGAGAAGTAGCTGAGGAAACAGTCCATCAGTGGTTTACTAATAAAACTACAAGCTTATGCAGTATTAACAGGAACATATATAGGAGTGGGTTTGTAGCATAAATAGGTACTGTACCTAAAAAAGAAAGAGACAGGGAGAGAAGGAGGTTTTATTATCTTTTCCATTATAGAAAATTCAACACAGAAGAAAAAATATAGGAAGATTTATTTTTATTACTTCAGAGTCGGGTCAGAAGCTGAATTTTAATAGTAAAACAACATCCTCAAGTTATCCGACTCAAAGAGCTTTCTCTTCATCCTCGCTCTGTCCACTTAGGTCATTTCATTTTGCATTACTAATGCTCTGCCTAAACTTGGCTTCCGACAAGTTACCAGCAATTGAGATTTCTATAAATACACCTTAATCTGGTATATAGTTTCTTGAGAAATGACAGGTATCAACCACCCATTACTTTAAAAGAAAATGACAAATGCTGTGGCTGCATTCCTTGATTAAGAGGACATGAACCTATTTCATTTGGAATGGGAACAGCAAGACCTTGACATCTTCTTTACCTTTTATAGCAAAGAGTAGAATTTTAAATTAAATATCTAAGCAGGCACTCTATTACAGAACCCAGGAGCCCGATGTGAAGCACAGCCGAGGCTCGGCAGGCCCCACCACAGGCACAGTGCAGGACAAGCAGCCCTGAGCCTGATGCTGCCAGAGGGAGGGGTTCATGGGGCCCCAGCAGGAAAATTTCACTCAGCTGCTTGCAGACTCAATACCCTGCGTCATTCCTGTTAACAGGAGTGATAACGGACAAAACACTGAGAGTCATCGACTTATCAACGTCCAAAACACTGAAAGTCACCCAGAAAAGAGACCATCGTTGCCACTTTTCAAAGTGTGAAATGTTATTCAGCATGTCTCTGAAAAAGAAATCAGACCACTTGTATTTAGATAACTAACTTCAGGCACCCTGATATGAATACTTTTGTCTTGGTCTTGGGAGACTGGAGTCCCTCACCTATGGCATGATCAAAGGAAATACTTTAGGAAGTTCTGCAAACTGCTGTGCCCAAGTTCAGTGCGTCTTGTAACCTATATCTGCCTCACCGGCAGCACTGGGGTGTTATTATCCAAAAGCAAAAGTACTTCAGAGTAATGTGCTGCATGACTGAGGAACCTGAGCAATGGTATCTCAGACTCCTTAGACCATGTGGGGATTATTTAGTTATTAAGGTTTTAATTAAATCCTTGCATGCACGCACACACACACACACACAAGTAACTACCTACCTGCCTAACAACCTACTTAGCAACAGCAGGACATTAAAAGGAATATAGGATTTTTTCTTTTTTTTAGGATGAAAGCCATTAACAAACAATTAACTCAGGGAGCCAAAGGAGTAATTGGTTAAACACTGTAAAAAGACATTCCAGATGTGTACAAGCAAGAGCACAGCAGATGCTGAAGCTCAGGTTCCGGGCAGCAGACAGGACAAGGATACCCATCCCCAAATGCCACACTGCTGTCACTTCTGCAGAATGTGGCACCCAACAAAAACCAGGACATGTTCTATTAAATTTCCCATGCAAAGCACTGTCCTAATGACATTGCCTGCAGCTTGATGTGCTGCACAGCACACGAGGGGCTATTTGTGCAATCCTCATGGGACTCTCCTGAGCTCAGCACTCTCTCCGAGCCCTTTGATCTGAGCTAGATCAAAGAGGCGGAGTATCCTGCAAGTCAAGTCCACTGCTGCACCCATCACCAGGCTGTGCCCGGACTGGCAGTAGTCCGGAGCACACAGTGGTTACACCAGCTGTCCAGGTGTCATGTGCTTAGCTACAGTATGTGAACACTGTGCAATCTCCATATTTTTCCTTAAACATACAGTCAATTCACAAACCTATTCAACTGTATCAGCAGCAAGGACAAAACCACATCTGATACCACATCTACCTATGGCACAGACGAAATAGTTTGCTGATGGAAAAGGCTGAAAAAGTCAACAGTAAAACCCCAACTTATGTCTGCCTTCAAGCCTAGCATGCTGTACGGTATCTGAAGATAAACTGTTTATTCACAAATTGCATCCCTGAGACAACATAATTCCAAATAACACATCACTGTTTCCAAGCTGTCAGATGGTTCCTCTTGCTCCTGGGAGGTGCCACAGCTGTGGCCTTAGCTCAGGCAGCTCTCCAGGTCCCTTCCCGCGCTCCCTGCCACGCTGAGGCGCTGCCCTGCTGAAGTCCACACTGCAAGACGCACTTCTGCCAGCGCCACACCTCCACACTGCTCAGGACAACCTCCCTCCCCCTACTTGTAGTGGAAAGCAACGTTAGCCGCAACTCCAAGCAATGGCAGTGTGCCTTCTTCCCAGCAGCTTTCCTATGGCAATTTTAATTGCATACACCACTTTAATTCACAATTCTGCATTGAGATTTAAACGAGTGGTTTGGATTTCTTGTCTTCTCTTGAAGAATTTGCCATATTTTTATCTGTATCTTCCATCTTAATTCTGTGATCTAAGTCAGTTAATTCAGCAAATAAATGATAAAAGTAAGTTTCTAAAACTTATTTCAAAACAGTTATTCATATTGAACACCAAGTACAAACTTCTATTTTCATACCAATTCAATACTTTGGTCTAAAATTGTTCTGGCAGAATCTCTTCCCTCAGAGCATGAGTGGACCATAAATACCATTTCCATTAATTTCTCTCTGCCCAGTTAACCCTTTTCACAATGTGTAATATTGTTTATAAACTGTCTGGACTAAAGCCTCCTTAATTCTGCTGTTAATGTGGTAGTAGAATTCTTGACTTTATTTAATAAATTACTCTGAAGATGTAAATGAACAGATTGTGGTCTTGATCACTAGGATCTGGACATGGGACTGGACCCAGATTTAAAAACAGAGTTGCTATCCAGGGTTTAAATCGAGAATACACAGTTATTAATGAAATACAGACACTTGGAAGAAAACATTTCGTTTATGCACTGAATATTCATATAATAATTTGTTATTGTAAGTTTATCATCGATAGATTTAAAATTTTGTTTCCGAGTTATTTATATACCTGGGGATTAAAGAGAAAGTTTACCACTAAGTAGTACAGTGATAAATTATTCTGTTCATGTACAATCAATTGCTCTCTGACACTACTCATCCTTCTTTTGGATTTACAACATAATGTTTTACTGTATTTGTCTACTTAACAATTTGTTTTGCACTGTATTCATCAAAGTGTGACTTGCAATAGCTTGTCCAATTGAAAACAATCATTGATTAACCAAGTGACTTATGACACATGGAAAAATGGGACTCTACAAGCCATATTCAGTGTCCATAAATAAAATTTCCATCAGTTTCCTTTCTTTTTCCTAGAAAGCATCTCCCAGGTTCTTTGGTGTCCATGATGGTGAGAGAACACAGCAGCACAAGCAACACAAGGTTGAAAGATACCTTAAGTCTCTCTTTTCTGTGGTGAGGTAACACATACAATTCGACCTTCCATTCAGCCACTTCTAGGAACTTCCTTTTCTGTCACGACATTCTCAGTCTTGGTCTGTTTCCTCACACACTTATGTCCAATTAAAGCTCTCAAACCTGGCATTTCTTAAAGAGGTGAACCAAACGTGTAGACTGATTTATTATCTCAGTCCAGAAAGTTTAGGTTATGCTTGGAGAAGCTACATCTACTATCTTATATCACTGGAAAAATAGATTTTTATATGAGTATGAGTTGTTGGTCAAGGATCATTACAGTCAACAGGTCCTAGATTAAACAAATTCCTTTAAGTCTGGAGCACTTCCATTGAATTGAATGGCATTTCCAAAACTTAAGATCCAAGAATTTCTTAGAAGCTTTCAATTAAAAAGACATCGTTATTAAAGTAAGTATATATCTACTAAAAGAGATAATAAACTACACCACATTAGAATCACTCCCCAGTTTGAAACACGTTTTTTCAGCTGCATATCCTTATTCCATGCTTAAATACACATACCACAAGCCTCCACAAAACACTTTGCTATCACTGTTTCTAATCCACCACTTGTGGTTGGTGCCTTAATCTTCCAAACTCTGCCATGGTACTGCTGCTCCAGGATACCAAATAAGTAACTACATGTATTCTCAACTGGAATATTTCGCACTTCCAAAAAAAAAAAACAAACAAAAAACAAACAAACAAACAAAGAACAAAAGGCCTAGCACACCGCATGGGAAGTGCAGCATTTTGCGGCACAGTATCACTGCTAGGGGGAACTGCTACATGTTGTTCTCTTGAGACATGCAGCATCTTCTGCTCCTTGAGCACTCCTCTACTGATGTATTTAACCTCCAATCTGAGAGAGAAGGAAAAACATGGCTAACCTCTCTTGAATACCTGCTACCCCTGTTTTATCATGTACTATGCAAAATGGGTCATGTATATGATACAGTTATGGCTATATTAGAAAACAAGGAAACTGGATAGCAGGGAGGTTTAGTCATGCAAGGCAACGATGTGGAAAGACAAGTTACTTTCTCATATATGCTAATAAAAAGACTCCTTCTTCAGTGTTGATTTTGTAAATTACTCCACTGCTTTGCTGGAAATTAATCTGTTTGAGTGCCTGTGGGATAAGGCAGATGCAGGAACTGGTAGAGAAGTGAGTGTATGTTCCTTAAGGCACTTGCAATTACCAAAGTGGATTTCTGCTCACATTATAGCTCATTTCAACTGAGATTAATTAAAGCCAAGTTATTCTCAAAATACTAGGCTGACAATCCCTTCCAAACATGCATATGGCACACAGATCAGTCAACTGCTCCATTATCCTCCATGGAGGCTTTTCCCCATTCTCCTAGATCATCTGGGCATTACGAAATAAGCTACAGGATTAGATGGACAATTGGTCTGATACAGTTCGACAGTTGCTATGGCTCTTACACTGCATGACATTTATTAAACACAGCTACTAACAAGCAAAAGGAAAGCTACATTAATGAATCTGGTGAATTTATGGAAGTGCTAACAGGCAAAGAGCAAGATGCATTTCTACTTTTTTACCACTTTACCTGGAAAAGAGGGGAATTCATTGTCAGTGGGCTGGTAAAAAGTTCGTCTCCCACTGAAGTTAGAAGAAGCACAACAGACCACAGAGAACAACCGTGAGAGACAAGGATGTACAGAGCAGTCTCATCAAAAGCTCGACTCCCTCTCAACCCCACACCTGACTGTGCAAATCGCCACCCTGAGTGAGGGCTCCCATGCAGAAAGCGCCCTTGGGCAGCAGCTGAGGCAGCCAGCCCTGAGCCTGGCCCTGCGCAGGTCCCGTGGGCAGATGTGTCATCAACTGGAAGCAGCCAAATCAACCATCCAACCACTCCAAAGAGTGGATGAATTCAGGAAAAGCTGCAAGAAAACACCATCTGCAAACTCCAACAGGAAACACTATGATAGACAACGTTAGAAGAGGAACGTGCGTCCTGAATTCCCTAAGAGAATCATGCATTCTATATAGATTATACAGCTAAAATACTTTCATGTTGGTCTGAATTTAAATAAACAAGCAACTTCCCTCTTTTGAGACCTGCAGCTGGTCTTTATTTTGTAGCACATTCCATTAACAGATTTGGTCTTTCCTCCGTGGGAACACATCCACTATCCAATCAGAGAGACTCAAAATAAACAACCCTGGATTTGTTTTTAGAATTTTCTGGAATTCCATGATCTAACAAAATAAAGCACCACTAGCTTACTACTCAGAAGTTGAATAATAGAAGATACAAAACTCTTCATAATGAGAACTGGCAAAAAAACATAGAAAAATACACAACTACTATAGTGATAGTTAAGGTACTAAATAAGCATCCAGCCCTTTTTTAGCATTCCTTTGTGAGCAATTCCACAGCATATTGCTAAATCCAATTACCCCAAAATCACAACTGAAAGTACCCAAATCATGAGGCAGATTAAAAATACAGGTATTGTGGGTTCCAGCTACTGACCTTAGCTTACTTAGCCTGGGCTATATTCTGCAGGCAGAAGAAGGCAGGAGAACTAAAAAGCCATGCTGCAAGGGAAGCAAACTAAAATACTAACATGGCAGTTATTCCAACACAACTCCAGAAGCTGACACTTTAAGAGCTTGAAGACTGCAACAGAACTGATACTAGATGGTAACACAGATATCACAGTAGGTAGATGGCATACAAGTTGTAAACATTTGCAGCCCAGAAGAACACAAGACACTATAGTTCTCACTTAAGTGTCTTTTAGAGTATTCTCAACTTCATTAGGATTAGTAGGCAGCTCCAAATGTTGTTTTAATTATCATTCCAATCAGAATTACTGAAGTTAAGTAGATCCAAGCATAGATTACCTCCAGATTATTTTTGAAAAATAACCCTATGTTATCTATACTTAGAGAATAAGTCCAAGTGCATTAGCAAAACACATGACACTACAAGGAAAAACACTATATTGTGAGCATATTGCTCGAAAAAAGTAGAGTCTGTGACTTTTAGGAGAAGAAAAAAATATATCACCTTTTTGTTATATATGAGCAGGGACTTTTTGGGTACATAAAATACACCCTCACTCTTCTCAGCAACTGATTTTTGCTAGATATTATCTAACTAAAGACACTAACTAAAGACATCTGAGATCCAAGTGACATGAGTTTTCAGAAAAAACGTGGACATGGAATATTCCCTAGGTCCTTGTTATGCAAGAAAACGCCAGCTACCTTGAGTGAGAAGGCTTCAGATTATTCAATTTTATGAAGTAGTAAACAAGCTCTAGCTGTACCTGTTTGGTGAATTTTGTACACGGTCAGTAAGATGACAGACAAACAGGATCAGGTCCATTATGGACCTTACTGTGTTCTGCCTTGCTGGGAAGTTGGCAGCTGTGCGCAGCACACACAGCAAGGCTCCTTCTCTGCACCCAGCTACAGTGAGACGCAGCCCGCTCGTTCAGTGGCTGCTTGTCACCACACCAAGCATCACTCAGCAACTGCCTTGCCCAGCTGTGGCAGACGCCAGGCGCGGCAGCCGTGTGGGCTTCTCCACAGAGCACAGTCACTCTCCTGCCAAACTGTGCTTCCCCGCTAACAAAATTGCCTCCCAACTGGTAAGAGCTTAGCAGTATAAAATACTTGGTTGTTAACCACTGTTGTGACAAATATCACCATTCAGTTGACAAGGCTTCTTTTCTAATACAAATCTGATGAATTGTTATTGACTTATGGTGCTGCTTTGCCATTATCTAATTTTAAAAACTCAAAGTAAACAGATATTGTGAATCTACCTCTTTTCACCGCTTCAGCAAATCTAAATTGAAATTCCTAACAAACTCTTTTTATTATTAATACAGCCCCGTCTGACTCTTTTAAGGACTTCTTCACGTCCTTTCTAACATCATCTTTAAAGAACTACTGTAAGATTCATATCCTTGCAGACCTGCTATAACCTTGTTTTTCAGCTACAGAGCCCAACTACATTATTCTTCTTGAAGCAAGTACCATTAAGATTGCGTTTACATTATTTTGTTATATCAGAGCTATGACTACTAAGTATGCCACTTAGAATATTACAGAATTATAGAAATAATAAGATATTAAGGAATTGTAGATCACTAAAACACAATTCAAGTCCAAGCTTACACTTCAAGTAACACTGAATAAATACACTGAAGGAACCGAATATGTAACAACTATCTGCATCTTCTACAAAATATAACTTTACTAAGTTAGCCAGTACTGCAAACTGAGGGTCCATTTTGCAAAGTATCTATTGTGATTGTACCTAAAGAAAGAGCAGTATACATTATATTCCCACACTAAATGCTGTGCTTGTTCATGCAAAAGGACACTCAGCCTCCCAAACACACATTTCTATTTTTCACTCAAAAGAATTGTTTTGTATGAAAACCCAGTCATAGGTTACCTATGACTTTCCACTTGGAAAGCCCCTTTCATTCCTCTTAATGATTTTTTTTTAAAAATACTCTGTAACTTGACAATATTAAAGAAATTCAAACAATATTCAGATTTCTTCAAGGACACTGTGCAGGTTTTAACAGGCTAGTACAGTTTTGTCTGTCCTGCAGGGAACAAACAAGAACAGCTAAACAGAGTTTAGTCGCATAAACTGCACTTCCACAATATAAAACTACTCTTACACAGCTTGTTTCTGCCCTATCTAAGGAGGTAACATTGCAGTTGGCACTTTTGTCCAGTTCAAGATTTAATCCATATTACACACACACAGAGAAGATATTTGACCTCACTTGTCCTCAAATTAGTCTAATTTGCCTAGATTGTGAAGTGTTAGTGATGTGTATTTAATGAGAATTCTTTTTGCATGTTTATTATCCAGTGACATTTAGGAGGTCAGCCTGATAATTCAGTTACAGCCTGCATGTCTTACTACTAAATTTAGTGTAATAGAAAATGTGATATGACACAGGTCATTTTACATATAAGTAACTACAGAATGTGAGTTCATATATGATCCCATAAAAAGCACATGGAGAGTGAGGCAGACCCTGACATCAGATGGAAAGGTGGGAACCCAAGCTGAGCAGAGGGATTTTTCATTCTTGCTCTTTTGTGAGATGCTCATGTATCCAATATAAATTAGTTCCACTGGCTATTTCTCAGGCTAGCACACACCAAGCCATTCAATTCTGACAGAGCCCTAGATCCAAACCAGGGCCCTTATCTACAGTTAACCAGAAACTCAGTTCACAGCCAGTCCAAAAAGAGGCCTTCCAGTACATTGCAGCTCATTACACTCAATTAACAGTGTGTCCATTTGCTTTCCTGACTCTTAAATTCAAAAAAAGAGACCTTCTGCTTCCCATTCCCAGAAAAAGTTTAATACTCTCCCCTGTGGTCTCCTGCCTCAGCACAGGTTGCCACAGCTCAGTTTGGTGCGAGCATCACAGAGAGCTGGCACGTGCACAAGGACTGCAGAATTGAGACCTGATACTTCATTAGCTGAAGCCCTTATAGTCCACAAATGGATGTCCTTCTACATCAAATATTGCAGAATTGAGACCTGGTACTTTATTAGCTGAAGTCTTATAGTCCACCAATAGACATCCTTCTACATCAAATATAAAAAGACTTTACACAGGGGAAACAGGGATACAGGCGTGAAAACGTATTTTCTCCCTCACTGTGAACATTTCATCTCCCCATAATGCAAGCATTCCTCTCTGCCCTTCCTAGAGCTCTCCAAGCATAATGAATTGCAACTTCTTGTTTCACACACTGATCTTTATTCCATTTAAAGCTTTCACTTCAGAGCTTTGTGCTTAGAGAGCAAACAAATAAAAGGGAATCTGAAAGCTGCCATTTCTGACCCATATTCACCTCAGAAGTTGAACTAAAAAATTGCCCCAGGCCAATACACATTCACGCATATACCCAGTTGCCTTCCAGAAAGTCAGTATGAAGATACTGGTTTGTTATTTCACCAAGTGGGTGATAAAGTTAGTCTCACAACTACAGCACTGAACTGAAACGCAAGAGTTGTGGATTTGATTTTTCGCGCTCAATTTCACAGTCTCTTGTTATGTTCCGAAGCTGGTCATTGCTCCTGTTACCAGTTGTCTGTTTTGTCCATTTTGACTTCATCTTTTGATGAGATACGCACTGACTTCTAGGTCTTGCTCATAGGTGCCCCTAATACTCCCCCACCGTCTCTATACCAAGCCAAAATTGGGAACAATTCTGAACATATAAAGCACTATATGACTTGCTCACTCTGATTTTTTCCTTGAAACAATAAAATCATTTTGCATAGTAGTTTCTGAACTGAATGCTAAATATTATTTTCATTTAGAACCATATAGACAACTCCTCCTTATCTGGCAGTATTAAAAACTGTCAACTTAGCAATAAAACTTTGTGTGGTGGCAGTCTGACTAATAAGTTTTCAGTTTCTGCTTTAGGTGATCTGCTTTCATGATAGACAAATGACGAGTTCTTTGAATCTCATGAAAACAGTGCTGAATACAGCAGCTTAGATATTACAAATAATGTCCTATTTGAATAGCTAAGATTTCTGACACATCAGACATTTTCTGTCACATAGGATATGCTCACTTATATGAACAATCTGTATCAAATATCATTTCAGACTACACATCCCTAAATATGGATTTTTCATTTATAACTGATTTGTCAGATGGAACTGGCATTTATTTTAATAAGTTCATGTTTCAGCTCTACTATAAGCTGTAAGAATCACATTTTTCCCTGTGCATACGTGACTGTGACACAACTGAAGTCAGCAAGAGCCCTGTAGGCACATCTGAAAGCAGCATTTGATCTCTCATTTATTAATACAGTACATAAAAAGCCCTATCTTACTATGCTGAATGTACTGGGAAGATTTCTACTGTGAAGAAAACAGGAATGGCTGGTAGTGGAATGGCTGATGGCAGAGGGCACATTTTGAGGGGAAGCTGCATTTGGGAGCACTTCTGCTTTTATACCAAGGAAACATTCCCATGTACAATGAAGAGGCTTACAAATCCTGCACACTTCAGAACAAATGCATTGTTAGACATATTTTTATGCAAGTATTTACCTATATATGTTTTACAAAGCTCAGAATAAGATCGTTTGGCATTTATATTATGCTATTATGCATATATATTATTCATACACCAACACAAGCTTAGGTCCTGAAGTTTCATACACCTTATACGGACAAGACTTGGTTGATTTGAAGACCCTACGCTGTGGAAAGACAGGTACAATACTGTCATGAAGAGGTGGACACAAAACAGAGCTTCTAATTTCAAGAAGAAAAAAAGAAAAAAAAGAAAGAGAAGAAGAATTATTTTATAAAAAACATAATTCTTTACGGATAAAACTGATTAGTGAACCCAGAATAGCTTTAAAGAACACCATTTTAAAGTACAAATGAGAAATGCTGAAGCTAAATGACTTTTTAAATAAATTTTAAAGTCACTTTACTGCTTTTCATTGCACTGGCGACAGCAGTCTATTTCTTCACAAAGGCAGGCAGAGCACTACAAGTCATAGTCACTTAGACTTCCATACTAGCACTTTACGCATATGCGTAAAGGGAAGGACACTCTATGTCCAGGGGAGATCTAGTTCATTCCTTGTTGCTACACCAAGCAGCCTCGCTCTGCTCCAAACCGTGTGACCAGCATCTCTAAAACACACAGGTCACAGGGCTAGTGAGAGTAGCCACCCACCTGCTTTACAGAAGCTACCAAAGAGCCACTTCATGGTAACAGCTTTTGGTCTAGAAGGCATTCGAATCAGAAACTTGGAGGACTGAGTCTTCAGAAGCTGCTAACCTGAGTGATGCTGTGGCTGATCTTTCATGCGGACAGCTCCAAACTGCCTGTCTCATAAATGACAACAGACCAAAGCAGAAGCCTGTTTGCAAGGGGAGTCTTGATTCAAGCAGAGTACAAGGACATCCTCACTGAGAGCAGTATCAAAGAACACCAAGTGTGTTGCCTTCCTTCTGTTGGAGTGAAACCAGCTGCTGTGTTAGACCTTACTACGTAAACATCACGAGCAACAAGAGCATCAGGCTCTCTACAGCAACTTCAGCTTCCTCCCGGAAAGGGAACGGCCACACAGTGGCAGTGTTCACTGATGCCAGTGTGCATGAGAACTGTCACAGCAGGAAATTCTGTTTTGGCCCATTTTGCAGCCCTCTCGTAAGCAGCATTTTACATCTGGAAATCCCCACAACGTAATTTGCAGAAGGCTGATATCTTTTTCACTGATTTAAATCACTCCATTATCTCTACAGCTTGTTGCAGTGCGTGTGTTTTATTTTCAGAATTTAATCCAGCCTAAAAAATGACATAGCAGTGACAAATCAAACCAAATAAATGTAAAAAATTAGAATAGACAGCAGTTTAGATGAGCTGGGCAGGGGGCCTTGCCCTAGCAGACAGATCTGCCATGCTCTCCTGGCTGCATACACTCACATCCATCTGTAACGATGGAACCGAGCCCACTACAGCCCCATCGTTCTGCTTCCAGTTCAAGCGCACAGTGCAGGCTTTGGTTTCAGCAGGCAGCCTGCATAGCACTGCGAACCCTGAATATAACTTCTGTTGTCTGTAGGGAAAATATTGCAAAACTTCTCATTGCAGAAAAAACACAAACAATGAGTAACTCTAGACTCCAAAGAGGACAACAGATCCTTTTAACAGGAAAGGGACAGGGGATGAGCATCACCATGTTCAGTTTGATTTCTGGTGGTCAACAAAACTGTACTGAACTTCTGTGTGTGCCCACAGACACCTGCAATTATACCTCAGTAATCACCACTTTGTCTTTCATTATATGCCAATCAACACACACTGTATAATCTTAGTAATGATAATGTAGTAAAAAATAGTATTCATATATATCTCCACATGATAAATAAATTTGTAAAAATAGTGATAGGTATTTAGCCATAGAAAAAGAGTGCATCTGTAAAACACCATTATTTCACAGTAACCCAAATGCAACTGATTTCCACTACTGTGAGCCCAACCCTGCAAACATTTTTTGGGGAAAGCAGGAAGTGTGGCAATTCCTGGGTGATCTCAGCTTGCCTCAGAAGATTCTCAGCTGCAGGGTGAGCACGGGGCTTTCCCTAAGCACAGACGGTAACATACGATTGTTTCCCTTCCGCAGGGTACCTACTGTCTAACACATGTCTGCGCCAAGGTAAGTGGCAGCAGCCAAGAGTGAACCTAAACTTCATCAAGAACAGCCCTGAATTCCTTTCGATATTCTTGCAAAGCAGAATTTTAGGACTCTGTATTCTTTGCACCAGACTCCAGTGTCATTAATGAAAATAAGGACTTACACAGGTCTTCCGCGGGTAGTTCAGAATTTAGTAACGATGCATTCATAGTTTTTTCTTAGAACAGCATTAACTGAGTTCCGATAGACAATATTACCATGATACTGTTTGCAAACTATTAAACAGAGCATTATTCCAAATTCTTATAACACTCACACTTAAAATGCAGAGCTTATTACGCAGTCACTGACATTTTATACTACCTCTTCCCCAGACCTGGATGCTACTCTGCACGGAGCCACGTGTCTGTCCACAGAGATCAGGTTGTGTAACCACTTGCTGATTTAAATTCTCTGCAAAGCAGCCATGACATTTTGCTTACTTCGGGTTGCAACTCTCTTAAATAAAACACCGTGCTGAGAGCTGCAGGGAGGGTTCCGGAAGCGAGGCACCATGTAGTGCCCGCCTGCGGAAAGGAAGCTGGCGCCGATGCTGGTGCCAGGAAGGGGTCCCTGCCCCGGCACGGCCCCGCGCTCGCCCTACCTGACCCGTGCTGCTGGCGCAGGATGGCGGCCTGTCCTGGCGCTGGCGAGGCCGAGGCCGCGCCGCTCCCGGCCGTGGTAGCGGTGGCGGCGGCGGTGGCGGGCCCCGCAGGTGGCGGGCGCTTGCCGGGGCTGGCCGGCGGCGTGGCCCGGGCGGTGGAGCCGTGGCGACGCGGGGCCGCGCCGCTCTGCATGTGCGACACCGCCTCGGCCGCCTGCACGTCAGGGGGCGCGAAGCGCGAGAGGACGCGCAGTAGCGCCTGGGCCTTGTGCTCCTGCGTCTCGTCGTCGCTGTAGTCCGCCACGCGGCACTCGTACACCCCCTCGTCTTGCCGCCGCACGCCCGAGAGCCGCAGCCGGTGCGAGATGTCGTTGCCCTGCACGCGCACCGTCTGCAAGAGAGGACACAGCCGCGCGCCTCAGCAACGGCCGCCCGCGCGCCGGCCATACCCCAACGGCCACACCCCAGCGGCCACTGCTCCGCGCTGCTGCCCGCCGCCAGCCGAGGGCACCTCGCTGCTTGCCCTGAGTCTGGCCAAAACAGTCACCGACACCCCCGGCGCCCCTCCCCCGCAGCTGAACTGCTGCTCTCTCCTCAGCCCCGCTGGTCTTCGCCCCTCTCCCTAAGGTGCGGGCACCTTTGGCCTTACAGGAACAACGTGGCCAAGGGCACTGGGGTTTTCAGCCCGCCACCAGGCTGGGCAGAAGAAAGGGTCAAATAACTTCTCTCCAGTTCTGAACCACCACCCTGAATGGGGTGTAAGGCAAACCTCTTCTGCTCTCGGTTTGCAAAGCATGAGACCGCACCAGATGGTCATGTTTTGGCCGAGCCCCGGCACACTGAGGAGGGTTAATGCGCTGCACTCCTGCTGTGCTGCCCCCAGGCTGGCTAAGGTCCCGTACCGCAGAGCTGGGGGGCACAGTGCTGTATGGGCACCACCCCGCTTGCGCTGCACTTACGCTGATTTTAGTTGCATCCTTATTTGTTACCTAAAGAGACGGAAAAGAAAAGATGTTAACCCTGGTCTGCCAGAACCCCAGCACAACACTTGCCCTCCTGCCACCTCCCCGCTGCTCAGAGCAGGACGTGGGTGAGCGCCACCTGCACCCCATCCTTGCCCCTTGGGAGGGCAGCTCCCTGCTACTCAGCCCACAGCACTGCTCTGCTGAAGCTGGACCAGGCTCCTGGGGGCTGCTCTACACAATGAGATGGACCACGGACCGACAAACACTGACGTTGCTCGTATTCAGCAACCTGCAGCGGTATCAGCACAGCATCAAGTGCTTCGGCAGGCAGGCTCCTGCGCTGCTGGGGGCGAAGCCCTGCTCTGAAGATATCCTGGGAGCAGGTATCGCTCACCGGCGTATGGACTTGACTGCTTCTTCTGTCCAGAGCCAACTGCTGTAAAACTCGGTGATGCCTCAGATTTTGCCGATGCGCCTCCCCCAAGGAGACGGTCATCCGTCACCCCGCCAGTCCTGCCATCATTTATTGTGAACGCAACTCAGAGCTTTTTTATAAGGTTAAAGAAGACATTTAAATACAAGCGATTTATTTCCCTGTCTGACAATTGCCTTACACTTTCCCCAGCTAGGCGGCATCACATTAGCTCAGTGTCTATATGCTCTGCATCTCTATTTGAGCGCTGCAGGAAAACAAGCCCGCCACAGGGACGGGACCTGGCACGGGCAGCAAGGCTCCTGCTACCAGCAGCTTGCAGGCTGGCTGCCTGGAGAAGGTAACACGGTCCTGGCTGCAGGAAGGCACTTCTGCAGCTCCCACTTTACCCAGCTCGAGGGCTTGCACAGCCCCATACTGGGATGGGGGGCTACAGAATGAACTGGTGAGACACAGAAATGCAGCTGGAGAAGAAGCTGAGATAGTGCCTGCCCTCAAAGCAGGCTGCTTTCTACGGAGAGGGGAGAGGACACGAAAGATTTAACTCTGTTTCATGCATTTTAATTACTATAACTGACTGTTAAAATGTCCTGGAGAGCTCCGGCTATGGTCCAAGTGCGTACCAGCTCCCCAGGAAGCCCCAGGTTTGCGCACACACACTGATAGTGGCTGTGATGTATCAGGGAGAGGTGTATCCCTCACTCTTCCAGCTGCTCCATTAGCGAGCAGAGTCTCTCCTGCATTTCACAGCAATTCCCAGCTCAGCCCAGCCCAGCGCAGTGCTAGCTTTTGCTGATCTCCACTTTATAATACAGTTATTTTTGACTGCCTCTCTGGATTCTCGTGGCAAATCCTGCAGCGGGATATTTATCATTTTCTATTTACAATTCTTCAAGTGCTGCTGTTTTTCTCCTGGAGTGAAGAGAGTCTAGGGAAAGCCCAGGAAGCTCTGGGCACCCACCCAGATCCCAGAGAAGTTGCAGCAGAGGTGCCTCTCCTACATGGCCAATGCAGGCTTGTTTCAAGCACCCCCTGAACACACATGTTTTCGTGACACTTCATTACCTTGCTCCTGCTGCCAGGGACACTGATGGCTAATTCGTGTGCAAGTTCTCTGGCTGGTTCTTTGAAGTACCACCATTGGATTTCCAAGGAGTAAGAGGTGGCTCCGCTGGCTCGGAAAGCACAAGGCATCTCAATATCATCTCCCTCCCTAACAGTCACATCTTTGGGAACTTCAGTAAATGTAGCTGAGAGGAGAAGACAAGAGTTACAAGGGCTGGTTAAAGGGACAGATTAAGAGACAAGATCCCTCCTTTTCGGTGCAATCTGATCTGCTCCAACTGGGGGACTAAGTGCCAACTGCGACACGCACTTCTCGCCCGGCGGTGGCACAGCACGACCTGGGCACCCAGCACCCGAGCCCCGGGGTAATGGGTTCTGCTCCCCTATGCAGGCACCTGCTGCAGCGCCAGCAGCAGCCAGAGTTTGAGGAGGGTCTTAGTGCCCCATCCCTGGTCCCAAGGAAGCCCTGGCAGCACGTAGGGACACAAGTGTCCCCTTCCCTAATCATCGCCCCTCTCCTGTCAGCTGCAGGATGGGAGCCCGACAGGCTGCATGCAGGAGAGCTGGGTGCAGGTGGCTCCTGCAGCCTGGTGCTGCAGCAGAGCGCACCCCTGCAAGCTGAGCCGCCTCAGCCCACCGCGAACATCTGCAGCAACAACAGTGCAACCCTGTTCGTGCAGAGCCCTCCCTGGGCAGCGCTCCCTGCCCCCGCCATAAAGCACCGCCACAGGAAGGAGAGCCAGCGAGGGGGGGATTCAGGCACTGCCAGGAATTTTCAACTGAGGCGATGCTGGCAGGGTCAGATCCAAACCCGCAGCGCAGTGCACGGCTAATGGAGATGCCGGGGGCTCAGGGAACCCCTTTAACCATGTGAGATGCGAGCACCAGCCTTCCCTGCCTACCCAGCATTTCCCACCCAACCCAAGTTTGCCCGCATCCCTTGTGCAAGCTCCGCTTGCAGCGGCTAGTTACTAAAGGAGAGAAAGGCAAAAGTTTAGTACTCACCGTTCACAAGGAGCAGCAGAGGTGCGTTGAACATCAGGTAACACAGAGTGCAGAACAGCCCTCGATTTTCCATTTCATATACGTGGGCTTTACAGTGAAGAGCAAGTGGGAAACCAACAGCGCTCACCAACAACTAAGAACTGGTCAATCCCATGGCGAGCGGCGGGCGCGTGTCTGACACAGGTCCGGGGCTGGGGCTCTCTCCAGCCGGCCGAGTGCTGTTTCCGCGGCGAAGCCAACACAGGATCCAGCTCCCGCGCTCGGCGCCGGGCGGGCACGGCGCCCCCGCCGCTCCGGCACTGGCTGCGGCCGCGTCGCTCGCGGCCGCTGCCCGGGCAGCACCATTCACCCTCCCCGCGCCCCGCCGCCTCGCCGGCCGCCCCGGAGCGCGGCGGCGCCGCCGGGCTCCTCTCCGAGCC
>JAUBNY010000965.1:2259176-2279288 GCA_032275445.1 Crypturellus soui | reverse complement strand
CGAGCCCCATGGCAGTGAGGACTCGCGCGGAGGAGGCGGCGCGGACTCGAGCCCGCGCTCCCGCCGCCGCCCGCGCCCGCCCGCCTCAGCGAGGAGGCGCCTGGCGCGCCCGCCCCCGCGCCCCCCGGCGGCCCCCGCGCACTCGGGGAAGCGGCCGGCGCGGGCTCCGTCCCTCTGTCAGGGCTTCCAGCCCGCAGGCAGCTCCCGAGGCCGCGGGTGCCGAGCCCCCAACGCGAGCGCGCCGCGCCAAGGCCGCCCCTCGCGGGGTGCGTGCCCCGCTCCTGCCAGGCTCCCGCTATGCTCACTGGCTGTTAAATGCACTGAGGGGAAAAAAAAAGACCCTATTGATTTAGAATACAGTATCATAAAGGGGACCTGTTTTTGTGGATCTGCTGTTTCTCAGACAAACTTCCCAATTAAAACATCGAAGTGCTCACAAGTCATTACAAGGAGTTGCAATCAAAAACCATGGTTTGCCTTTTTTTTTTTTTTTTGCACTTGAGTATGGAGGGGACAGTGCATTCAATAAATCTGATGTGCCCTTCTAAAATCTTTGTGCTTTTTTCTTAGAAATTACATTAAGAGCCACCATTTTATTCAGCCGCATCTCCATTTAATCACTAGGATGGCATAGGAAGTGGATTTTATGACCCACAGAAACTTTACTTCGTATTTTTAATGCCATCATTCTGTATCAGCATGCAAAGCTGGGAATGTGCGGTTTTCTATGCAGCGACTCATTTGGAAACACTCATTTTGGAATAGCTAAATCAAGCCAGTTTTTAAATGCGTGCAAGTACCCAGCTTCCTCACGAGCTTGGCTTGCCAAATAGCCTGCTGGAGGCGGACGTGGCTGGGCAGCCCCCCAGCTGCTGGCTCGCAGTGAGAAAAGCCGCCGGCCCGGTTGCCATCAGGAGGCTTCAATAGGCTGCACGTGATACCCACGAACACTGAAATTGCATCAAATCCCTGTTTTTCCTATTGGAAATTATTTCTTCGGAACATTTTCAGTCATTTCTACTGATCACATCATGATTGAAACCTAGCAAAATTCCCCTGAAAGGCCTACGGCAGCTCATCCACAGAGCAACCTGCTGCTCCTCTCTGTAGCCCCTGCTTGACCCCGGCCACGCGACAGTCCGGGCAGGTGGAGTCTGCCCAGCCAATCACAGAAGGCTTTCAACGTGGTAACTATTAAAATCCACATAGTCAAACAGTCTAATAATGCCCTTATATCTCACTTTCGCTCAGTGTGCTTTGTGTAGGAGGCAAGCATCATTATTTATGTACTGCCTTAAGTCACCTAGCAGTGAGCAGAGCACCTAGCAGAGAGGACTTGCCCAAATCCTGGTGCAGTGGTCTACCTGCCAAGCCCTGCAGAGGGAAACAAGTCAGATCGGACACACCTGGGAAAGCAGAGCTGCATCGACTAACCTCAGCACAGGTCGTTTGCTGTGTCAAATCCCAAGCACAGGGCAGCTGGCTCCTCTCCACACAACTCGGTGTCTGGCTGATCAATGCAGCAATTAAACAACACCTAATGGGTAAACAAAACACCCTGTCACATATTCAACATTCAAGGGCAAAAAATAGTTAAGGAATGATAACTGATAAATGGAAACTGTTTGTAGTTGGTGGCTTTGACTTGAGCATTGCTTTCTGCTACTTTCTTAAAAACTAAGTCTGATAAAGGATTCTCTGATTGCCTTTAAGAATCACGTGTTGAGAAAGTAGTTGGTTTTTTATATCAAATTAGGATGGATACATGTTTACATTAAATATATATGAAGGCATGTGTGAAATAATGACAAATCATATTTGAAAAATTTATACTCAATCAAAAATAAGATTAATATTAAAATTGATGTGGAGGGAAAAAGTATTCTGAAATTACAGTATTGCTAAAGTTAAAATATCCAGTTATGTATGTTAAAATATCCAGTTCACGTTAAGTGAGTTTTCTTTCTTAGACATAAAAAATAAGTGATAAAAAGGAAAAGCAAATGCATTTTTTTTTCTATTTTAATAAATCTAAGGTTGTTTCTGTGATGCTGTATTGCTCAAGTGAAGACAGTTTTATCTCGAATGTGCTGCTTGATTTATATCATTAAATTTGGTTTGTTAAATTCAGTTCTACTGGATTTACTACTCACCAGATTTTATTATATGTGTAGCAGCTGCATATTCAAGTGATGATACCTGTGTGTGCAGTGAAAGTAAGGAATCAGGAACAGAAGATCAGACATTTATGTCTGATCTTCTACTGAAGTTATACTGGAGGGTAACTGCAAGTGTTCTGCCCAAATCCTTCTGCTCTTACGACTGGAACAATATTTGAAGTCCTTCACTGGTTCGATCCTGCCAGCCAAGGGGCTTGCTTGCACAGCAGTTATCACGTGCCTACGCTCATGCCCAGAGCAGTGGGTCCAAGGCAGGGCTATCAGAGAGAGAAGTCGCCTTTGCAGCATCCGTGCTGCAGCTCTCAGTGAAATTAGGGAAATTATTCGGGTGCTTGAAGACTGTGTTTTGTCAATTACATTTTTTTTTTTTGCTTTAACTGTCAGTCAAATATTACATTATGTGGCAGATAGGTACTAATATTTTACAACTGGGCAAGCTGAGATCAGTTGCCTTTACAGAAATATCCTACAGCACTTCCATAGCTTTGCCCAAAGCAAATCTGAGAAGATTCTCTCCACTGTAGGGTAAATTTTAACATGGGAGCCTTGTTTGGCAGGAGAACCTTTAGGCACTCTATTCAAGTAACTCCATCCCTAAACAGTCCCCTAGGACATGGTGACAGAGTGAAGCACTGAAGTCTCCATCCTGCTTTCTGCGGGAGCCAGAAGGAATCTGAAAGACTAAATCCAACAGATTTTTCATCTAAAGCAGTTATTTTTGTCTTTTCTTCAACACAGACAAGTTTTCTTCAACATTCTCATACTCAGGTTTAAGCCCAAATCCTCACTTGATATTAAAAGAGGAGTTTGCCGGACCTCAGGAGCGCAAAGGCCGTTAACAGCAGATGAGTATCAGGCCCTTTAAGCAGACACTGAGAATTACGGGTTCATAATGTAAAAGTGTTCTTGCTGTTGCTGGACCATGTTTTATAGCAACTCATGAAATCCCATAAGCAATTCCAGCACTTGGTAACTGATGACATTTAAGAACATTTCTCCCTGTAATTTTTTAAATGGCTAGCAGCTCCATTATTCGAATAACCAAAATACTTCCTAACGGCTGCTTCAGGAGCCTTTAATTCATACCTTGCTGTTCGGAGTTAATCCATTCAGAACTAAAACAGTGCAGGTCACCTTCGAAAAGGATAAAACTGCAAAAACCATCCAAGTTTTACATGCACAAAGCAGATGCGATAAGACATTTACCTTGGGTTGGTGTAAAAGCTCTACAGCACCCTCAGAGTATTTCTACCATATTTAAGCGACAGGCATCTCTGCCCTAAATCCACTGGTAGAAATAAGCACTCTATTCTTAGATGCTTGTCACGGACTTTCCCCCCTCATTTTTCTCATTAAACTGAGGTGTGTTTGCAGTCACGGGGCCAGCTTTGCCCCTGGGGATGGCAAGCGGGCACTTCTGCACATGCCGCCCGGGAAGCTTGACGCGCTCGTGCCGCAGCAGGAAGCAGCGCTCGGAGCGCGCTGCCGAGGGCTCCCAGCCAGGGCACCCTCCAGAGTTCACTGTGTGTCCCCAGGAAACTCGTGTGCTGATGGGATGCCTACTGGCTCCTGAATAGTGCGTTATCTTTGGAAAATAGGTGAGGGGCAGCAGTGAATATTGGATGTAAACAACAGAGAGATGCTAAAATATTCACATCCCTGCTTGCAGCACAGTGACCTTCACTGTGGAGTTTCTGCCTCGGCGCAGCTCCTAACAATAGACTGGCAACTGCCAGCCTGGTTGCTTTTAAAATGTCACTGGTTTAACATCAATTCAGGAGGTATAATTGCATTTTCCCTTCCTTCCCCTTCCCCTCCCCTGGAGTTACAGTTCTAATCAGGCCCAAACAGAAATGACAGGATATTTCTATTCCCCTAAGAAGTTTGTAAAAGGTCATAAATGCTGCAAGTTCAAAGGGTCTGCACTGTTTTCAATATACACGATTATTTTCTTATTTCTAATCCACAAAGAGTGGGCCGCACTGTCTTGAGGTTATTCCCTAGCCCA
Organism: Crypturellus soui; assembly: GCA_032275445.1. NCBI lineage: Eukaryota > Metazoa > Chordata > Aves > Tinamiformes > Tinamidae > Crypturellus > Crypturellus soui. The sequence continues at coordinate 2,275,100 of JAUBNY010000965.1, read as the reverse complement.
GATGATAGACAGAAGCCTCACACAGTATTTGAGAAAGGACTGATTGGTCTTATGTTAGGAAATTCGAAATTAAAACTGTCACACTATGCTACCTCTTTTTGCCAGACTTATTGATTCTTAGTTTGGATAAATAAAGTTTCCACCAAAATACTTTGCTTTCCATAAAACTGATTAAAGCTGGAAAGCACATTTTTACATTTTGGCTAGATACAATCCTTGCTTTATGCAGCAAATGCTTTTTTAATTGGCATTCGTTTCTACTTTATCTAGCGTTCTCATCCGATATTCTTTGTTAAGCAATCTAACAGTACAAGACAGTCATGCAGGAGTATGAAAAAAGGGAAGGCATCACATATTCAGAACAACACAATAACTCACACTCTAGCACACCAAGCTTACACAGAATCAAAAGTCATCAGAAACTCCACACAGGAAACCTAACCGGGGGCCTAAGGAGTCAGGCACGATGCTCACGAGGAAGGCAGGAGAAGAGGGCAGGTATAAAGCGCCCTGTGTGGGACCACCTGTGCGCGGGGTCACGGAGCAGCTCAGGCTGCAGCAGCTCGGGGCTGTCCGGGCTGCGCTGCCGCACACGATGCGGGGAACAAGGCCGCAGCCGAGGCGGCTCCCAGTGCTTCTTGCGGGCTGGCCCTGCCCCAGCCACTCCGTCCGCACTGCCTTTGTGTCACCTCCGCACCACTGCGCGGGCGTGAGATACCGAACGGCACCAAGTCACTGGATGATTTTTCATCAGTCGCCCATGGCACATACAATATTCCCCAGCGCATGGAGCAGCCTCAGTAAGAACAGACCTGGCATGACTTAATTGCAAGGCAAACATGTCTCCTCCCATGGGCAACCCCAGGGCTAGGAAATTCACTGGAAAGAGCTGAACAAACTGCATCACCTAGAGACACGGTAGCAGAGTAAAAGCCAATTCAGCCCAACTTTGGGAATTACAGAAAACACTGTGCTCTACAGGAGCACAAAAAAACGGGAAAGCAGCCAAGCTTCCACATGTCAACGAGAAGCTCTGTCTCCGGGAGATACCAGATGGCATCAGAAAAAGAATATTGTCTCTGAAGTGTCTCTACCTACATACTGTAGTTGTTCCCTTTGTGTTTATCTTACATCAGAATCTTTTGAAATTATACGAGGTTACGCTCTCATCGTCACCATACTTTGCACCCTTTTATAATAGTTATTATAAAATAATACTTCATAAATTAAAAATGAACACCTGTCCCTCCTCTGGGGAAAAAATAATAGATTAATCACTTTAAGAGAGAAAAACAGTTGACAAAACTCAAAACTCTACATATTAGAGCCTAAAAAGTATTTTTAACAATTATTTACCAACATCCTGATCCATCACTTTCACAAAGTGCTACAATGGGGAATTGCAGCCAAAGTATTATTACTTAGGACTAGATTTCTTGCTAAAGTCTGATAAGTCCAAGCGGGAACCCTACTGGAGAGCTTGCTTATTTTTTTTTAAGATACAATTATTTTTCTTTTTTATTATACACCTTTCCAGACTAGCCTCTGTACAAGTACAAAGTTAAAAAAATCAAAAGGATTAGAAATTCAAGTCACGTCTATCCAGTTTTTCAAGGGAGATTCGATGGATGACTACAGAATTAGTATAATTACTGCAACATCACAGATACTAACCACATAAAACCTGATTAACTGGAAGTGGGGAAATGAGTTTGATTTGTTTAGAATACATTGATTTTTTTCCTCGTTTCTGTTAATAAAAAAAAGCCTGATAAACTATTGGAAGAAAAAAGGTCATTGTTAAGAAGATATTTCTTGTATCCTGTAGTGAAGGGCTGAAACTAAAGCTAATATGAAAGAGAGATTTGATTAAGCACTGTTGTATTGGATTTCCCAGTGGCTGTGAGGTGCAGTGAGGGCAGCAGTGAGGGCAGAGCGCTCTCACAGAACAAGTGAGCAGCGATGGCATGCAAGAAGCACGCGAGAAGCACGGAAGCAGCAAGCAAGGCAGCACCGTGAAGCCTCTCGAGCAGGACGGCCTCTGTGCGCTGGCCCCACTACACTGGGTATCCAGAGAGGCGCAGGGACCTCCCTGTGCTTCCCTTTGGGCCTCTTGCCAGGGCCAATCATGTTAATCACAGTTCAAAATAAAACAAAATACATTTTATATATCTCTCTACATATGGGTATTTATGTTATTAACTCTGTTATGTTATTAACTCTGCATGACATTTGCAGAGTTAGACCTGGACTAGGCATTGTTGTCCTTTAAACGGTTTGTAGTATTTTCCATACTAAGTACCTTTATAAAAGCAACCTGAGCATTGCAGTTCCTGGCTATACTACAAAAGCACACAAGATATTGGAACTTAGGGATTTAAGTATGTTGTGTGCCAACGTACCAAGTCTTTGAAGCACGGATGAGTGGGACAGCAAGATAAAAGGTGTTGACAGGTAGAGCGAACCCAGATAGCTGATGCAGCTAAAATCCTGGCCTTTGTTAAACAAGTGCCATCAGAAAATGTACACAGATCCCATCTTGCCAACCGATACTAGAGCAAAAAAAGAACAGAGTGTAAGGAAAAGTGAAAGTACAAGAAGAAAGTTATGCTATACAAAAACATGGAAAAACATTCAGCACAAACATTTTGTATTAAACACCCTGAATTTGGGCTGACACTCAGAAAGGTTTCTCAGTATTTAATTTTCCTTTTTAAAACTCAAGACTATGTATTTTTTAAGAACTCTCCCCAGCAGCTCTCTGCCTAAACCACAAAACCTATCTACTTAATAAAAGAATGCAACACTGTGGAAGCCAACAGTTTCAGAAAGCACCCATTAATTTTGGATGCTTCAGATTTTAGATGTCTCCCTTAACGAGCCTAAATGTAAACACACTCTTAATAATTCTGCCAAAACTAAGCTAATAAGTCGATGTCTTCATTTATCAGCTGAAACACCTGACCTAGTATCATACAGATGGATCAGATGCTCTGAATTAACTCTTTGCATCTTTTTTTTTTCTTTTTATGAAATAAAAAAGAAAAATTGTGCTGTTCCTGCTCCTCACCTCCCCTGGGCATAGCAAGAAACCAGTGTGTCCAGAGGCACAACAACTCAACCAGCCCCATGGTCCCCAGTGCTTTCCATCTTCCAAGGGCCGGGTGCACTGGACAGACAAGATAATGTGAAAAGATGTGGACTTTTCAGTTAGCAGGTAACCCTTTTATCAATAATGTATCTCTTCAGCTGGTTGGTGGATCAAGCTGCCACCCACTGCTTCAGGCAGACTGCTAGAGACCATGGCTCCCGAATTAGAATTGAAATGACTATTTTGTTCAAACGAGATCAGTTACGTGCTCATGTTCCTCCCCGTTTGTTGTAGTCAGAAAGCTGCTGGCTGATACACACAGAGCAAGAAGGACCTCTTGGGGAAGCGACACAGTGGGAGCCCATTGAAACATTAACATCTTATAGCCATGGGAGCAGACACCACGCTGGAGAACAAGTCCATCCTGCAGACTGAACTACTTTTCCCCAGAACAAGCAGGGCTACCAGAAAGCAGTGACCAGGCTGCATCAGGAAGAGAGATTTGTGGGCAACTATTTCCAAAGCTTGGGAAGAGAGAAAGCCCCAGCAAGTATCCTGAGAACAGAGAGCTGTGTCTGCAAGCGGCGCTTCTCTCACACACACTCCACGGCCTGGCTGGGCTCGCTCTCTTACTAGGCTAATTTTATACACTTTAATTTTCCTATGGGCCCCAAGTTTAAAACAATTCCTCCCAAAGGAAAAAAAAAATGTCCTGATCTAATGAAACAACAAACATCCAAAAACTTATGGGATTTGAATCACTTTCTTGGTGTCAGGAACAGGAGCCCATGAGAGTGTGGCATGAGGAGACCTAGGGAGACACTACCACAAATGAAGGAAAAAAAAGACCAGAATGAAAGGCTGGTGGCTTTGCAGTGCACATCCTCCACGTTCACTTTCTAATTTTACCTCACTGTTCACAGGGTAGTGAGAATAAAAATAACACTGCTTCTGCTCCCTTCCCTTGATCCTTAACCGGTTAACTTCTGATAGTATTTTCTGCTTCAGCCTTTTTAAAGGTAAAAATAGAGAATGCTAAAACCTAACTAATCTTAGCAGTGCACTTAGTATGCACACACTATGAATTCTGCAATTCGAAGTGGTAACTAATAGTCAATTTTTAGCAGGCAGAAGCTTGTCAAGTGAAAAACAGTGGGCAGAAAATACTGGCTACAGACAAAGCACAATAGAGTAGGCATTGAACAGAAGTGAAGATGGATTTGGTGAAACACTCAGGAGAGTTTGACAAAACTTTAAATAAGATTTTGCAAGTCTAAAATACTGATAATGGCTCCCATAGAACTATGCAAGTTCCAGCAATTTATCTGCAGAAGTATCCTGGAAAAGAGTCCAAGACAAAAGATCTTCATGAACGGAATCAGTGGAGATGTGCAAATAGCTGTGACAAAGTGTTTTGGGAACAATTTTGTCTTTTTTCCTTTTTTTTTTTTTTTAATTGCAACACATTATTTGTTTGAAGCGGCACCCATTAGGGCTCAGCCTGCCTCTGCCTCCAGATGATGCCCTCTGAAAGCTCTCCCGACTCTGGGGAGGCTGAATCAGGCAACTGAGTTAGTTAGGTGTATTTGCAGCTATAAATAGGTGTCCTCCTACCTTGCCCCTTCTGTGGGCAGGAGTGCTGATGCTAGGACATCGCTTTGCTCCCATTTATGCCTCCTACGTGGAGAAGAGTTTCATGCAGAATGACTAATTCTCAAACTACTCATTCATGGACACTTCACTGTGGATGGTCATTCAAGCCCAGAGGAGAGGGACCTGGGGAAGCAGAGGTAGACAGGCTTCATAGCACACATGGACCAAGTTTGTGTTTTGGGGTATCAGGCCATATGGGTGGCATTTGTGCAGCATGGTGAGCAGGGCCGGGCCGGGCAGGACTTCAGCTCTAGCCCCGTGCTGCCAATGCGCAGTCTGTCCTGACCCATATAGCTCCAGGCTGCTCATATCAACACCCACGCTCAGCCTATTGCAACCAACAGGCGGAGGAGAAAAGCGTATTTTTGATTAAGCACAGCACAAATTATATCACTAAGCAGAAAAGTATTTGAAACAAGCAGTAATGACTCTATAAAAACAACATTAGAGTTCAAATATTTACAGCTACTTAAATACAGTATTAAGGGCTTTACTAATCTGAGATTAGTCCACCATGTAAAATAGATATTTAAATAAATTGTCTACACTACTAGACATAGTTATTTTCCATATGGAAAAAGGCTTAGTTTTACTTTCATTTTTTATAAGGAAATGAGCACTCAGTAGTTCCTGCCATAGTAGAGTTTAGGTTTTGATAAGAAAACTAGAAAGCAGTTGTGATGATGTTGAGAGCAGTGATAACCAGCCACAATACTGTTAGTCGCTGGACTCTGCAAGGAAAACGCACTTTGTATTCTAGCAAAAGCAAGCAAAAGCTAGAATACAAGTCTTTTTTTTTTTTCCCTTCCTTGCAGCTGTGACTGCACTTTGGTTCTATTCCAATGCTGTTGCATGTGGAAGTTCAGGTCCTTCTGCCTGCATTATCATTCTGTGTATGTGAGCTCCACATAAGATGTTTCTGCTTATTTGTTTTTACTGCACCTCAGTAGCACCCTCCCCAGCTGTGCTGTGTATCTGCAAACGACCCTGCTGGCCAGGGCCTGCTCCAACACATGGGGAGGCCTTGCATGGACTTCTGTGCGCCCCCGGCAGGCCTGAAACCCTGCCCCTCGACACAACCCTATCTGCATTTTGTCCCTGGATTGCACGTGTGGCCTATGCTATCAACATTGCACCAGAGATTTGATAGCCAGCTGTGAGAACTAACTGCAAAACCTCTAATCTCTGCTGCCTCTAAAAACCTCAAACCTAGCACGCTTCATCTTTTACTGATTATCAATATTATAATCTAATATCTGTTTAATCGATTATCTTATACTGCTAGTAACAACTCTGTAAAACTGATTTCTGCTGTCTGGGAAGGACTCTTTTCAAATCCAACTTCACGGCCATGTTTCGTGGACGAGAAATGCCAAGCCAATTAGGCAGGCTTGGCTGGTTAATGAGACTCTGGTCAAGGGCATCACAGTGAATCATGGATTAACTAATGATTACTGAAAGTCCTGATAATAACAAGCAACATTTTTCTGCATAAGGAAGCTCTTCTGTGGCCTATAGTTTCTCTGCCAATGTGACAAGATCAAGTCAAAGCAGAACTGCGGGCTAACTGCACCCTGTGGCCAGGGGTCCAATGCAGCCTGCAAAAGATCCCTCTCCAAGGCAGCTGCACTAATGATCTGTGCTCTTAATATGCTGTTGTTACTTATTGCAAGATCTTTTGTTTTGCTGTACTTGAATCAACCTCCTATATCCAGCAACAAAGAACTCAGTCTTTTTACCAGTTCTTTTTGACCTTTTCTTGAGCAATAGCTGATACCTTTTCAGACTCTTTGTCTAATGGTAGAGGTTAAGTTAAGACTAAAATGTTCACTCGATTGCACTTGAACTTGCAGCTTATCCAGGTAGAAAAATAGCTGCCCTTTTGACACAGAGCTGCTTCTAAAACCATTGAGCAACTGGCTAGGCTATAACTTTATATGCTATTAGATTGTACTGCATGGAAAATTTTCACACTATTCCACACAGACAGGAAACTGGCTTTGTAGTTTATGAAACGTTAATACCATAGTGTGAAATTATACAGGTACATAATTAGAAATGATAGCCCTGGGGAAAAAAAAAAGTGTTATTTACAAAGTGAATCTTGCTAAAGTAAAAACATAGCTAGTCACTCCCCTTTTATTCTTCAAACATATTAGGTGTCCACATTTTTATGAATTCTGCAAAGTAATTGTTAGGTTTTAGTATCACATTGATAGTACACAAAAGCCCATTACATGAACAAATGTTTTGGATGGAGTGAATCCACTGAATCCACTGTTAATTATAGAAAGACCTTCTTACAAATCTAGGATACCATCTGTCCTACAGCTATCTCTTAGCTAGCTTTCCGCCTGCATTCTGTGCATCTGTACTTTGCCATTGCACTCTAAATAAATAGAGAGGATGCTACAGCACAAGTTTATGAATAAATGACGAATTACGAAAACTGTCGGATCAGATTATTCAGTCTCTTCGTCATGAGTCAGAAATTCTACTTAGGTTTCTTTATCATCTGCATTTACACATGTATGCTCCTCCAAAGCGTGCTTTTTTGTTGTCATTGTTATTACACATTTTAATGGTTGGTTAGATTTGTCAGATTTTTGCAAATTCAATGAAATGCCAGACAGAGAAAGCACATCAAATGCAACATTGCTTCTAGTAAAGAATTATTGTTATTTTAACACTTGTGCGGGTGCTGAGAGAGGGAAGGGAGGAAGGTTTTCCTGATACTGCATAGTAACGCTGCCAAAAGTCCTTCTCATCTTGGACTCAGTAATGATTTGGGCTTTAAACCTGCCTTTGAAACACAGGTTTTGTGGGTCTTTGGCTTTACGGTATTCTGGGAGAGGCTGTATCTTATCATCTGCAGGCCAGAGGGCAAGGAAAACCTTTGTTCCAGAGAAACTGTGAACAATAATGGAGGTGAAGCGGAACCAGCATTAGTTAAACCTCCTTGCTATGATGATAACATGATCATAATATAAGGAAAGAAAATACCAGCTTGGGAGTCATGAAGCTCAGGGCTTTCCATTCAGCTGTCCATGGCCATGGCTCACCTCTCACACGGCTCAAATTTTCTGGCAGGTTCTTGCAGGCCATGACAACACCCGTGTTTAAAACAGTGCCAGTGATTTCTACCCACCACTCTCGGCAGGAGAAGGCACGTGGGGACTGTGACACTGGTGGGCCCCACAGGGAACTCCTCCTGACTCCCTTAGGCCAGGCAGAAGCCCCCGCTCACACTGAGTGGCAGGGACAGCACGTCATGGCTGGCCTCTTTGGGTCACTCCTTCCAACGCGCTGTGCAAAATGTGGGTATTTTTCAACAGGGATTTCAAATCCATGGAGCAACCTACATTGAACAGCCAATAATTCCCACACTGCATGTGTAGTGGAGAAGCATCTGGGATGGAGAAGGAAGGAGCACCAGCTCCTGAGAATGGGACCTACTTTGAGCCCCTTCATCTCATGCTCCTTTCCATCTAGTGACAGTATGCTAGCATTAGCACACTACAGCCTGACCATCACTGGTTTTGTGCCCAGGGTCATGATTTTGCCTGTTCTTTGAACATGTCTGTAGGTGAGACCCTTCCCTGAGGATGGGCACACAGTGCCACGCGCAGTAACGCTCCTGCAGGTGGAGAGGGGACCTCTCCACCATGCCGTAATCTCAGCCTAGCTCTTCTCTTCCATGACAATCAGCAAAGCACATTTCTATACTCTATTGAAATGCATAAAAATACACTGTATAATTTGAGAAAACTTCTAAGTAAGTAATTAGAAAGCACTTTTTGCAATTTTCTATGCAATATCCTTTCAAAGTTGTCCTGTTTTCTTTCTCTCTGAATACATATTCAAAGCAGGCAGATTTGTGGGCACACAATGAGAAGCTGATTTTGAAAGGAGGTAAATAAATTGCACTGGCTGGGAAAGGCCTTGCTGCCCTTTTTGTGATGCATATACAACTTGCTACAAATTCTTTACTTTGCATTTCTATCACAAAGATAAATGAAATTGTCAATCCTGTTCACATTTCCTTTTGACGGCTACATGAAAGTAATTGTCAAGGTGCCAAAAAAAGCTTTCATTAATTCTTCTATTTATTAAGGTGAAAGAAGAAGGAGTACATAGAAAACAAAGAAGGATAAACAGAGCATGAGTGAAACACGTATTTTCCAGAGGATTTACCTTTTGCATGGTTTCTAACTTTAGGATGACTCTCGGCAGCTCTCAAAACAGACAAAAGCTTTTGGATTTTGAATTTCTGCTAGCTTTACTTAGCACTGCACCTCCCCTGAACTGAAGGGCAAGGGAAGCACTGCATGCTAGTGCTGGAATTTAATCCTGGAAATTTAACTGTACTACTAAATAATAATAATAAAGTGTATTTCTTGCACCAGAGGTATCTGGTACAAGAAATTATTTCAGCACTGCTTTTTAAGTATGTGTGCATCTATACATATAGAGATAGATACAAGGGTCCTTTTATCAAAACCATCCTGGGCAAAGATGCTCCTCAGCAAATCATTCCTATGGGGAGACATTTAGAACAGAAGAAACCCTGAGTGCTCACACATGTAGCTCACACAAAGTGTACCAAAACTGAATCTTTTTGCATCACACTGAATTGAATTACAGTGCAGCAGCATGGGGACTAGCTACCTGCAGTACCAGGAAAGTGAAATAGGGAAAGACGTTTGCCATGAGGACTATCACCCTCAAATGTGGAGAGAATTGTGGGCTGCGAAGTTCTGCTGCTGCAGAGTGTAGAAGGAAGGGCAGATGTCTCCCAAGCAGCTGCCTCGCCAGGCGCTGTCACCTCGCTAAGCAAGAGGGGCTCCCGCTGCTTTGCTTCCACGGGGGTCCTACTAACACGGCTCCGGCTTGGAAATATCCTTGGGAAGCAGCTAACTGCTCCGGACACAAGCTTGCTTGGCCCAGCCTGCACTCCCAGGAGGGCAAAAGCAAATAAAAACGCCAGAAGGCATCGGCACCCACAGCTAGGGATAGAACACCACAAAATGTGGGAGAGGAGGAGAGTAAAGAGCCCTGCTAGGGCAACTGGAGGAATGAGATGGTGCTTTCTACGTGGCTGACTTCTGGAGCGTCTGCATACAGGGTATATAATCATAATCTCAGGTGCTTATGTGAATTGTAATCCTTTACCTTTTCCTCAGCACTGCTTTTTTTATTTTGCATTTTTTGTTACTATGGGCAGGTGAGTGGCACTTCCTGGATTCAGAGTTTGGGAAAACAGCAGACCTCAGAAGAGAAGTAGTATTTGATAAAAAAGATCAATAAATTTTTAAATTGTTTGAAATTCATCAGAATTGTATTCAGCCCTGGCATAAGTTCTTGAACACAGAGATCGAGTATGTTTAGGTGAAGAAGAAATCTGATTCCCCATGTGACAAGGAAAGGACAACATGTCCCTGAGCTCCAAGAGACACGATCAAGCCTAAATTACCATGCTAAAATTGCCTTATTTGTCCTTCTTGTGCGATTAAGATGCAACGGCCCCAGGACAATTAGTTCTGACTCTGTTAGTGCTTCAGCGTGGAGCTGCAACCCTCTAACCTTTTATCACATCTATTTAGTTGTATATCCACCATCCAGGGGACAATTAAAAATGAGATGCGTGTTCTGGGTTTGGCAGAAAAACGCAATACTAATTCATTTTCTGGCTACAATAGTCGAGAGGTATTTAGCTTCTCCTTTCTTCTTGCATCCACATGGAAAGCTACCTCCCCTCTTGCATCGTCTTTCACGCAAACACACAAATTGGTGCCTATATGTGCTTATGTGCTTGAGTATATCTTCAGGGTCATTTCTTCAGCACCTCCTATTAGTGCAGAAAAAATAAGGCATTCCCCAAAGCTCTGAGTTTTCAGGGTACAGAGGTCTTTTGTTGGCTTAGAATTGGTTCAGACTCCTCTGAACGTGCTCATAAAGCACTCATTTTAGACACACGAAAGTCCAGAAAGCTACTGAACCCACTGCTAGTGTACAAGTGTGTGATGTTATTCACAGTCCAAATTCCGCACTACCTTTCTGTACCACTTTGAAGGAATTTCTCTCTTAACCCGCAAAGAAAAGGAGCAGTTTGCCTGCTACAACATCCAGAAACCTCCCTGTCCCTCTCACTCCCGTGACAGCAATACAAACATGAGATGGGCAAAAAATAACACATTGTTTCACAGAGCAATAAATTTCACAATAGCTCAATTTTAAACAACCAGTTTTGGGATATGAGCATAAATGAGGAGAAAAAATAAAGCTTTAAAGCTTTACAAAGTCATGAAAACTACTACAGCAGTAAACTACTAGAAAAAAAAAGAAAAAGAGTTTCCTTATTATCAGCAAGCAAAGCACTGGGAAAGCAAGCAAGCAAAACACTGGGAAATGTTTATGATTTTTTCTTTTTTTTCATCTACATAGGCATTATTTCTGATTCCTTATGAAATTCAGCCCCTGTGAAATTTCACTCCACAAAAAGCAGGAAGGGAGGTTTGAGATGGTTTGAAATCCCTTAACGAAGTCACAATTAAAATATCAAGTTTTTCATGAAGTGGAAAGATTAAAACTCAAAAGAGGCTGGCATCATGTATCAAAGGCAGCTGCTTGTAAAGAGGGAGCCTCACTTTAGCACTGGGCTTTCTGACAGAGCTTGTGCCAGCAGTGGAAATGGTGTGAGTTTGCCCTCTGCATTAACCCGGACTGCGCTAAAAACACCCGTATGTAACAACAGGGGTCCTGAAGCTTTCCAAGCTAGACTCCATCTTCCCCTTTTTTTCAATTATTTTTTCTTTTTCTATGACACTTCAAAATTATATGAGCCACATGGGCTAGATTTATGTCTCTCAAACTTGTAATAATACCGAAGAGCAAACGTGTCTGCATTTAGATGCTTGGGATACTCAGTAGCTACTTAGCTGCATGTTTGTTACTCAAAGGCTAGGCAGTATTTTCAGCAGTGCCTTATAATGCCAGCTTGCAGAGTATGATAAGATATCTCAGCTATTTCATATTGTATCCAGGGGAAACCCAGCATAAAAATTACTCAGGGATATTTTACACAAAATTATAGAAAATTTCAAGCTCTTGTTGTTACAGGGAAGGTGGAATAGATTATATGCTATCAGAAGCATTTTTAAGAAAGTTTTTTGGCAATAGGAAAGATCACTTAAAATGGATGTGTTATACACACATTATTTTATCTTTGTCCTTTGCTACCTTCCCCCCACCACTCACAAAAAAACACAAGTCAGAACTATCAGCAAGATCCAGGTCTGTTCAGTAGCTCTGTTCAGACCACGCAACTCTCAACACACGAGACCTCACTGCACAAGACCACAGACTTGCCTGAAGAGTGGCTCTGTACCTGATGCTTTGTTGTTACGCTCAGTAGTGAGGAGGAATTCCTCAAGAGTATCATTCCTTCAAAAAACAAACACGAATGCAACTGTGTGGCTAAAAAGCACAAATACTCACACTAGCTGCAAATTAAAGGCATAATAGCCCATTCCCATGTGTGTAAATCAAGTGTTGGACCTGAATTTAAAAAATAAAGGACTAACATACACATGTACAAGGGCTGCATTTAGAGTTTGTGGTGCACTGGAATGATACAAAAGAATAAACAGGAGCTACCAAACAGACACAGCGTCATGTGGCATGCTAGATGGCATGCAAGGCAGGGAAATTTGCCTCTACATTTAGAGATCTACCTGCTCACCGTGAGGATGGCGTGGGGATTCCACATGGTGCTGGCGGCCCCAGCAGAGCAGGCCCCAGAGTGGGGAACAGAGCATGGGCCAGTGGAAACCTTTGCATTTAGCTGGGGCTTTGCAGCGCTTGCACAGCTGATATTAGAGTCCATTTGGGTAGTGGATCTGTGCCAAAAATCACAGGAACAGAAGCACTTATGTGGAAAACCACTCACTAAAAACAGTGCTACTTCTCTTGCCAGGGGCGAAGGGGTATTATCAACTCAGGGTCTTCGTGGCCATCCCTACGGGCTCTGCTCTGTGCAGTTTGGCCCCACAGGAGTGACCTGGGGACAACTTTTGAGTGAGACAAGACCTGGGGAATTGATTTGCTTTCTCCGGAGTTCTTATGATTGAATACAAGGCTTTTGCTGTCTCTGTGTTCCTTTTTTTTTTTTTTCCTTAAAAAAATCTTTGTCTGAAAAAAATATTTCTGTTTTTATCTGGTGTTTGTTAGGCCAATTGCTGCTAGTGGTGCAGCAACCAAACGCCTTCCCTGTCCCCTGCCAGACAACCCTGTGGCAGGGTGTCCTGCGAGGTGAACCTGGAGCTGCAGCTCAGTGGCTTCTGGAAGCTCATGCTCTCTTAAAGCAAGGCTTGAAGAGGAACCACTGCTCTGCACAAGCCACCGTGGTATTTCCTCAAGGATCATTTTTCCCCACCTGGCAGCAGGGTTATGACAAGAGGAAAGATAAAGACAGAAAAAAAGACGAATACTGTATAACACAGAAAAAAAAAATAACCCAGCAACAAGTCACTCTCTCTGCCCCTTGTCACCCTGCTTACAGACAAGTCACCTTTCTCATTTCCACCAGAAATCATTTAACTCTTGAGCAACGTCTCTGGCTACAGACATCAACCTTGCCCAGTGTGTGCGGGGAGCACGGGGCTCTCCTGCCAGAGGCTGCTCTTGGTGCCAGTGTCAAGTGGCACATACCTTCATCCAAGACCCCACACCATCATAGCGCTCCCCCTTCTATGTTTTTAAAAATAGTTATACCTTGGAAAGTCTCCAGGCTTGCTCCTTTCTAATTCAATTTTTAGAGTTTCTTTTAAATTAAGTTTAGCTGTGAACTAATGGAAATAAATTAACTCTGAAGTATATCATGGTGGTCCTGGCCTTGCAGCCTGTGGCGCACTGATGAATGATCAGCATTATAAAATAGCTGTTAATAGATTTTAAAGCCAGAGGGGAAAATTACGATCATCTAATTATGACCTTCAGCACAGGGCTGGCGCCCAGATACCACACGGTACCTTCTGCGCCAGGTCCACGCTGTGGCAGAGCAGGAGCGCATCCTTCTCTCCAAGCTTTCCTCTTGCTAAGCTCTGGTCATGCCAGCAAGCTGCCAGCTACCAGCCTTCACTACCCTCCAACAAGCTGCCCATGTCCACTTTTAGTACTGTGAGCACCGTAATTATTGTTTTCCAAAGTTTGTGTTCTCTTCAGTTACTTCAAACAGAAATAAACTGTTCAGGCATTTTGTTAGTGCCACGTTGCAAGTGCCAGCAAGCACTAACGTACGAGGCAAAGGTATTTTAGGTGTTTGATGGCTCACCCTGCCCACAAAGCGGGGTGACCAGATTCAGCTCTCAGCTGCGGCCTTCCCTCGATCACGTAGCGTGCGTTGCAGCGCGTCAGGCCTCGAGGCGAGGAGGGCATAAGGCACATTTCATTTCTGAGGAGTAAAATAAATTACTTGGCTTGCGCAGCTGGAAAAGGACACTTCTTCTAAGTGCTATCTAGCGAACCAGAAGCGGCGTTTAGTCCAGCGAGATCAAAAATAGTCCAATAAAAGCTGAGGTCTGCAGCAGTACAGACAGCTTATACAATCTCCTGAGCCATTTACTTTCAGAAGCTGAAAAATGGCAGTACAGGAATTTTAGGTGAAATTTCACTCCAGATGATCATTGTGCTGAGCAATGTTAACTCAGGCTCTCATCTTAAATGAGACTCTTAGTGTTTAATACCTTGCTCTCATGCCTCATTCCCTCTGCAAAAAGACCTTTAAACCAACCTTAGGCTTCAGCTGACAACAAAGGCATTGCTGACTTCAGGAACTCATTACTGTCTCTTAACAGCACGTTGTGGTGCTGTCAGAAGCGGCTGCTGATTACCACTATAACAAATATTTACTGCTTTCTAATTCCTGAATATTGTGAATATTAAGAAAATCTTCATACATCCAGGAAGTGCTTGGCTGATCTGTGAAAGGCAACTACTCTATTTGGGTTCACACAGCTCAAGGAACAACATTTATGGTACTGAATTCAAACCTCATTTTAAATTGCCTTTACAGATAATAAATCTAAATGTTCCTTTCATAATTATTCTGTACTAAAATTAATGCTGAATAACAAGCAAGCAAGCAGGCAGGCCTTTATGGGCATGATTATAGCACTTCTCCTTGGGAACTGCTCGAACTGTCTACATAAATAATACCATGCCATTATCCTTAAAGCAGCACATTTGTTTTACAGTGAACCCTTAGAGGGAGAACACTCTTGTAAATAATACTGTAGCTTTCTGTGTGCCTTAACCATCTATCACATCCTTTAAGGAAAGATCTCCTAGAAGAGAACTCTTTTTTTCCTCCCTCTACTGCTTGACATAAAATCCTAACAGTCATTAGGACTGGAAATCCTCCCTTTTGAAAGACTATTTCTCTTCTTTACTCATTCTACCCAGTTACCTCAATAGAGAAAGGAACTTTTAATGTGCTCTGTTTGAAATCCATGCAGGTTTGGATGCTGAAACCGTGCACAAACCATGAGAGCTTCCCACAGTCTTTCTCCAGTGCTGACTCTCCTCGTTCCTTCACTGTCATCTTGCCGGGCTGCAGCCTGCTCTAAATTACTGGCCATCCTTTTGCTTGGACACTTGCCCTCAGGTAGAGCTGTGCAGACTGCCTGGGGCACTGCCCAGAGCACTTTTGTCTCCTGAATCCTGTATGTGATCTATTGGCCAGTAGAAACAAAGCCTGTGCCCGGTGAATACGTTTGATAAGTTATAATCTCATCCCATTTATCAATATCATCCTGTTAGAATCAGTGGATTTTATGTCAAAAGCCATATCTTCTGCTAAAGCCAAACCACACCAACATGTGGAGCTGCGAAGTAGCAAAATGGAGAGGCCCCTGTAGCACTGATACACAAAGCGCAGAACTTCTGAGCTGCTTCTGACAGAAGTCGGCATCAGAAATCCAGAAATACAGGAGGAGGAAAATGGCAGTTTTGTTGAGGACTGCCACTGAATAGCAACTACACTCTAATCAGAAACTGCAATAGGAAGAGCAGGAGTAACTCAATTGGAGGCCTTCTCCTGTCAGTTACGCTGGACTTTTTCATAGAATCACAGAATGCCTAAGGTTGGAAGGGACCTCTAGAGGTCATCTAGTCCAACCCCC
>JAUBNY010000965.1:2248803-2259076 GCA_032275445.1 Crypturellus soui | reverse complement strand
GGGCCTGTGACCGTGAGGCAACATCCAGCTGCCTGTAGAAGGCCTCATCAACTTCCTCGCCCTGGTCAGGTGGCCTGCAGCAGGCACCCACCACAGTGTTTTCCACATTAGCCTGCCCTTTAACCCTTACCCGCAGGCTCTCAACACGCTCGTCGCCCACTCCCAGGTTGAGCTCCATGCATTCCAGTTGCTCTCTGCTCTTTTCACAGTCGCTTTGCTGAGCTGTTATGGACATGGTCCCCAAGGGAGCGAAATGGCAAATGCCGCATCCCACTGCAGCCTCGGCCGCAGCTCTGCCCCTGCCGCCAGCCTGGTGGCTCCTACAAACCCCACTGTGACCTGACATGTTATGAAACAAGGACTCCACAATTCAATGTACGTTATCAGCAGACTTATACTCTTGGGTCCTTTCTTCCAAACATAGGTAAGGCAAAAAATGTAGGTTGCTTTACTTACGTTCAGTCTACTTTCACTGGTGGATCTTTGCTGGAAGGAGAGCCGCTTGTCAGGCGACGCATCGCTGCCCTCCTCTGCTGCATTTCCGTGCCCCAGCCTTGCAAACACAGAGCCCACCACTCTTCTGCAACAAAAAAAGATCCGAAAGTTAGGAAAGATGATCATTTACCAGCACTGCTAGAAACCAAATCAAACGTTGCCACTGAAGCATATCAATGGGTTGGCTGCAAAGGTTGCTCAAAATTGTTTTTTTTTTTCCCTTGTGGGAATCTGGGTTCTCTGAACATTTTTTCTTTCCAATAGCGTCCACCACAGGAGCAGGGAATAAGGCATCGCACGTGCCTGAGAACAGCAATCTGCCAGAGGACCAAGTATGGTTGTACTAGATGAAACAGGACCAAGAGGAGGCTCTTGTTCTTATACAGAGTGCAATGCACTGAGGAAAGATCCCTGCGCAAGATGCTGCCCTGAGAGGAACAGATCCTCTGCGGGGGCTGGGGAAACAAATAGGAGATGCCCGAGAGAGGTGGTGTACATCATGTAGGTGCAGTGAGAATTAACTCAGAAGTCAAGAGGAATTTTGAGGCTCATTTCAGGCTTCCTTTGTGAAGGAAATGGAGTATAGAGACTCAGTCAATCAGGAAAAAAAGGTTTAATCTCATTGCTTTCCACAAATCTTAGTCTCTGAGAACTAGTTGAATGCAAAGACAAAAAGGAGATGCTTTAGGCCTGAACATTTTCAGCGCAAGATATCTAAAGAAAATATAACTGAAAATATAGGAAACTCCATGCAGAAGCTCATATACTTCTTCCCAAAGTTTTCTTTCTCCTAAGAGAAGCATTTGCCAACTTTTTTCAATTAGTTTCTCTGCTGAAAGAACTCTGGAAATACGAAGCCTTACAAAGACACACGATTAAATTGACTTAGACAGGTGAGGTTCGGCGCTCGCTAAAAGGTCACACAATTCAAAGTGACAGGTATCACAGAAGACAACCTGACTAGTCCAATATATTTCTCCTGCTAGAAAAGCCAAGGACTTGCAGGGAACAGATTATCATGGAAGCTGCTCCCAGAAGTTATTTAACTTGGTGACTAAATAAGAGTTGTGGCTATAGAAAGTAAATGACAGCAGAGCTGGCTGCTGAGCTGTTGCCTGGGCTTGCCTACAAAATGATCCATCATCCCATTTTTTTTTCCCCTATTGTTCCTAAGCTCCTTGCAAACTAAGCCCAGGAACATCACACACCAGCCATGCTGGTTCGGATGCCGCACACTCACCACCAGGGACTGTTAGAGAAGGTAGCACCCGTGGGCAGTGTTCATAACCCCACACAAGAACACAGGCGAATTGGCCTGTTTCATCCCCCTCTAAACAAGTGCTGACTAATTTCAGAGAGCTCTTCTGGCTCTCAGCAAGGTTGACCTTTAGTAACTGCACAAAGATACATGTCATCAGGACACTTGAAAATATTTAAAAGAATTTCAGACCAATTTGCTAGCCCTAACTTGACCAAGATGTACAGTGGTTAGCCATAAAATATACTGCCATAAGGGCAAACCCATCCAAGGTACATTTGAAAAGCAAGGGTATCTCCTCATGTCACTGTGAGGAGGACAATAACAGAAGCTGGTGGGGAGGAGACCTAGATATCTGAAAGCAACTTCATAGTTCCCTATTTTTTTAGTTTTGTGGACAAAATAATAATGCAGAACAAGCACGCCTGCTTTTCCCAACTCGAACACAATTTTTATTTCTTGTTTTTATTTATAGACAAATACTACATTTAGCCACGCCAGACCCTGAGTGGCAGACAAAATGTTCTTGCAAGGATGAGTCAGACTGAGCTCCTTGTAGTGCTAAATTACAGAGGGATTTTCACTACACACCACTCCTAGCAGTATGAAAGGTCAGCACACACATATCTTCACATGCGAACGTGCGATGAGGAAATGCTTAAGCTTTTATCTTGTTTCAGAGTGCTTTGGGTTAAGCCTTACAACTTTGCTGAAAGCTTTACTGGCTGACATCTGCTCAATGATAGTGTTAAATCACAACTGCAGCGATGGCCTGCACACCGCAGCCCCTGGCCAGCCGCCCCCAAGGCCCCACTTCCTGCAGGAAGGACGGGAGAGGTAATAGGATCAGGAAGCAGGGTGCTGCCATGTCCGCAGGGACACAGGAGCACCCTTCCACACGGGCTAACTTGGCTGGAGTCCTTGCACAAACAGAGAGAAAACTAAGATTTAAAAAGTGCTAAACGCTGCCAGAGAGACAAATAAGCACTGAGGCAATACTGGCTACAAAGCCGAAGGATGCTAGAGTGCACCAACTTGCTGGAAGCTCTGGTAAGTGTGGCCAGAGTCTCAGCCAAATGTGGGGCCAAGTAGTGGGGGGAAGGCAGCACTGAGCCACACGAGCCTCTCTGTGAGGTTCACGCAAGAGCCAGCGCTAGATTTGGCAGATGCCCCTTGGTGCCAGGAGTCACAGGCGGCTCCTTCTGCGCTGAGCGCTCGGCTCTGCTGCACTCACAGCCCGTTTCTGCACTGCTGCTCCAGCTCACAACCACTATCACGTTATGGGAAGCACAAGTTCAAAACCAAGCAAAAAACTTGTCTCAACTTTGCGAAGAAGCAAAGCAGTTTTTCTTCGCCCATTACAGCAGCACTGGCCTCCCCTGCCAGTCACGCTCCCCTTCAGAGACCTTGCTTTGCCAACAGTAGGGTTCCCGGCTTTTCTATCTTATATATTTCAGTTCTGGGCTATACCTGTGGGACTATTCAAAATTTCTGTTCTACATTTCACAAAGAAACATGCCTATGAGCAAAATCCTCAAATAGTCTTTCTATGCATAAAACTGATTCACCAAACTGCAATTTGGCCACGAAAATGAGTATTTATGCTTTTTTGACACTATTTGTGTAAAAATGGACACCAGTGATTGCTCTGTGGATTTTTTTTTTCTCACTGACACCATTTTCTGATGTAGTTTTTCATAGTTCATTAAAAACTGGCAAGAGATTACTGCTATTTTTCTTATGGTAGTAACACAAGTGATTATACTTTCTAAAGGTAAATATAGAGTGCTAAGAAATGTCCTTCTGCCTGTCTGAAAAGAAGTCTGACTTGGGAGCCTCCTCCCCATCCCCAGCTCCGCAAGAAGCAGCAATGCACAAAACAGTATCTTTAAAACTTTTCACAAAATTAACTGGAATTTAAGACGATGGACCAAACCTAGATTTTCCCCTAGGATCAAACACTAGGTATTCAAGTGCAAGACCTAAATGTTAGGTTAATCTCAAAGCCTGCAGTTCTCAGAACAGTATTTCCTGGAGAAATTTTAATAAAATACAGAACTTAAAAACAAATGCACAGGGTTTTCTTCAGGAGTTTTAACAGAAAGACAGAAAAATTAATTCTCTATTTTGACCAGTACAATTCCTTTGGCTTGGGTTAAACAATTCCTGTATCTGCTGACATAAAAGAGCAGAGAAATGGACCCTCCCTTCTCCCATTAATATAGAGGTTGTCATACGGAGTTGTGACTCAGTACATTCCCTGCTTCTGCCAGAGACCCCTTACTGTCAAAAACGGGGAACCAAGAAACACTAATGCTAAACACTAAATTTTCCTTACAGACTGTAATATTTACATCAATCAAGTTTTTATTGGAAAGTGTTACTCAGAAGAAATTTCAGGGAAGCTGCTGAGAAATGCCACAAAGCCCTTCAGGTTGCAGTTGCAGGCCAGGAGGCAGCCTGGTTGCAGGAGCACCAGTGAAGCAGCCAGGTCCCTCAGCTCACCATTATTCCCAATTCCATCGGTGGCAGTTAGGAATGGAGACCAAGCAGTTGCCTCCAAGTGGCAGGAAGAGAAGAGGGGGACCTGTGGTGACACATACTACTAAAGACAGAGAAGGAGAAAGGAAAGCTGGCTGCCAGCATTTGCACAGTAAGTTTGAGAGCGCGGGGAAATAACAGGGGTGACAGTACTGACATTTTCCCTATCTGTGAAAAACGCTAGTAAATATTCACCATGGCATCTTTGGGGGCAGTAATTCACCCTCTTGGGAAAAAAGGGCTTTGTGAAACTCCCACAATTTGGCTCCGTTTCCAATAAATAACACTGTGCAAAGGAGTGGGCTGGAGAGAGCTGTGTGCACCAACTCTCTGCCAAGGGGTGTGTGCTTGAAGTGGGGCACTGAGGGCCACTTTCCCTTGCATGCTTTGTCCAGAGTCACAAGGCTGTATTTGAAGGGTTCTCTGATGACCTGGTCAGCCTGTTTGGCCCCATTTCACCAGAGTTCAGCCATTAATCCAGTTACGTGTAATTAAAGCGTTTGCACAAGTCTGAACTAATTTCTGTTTGCAGAACAGATTGGATAAATATCCCTGTGAGAGACAGAAAATTCATTACAGCAACAGCTTAGGTCCCTGTATTTCTAAGCTGTCTTGATATCAGGAAATTACTTTGGTACCCTAACATAAATCTATCCTTTCAGCAAGCTCTTAATGTAAAAGCACTGTAGAAATAATGTCAACAACCTTGTGATGACTAATAAACAGACTAATGCACATCTAGCTGCACATAAGAAACCTTTAGAGAGCCTAATGCTATCATAAACCATGAGGGAAGGTATCACACAGTTGCAACTAAGGTTTTAGAGATGGGCACAGGGTTTCCCTGAGGTCCCACCTGGGCAGCAGCAGCTCCTTCCTCCCAAGCACTGGATGAAGAGTCCAACATGAACCACGAGGCCTCATCCCTGCGCATCCAGGACAACTGAGCTACAGCTTGATAATGGCAAGATAACCTGGCTCGCATCACTTTGCTAGGCTCCTCCACTTGTTAGGCAAACTGCATGCAGAGGAGCTCTAGCTCTTCCTACCAGTCTATGCACTTGTGCTTGTTATTCCTGCAGCTCCAGGCTGTGTCCCAGGCCCACATGCTCCTCCACGCAGGGCTAGCAGCCCAGGATCCTGCCTTTCGAGGCAGGAGGCCACCGTGCCACACTCCCTGGCTTTCCAAGACCCTGCTGCGCTCCTTGTTGTGGGTTAGTGTCATACAAGCCTAGATGTAATTTTGGGTGTTTTCAGGCCAGTCATTTAACTGCTGTGGTTTTGCTGATGCCATTTTTCACCTACTTGTACTGCTCAAAATATGAACTGTCACCCAAACACAAATGACTCCATGTGTCAGAAGATGCTGCCATGGAGGAGGATCTGCTAGTGACAAGAGTACACTGCTACTTGGAACCTTTGCATTCCAAAACTATGGTCTCTTTACTGTTTGTACTCAATAAACACATCAACAAAAAATACCATAAGCAAAAAGAAAAACAGCAGTGGGAAGAATATGGCAGTCCTTGAAGCAGCAACTGTGCAATGTCTTCATTTATCCAGGTAGGTCCATCCCTCAGGTCACTGCAGAGAGCCAGGAGAATTTTAAGTGGCTCTTGTTAATGCACTGGTGGATATACGCTGATTACCCTGTGCTCATTACAACTGTACAAGCCTACCTGAGGTAATTAGAAAGCTCAGTGAAATATTTATCTTTTTTTTGGGTTGAAAATATCACAGTTGCTCGTTAGGTTACCTAGCTATCGCCCACCAACAAATCGGAGCTTTGCAATCTACAAGGACAGTGGATGAATTCCTAATAAAAGAGGGCGACGCGCTGCTTTTTACTGGATTTCAGTACAAGGCGTGAGGTTAAGCAAACTCTCCAGTACTGTTTGTGTGTGCAAGACACAGGGCACTCTAAGGAAAACGATGTAAAAAATGATGTGACTGTATCTTGTCAGCAACATAACAACACTAACAAGAAGAAAAGAAGAAAATCATCAATTAAAGCTGCTCTAGTTCCTATTTTTATGTTTCATAATTTCAGTTAGAAGAGCAGTGAAATCACTGCACAAGTTTACCGTGGGATAGTTTTGTGTCAACATCCTTCTGTGCCCTGCGTCGCTACATTCGCACCGGTTCAAACACCCAGAGAGGTTTCGGCACGTCCCCATCACTGCGAACCAACGGGCACCAGCATGAGCAGTGCTGCTGCACGCTGGACTCCATGGTAGCCACATACTGCAACATCTCTTTAAGGGAGGTTGGGGCTAAGTGGAGAAACCTGTGTGTCCACCAGCCTCCTAAAACCATCCCGGCCACAGCACCGGGGCGGCCCGCGGACGCGGTCAACCTCTGCAGCCTTCCTGCAGCACCCGCCAGTGCGCACCACGTGGGCCTCATCTAAATACTGACGGTTGAACGTCGGCACTGAGCGCTGCGGGCACTAACTGGTTCTGAATTACTGCGGACACTTGAACAGCAACAGCAAAACAATCTTGATTAGTCTTGGAGTTTGACAGGGAAAGGCAGGGGGCTCAGCTGGGACTGAAAATCTTTGTCATTGACCCAGGGCAACTTATTTACATGGGGAAAACTCAGAAACAACTCCAGAAATGCCAGCACCACTTTGAAAGAGCCTGTAGTTTCACAGCACAATTTGGTTCTGAATGATTATATAATTACATTTGTGAATGTAATCCTGGGGGTATTATTCTAATTATAGATCGCAATCCTTCTTAGCTGCTTTCAGGGAAATGATTTGTTTAATGAAGTCAAGGTTTCCAGTTGTGCAAAGCAAACCGATCTCAAACCTTTGCTGCAAATGGCGGGGTGCCCTTAGCGGGGTGATCACACTTGGGTCGAGCCCATGACAGAACTCCATTTTTGGGTGGAGTTCAGGCATTTCCAACTCAAAAACAGAACTATGGTTGAGGTCAGCGTGTAACTGCAAGACCTACATTATGTTCCTTACATTATTATTTGCATTATTATGTAAATAATGCAAATAAATCAGAACTGTGGCCACAGCCATTCCACTGGTTAGCAGCAGAGTGTGATAGTATCACACCTCCACAGCGGGGTTGGACACGCAATTTGAGGATAAGGGACCTCTGGTCTTACAGACTTGTCTGATGATTCAAAAGGAAATTTCACTCAAAAAAGCTTTTATCTGTAAATACTGAGTTATGCCATAGAACGATAAATACAGCCGAAAAGTTATCATATGCAGAGGAATTCCAAAAAAGGGCAGCAACCCTTCACCCAGCTGAGCTGACAGCTTTGTAGATACTAAACACCTCTTCGGGAGTTTCCAGTGCTCTTGTGCCACCGAACAGCACTTGAGGACATCAGCACGGTACCTGTGTCACAGGCTAAAGCCTCTCAAAGCCTCTAGCAGTCACAGACAGTGCCTACAAGCAGCACTTGGCTGTTACTGCCTGTTGAGCTGTCCTGATGCGTCTGCGCACCTTGTGTGGCAGGTTGCTCAGCCACACACCGTCACTAGGCAAGGCAAGGGAAACTGCTGCCACTGATTGGGACACTGTTCTTTTACTATACACTGTTTGCAGAATTCGCAGTCAGCTTGAATTGTGTTCTGTATGTTGGATTACATATGTAAATTAATTCCTATTAATCTCTATAATGTTAAGCTGCTGCTAAAAATGTTCGCTTAAGAACTGCCTTTGTTCTTCTGTCTCCCTAATTTCAATTCCCTTCAGTCTCTTCTCCCTATGTATTAAAGTACTTTATTAATTTTGTCACGTTAATCTGATCAGCTCTGAACACGCTGCCGTTTCCAACAAGCTGCAGCACGAGGCCGAGCGTGGCGACACCAGACAAAATGTCCGAGGCGCCAGAGGCCGGGCCACGGTGCGGGCCTGCTGAGAGGGCAGCAAACCCGGCGCCACCGCAGCCAAAGCCTCCACACCCAACTAAAACTCGTTAAAAGGACAGGAGGGGTAAGTGCATCATCAGGAAGGGACGATGGCAAAACCACATGGCTCCCTGCGCCAAATGGACGGCCCGCGGCAAGGAGGATTATCCACAACGTTGCTCCCCCACACGCGGCACACCGCAGCACAGCACCTCTTTCTGTGGCAACTGGGATTAATTCTGAAATAGATGGGATTAACACGGAGAAATAGCTAACAAACGGGACTGCCTTTCCCTTCGTGGGAGGGATGTGCCAGGGCTTTACAGCCGGGAAAAATAAAGAGCTGCAAAGAAAGCAGGATGAAGACTCATAAAGCAGCATGCATTTACAGGAAAAGAAATCCTGTTCCAAGATTGATCTTTGTTCTCAAAGATCTGGTGGTCTAAAAACTGCTGCCTGTTTAAATATTTCAACACTTCACTAAATTTGTTTTCCTTTTACATTTATCTAAGTCACATTCTGGCAAATTTTAGCAAGCTTTTTGGCTACTATGTGATGCAAATGCAGAGAGCATTCAAGGTTCAGGTGCACTGAAATAGTGCTGTGCTCTAAACCTGGCCCAGAGCTCCAGGCAGAGGCAACAGCAGGCATAGGCAGATTTCTCTGACCGAGCATGTTTCTTCTCAGTATGTGATCTTTGATTAAGTATTCATTCTGCTTAACAGGCAAAATGTGACTGATCCGGTTGACTACTTAAAAAAAAAAGAAAAAAGAAAAAAACTAGTTTCCATAAGTAAACATGAAGACTAAATACTAAATTCCAAAACTTGAGGTTTCACAAATAATCTATACCTTCTCAACTTTTTGATGGCAGTACTTAATAAGTATTTTTGAAGGCTGAATAGATTAGGAAACCACAGAGCTGGTTCACAAAAACTTAATTAATCCCAAAAGGATAAAATTTATAAAGATGATCAATATCCTCTACAAATTAGCTGTTCTGTGGCAAAATTATTTTCTCCTTAATCACAGAACCAAATTCTTATCTTGAATACTTTCAGCCCATTAAAGTCCATTACTATAATTGGGAATTGTACAATATCAGAAGCAAGATTTGCCTTGCCGTAAGTAGAGATATTTCTAATTCATTTTATTTTGAAGAATAACAAAAAAGAAAGAAAAAGAAACAGAAAAATTAAATGGCACAATGATCACTGCAGTCCAGCAGTGAAGTCCAGCAAATATAAATAAAACAGGAAAAAAAAACAAAAGATAAACTGCAATAGTCAGGTCAGTGTACTCAATATTAAAGAAACAGAAATGCTCAGAATAAATGTTCAAGGTCCTGGACACAGCATTTCACAATCTAGGGCTGATCATAGAAGAAACAGAGGCAGTCCTGCTCCGTCGAACGCACAACGCGCTGAACACAGCCACCCATAGATTTACGTCCCGCCACGTAGCCTGACGTTCTCACATGCTGTCAGTGCCCTTGCCACCACTTGAAACATAACAGGTAGAAAAACGGACAGCATGAGGTAAGGAATTCCCCTCATCTTCTCTGGATCTAAAAGACCTTTTGTAATGAAAATGTTTTCAAGCTCGGTTCAAAACAGGAAAATTTATATATCTTACCTCATATTATGCACAAAGCCACACTGACCTAGAAAATACAACCGCGTCACCTATTCTGCCTCCCACAAAAGTGCTGAAGGGACTAGGAGGGTATCTCTTGTAAAGCTTTAGCTTTTAAATCAGGAAGTTCTTGACTCTTTGGACATTTGAGGAGAAAGGAGAATCAGGTATGGATTAGTCATCGAAGGCTCTGGCCACAGTCCCTGGGCTTGTGAGGTCCTCAGCGGCCAGTGGCGGAGGCTGACAGGGAGGCCCCCAATCACGACTCGTTCCTGCCTCTGCTTTGAGTTTAAGCAGCCAGAATAATGCAGCCAAACTTTACAGAAGCTTAGTTCTGTGTCTTAGAAGACATTTCTGAAGCACATGATGAGCGCAGGGCTCACAAAGCGCTACTAACTACAACTTTATATTAGCTCCCACTCCAAGGACCACTAAGCCCAAATGCCAACCTGATGCAAGAGCAG
>JAUBNY010000965.1:2216986-2248703 GCA_032275445.1 Crypturellus soui | reverse complement strand
CAGTGGAATTTCAAACACAGGACAACCAAGCATTGATTTAAAACTTGAACTTGTTTTTTTCCATGCTGTTGGATCCCCAGGAGCCAGGTAAAACTGTGCTGTGCTGGGGAAGACGTATTTCCTCACAGCAAAAATCTGCAAACACATCATAGCCAGCTGAGTGAGAAGCACTTCTCTATCATAATGCTGTGTCAATTAATGAAAGGTTATTCCAGGGAGATAAATACAAAAAACAGCATCTAGCATCAAATACTTGAAGACACACTGCACACCTCCTAAGACACAGATGATGCACAGCGGTATTTCGAATCCCAAGACTCTGCAAGAGACACAAAAACTGGAGCAGCCAGAGCTCAAGCATTTCCACCTGTTCCTCAAGGCACCCCAGCAGGCTTCGGAGGGCTTCGCTTCTGTGGAAACTATCCTACAGATTTCTTGCCTTCTGTCAGTCTAAGTCCTGTTAGAGACATGATTTTTTTTGCAACTTTAGGTGCTTAATGGAAATAAACAAGTCTCACAAAGTTTAAAAAAGCTGAGCTTTGAAAATCTTAAAAGAATTATCATCAACTTCATCTAGCGTAGACTTACAAGTACACAAACGTGTGTGCTAGTTCTGTAGCACCTATTGACCCAATACTGCTAATCATGACGATTACTTTCTCTTGAACTCTTCAGTGAAAAGACTACCGTCAAGCCATTCTGGCCACAACAGTTAAGCAGGTTTTGATAGAGCTACGAAATATTTACAGTCACTGCCAATAGTCTCGGTGCTGGGCTGTGCCAGAGGGAAGTGCCTTCTGCAGCACGGCTGATTGAGATTCTGCCCTGCTCTTCACCTATTTGGTTGTTTGATTTATTTCCTGGGAGCCCTTCATTTCAGATGGTATTCTACTTTATCTTTTTTGTGCACATTTAGCTTGTTTACTGTTTTACTAAGCAACTTTATATTAGCTCCCACCCCAAGGACCACTGAAACTGCTCGAAGTATTTACTTTCCATCAGACAGCTTTTCCCTTCCATTTGTTTTCCTGACATTATCGGTACCTTCCTAGGAAGGCAGAAGCTCCAGCACTGCACCTCTATCACAGTGACGACACGTTTTAATCAGAAAAGTAGAGGAAACAAATCTGAAAATATAAATATAAATCGGATATACTTGAACTTCGTAACAGGACTATCTGGCAATTTTATGCCAAAGAAGCTACAGCTATTGTAGCAGGAGCAGTTCATACTCAGCGAGTAACACTCTTCTGGCTGTGTGTTCGAGGCGAGTTACAGAATGAACCTGTCTCCAGCCCTGCTTAGCTCAAATTCCCTGTTAAATTGGCCAAATTTCCACCTGGTGCTATGATCTGCCCCTTGCTGAGGTGCCTCTGCTCCCCACGTCGATGTGTGCTCCACGTCTCGTGGCGCTGGGAGCCAGCACAGGGAATATGCCCCTTCCAGCTGCAAACACCTGCTGAGGACGGTTACTGTTAACAGCACACCCGATCCCACAGAGCTCAGCTTCATGCCCAGACCTGTTACGTGTGGGTTTTTTTTTTTTTTTTTTCTCTGTTTTTTAGCCATCTTCCCCATTCCTTACATTTCTCCTCACTTTTTCCCTTTTGTCAGCATCTACTGAATTTCTTGGGAATTTCACTGTTTCCTCATCCCCTCGAGTACAGCTAAATGATACCATGCAAGGAAAAACCTCTATGCCTTGGAGTTAAGACACACGTTAGGTGAGTGGATTCAAGAAAGTTGTACTCAACAGATTCAGATGGAGGAGAGCAAAACTGTAGCAATTTCCTTGATTTTGCACTTAGGAGGCTCTCTTCATAACCCTGAAGTATTTTTTAGAAAAATTACATTTTGTGCCTGCCAGCTCCAAATAACCCAAGGAAATTAGGTTGGTCTGATCTCAAAACAAATTAATAGATTAAACCAGTAAAATACGTTTTTTCTCTCTCTTTTTGCTTTTTTCCAACATGCTTTGTCAACAGGAAGAACATATGTACGGTGGTTGTAAGATGCTTAAGCTTGTCAAGTAACATCAGGCACGGAAGAAAAAAACACAGTAGTTTCTTTTGAGCGCATACTGCAGGACTTTACAATTTATAGTAGATTTCAATACTAGGGAGGACTTTTCCTTCAGTAGACCAATACTAACCCTTCCCCTCACCAAGCACCAGCGTGAAAACTCCTTCAAATTCGTGACTTTCCAAGGTCTTAACTAGACCAAAACATGGCACAAACATCAGACCAAGTATTCACCCATCCCCACACGCTGCTGGGAATACAATAAGCTTAACAACATATTCAGTGAGATGCACACACCAACTGGATAGTCATACAGAATTCACCAAAATTAAACTTCCTTGGAGTTCAGCAGAGTCAGAACAGCAACTACCTGGTCTGACTTCAGCCTTGCCTTGGCAGCTGCTAGTCCTAATTCAAACCACAGAAAAGCCAAGACAAACCTGAGAAGCAGTAAAAGCTTGGCTCCTTCTCCCATTAAAAAGAAAAAAAACCCACTAAACTATTCCCATGTTTCTGAATTTTTGTAGCTGCCTTGTTGCTGGCATTTGTCATCCTGACAGTACATTCAGGAAACATGACAAAATTAGGCAATGTTCTCAGACTGAAAAATGTCCCTGTGAACTTCTCCCAGTTAGGCTGCAAAGAATTTGCTTAGCAAAAACAAAAGGTTTTCTTCTCAGCTTAGCTTCCAGTTACTTTGATACACGACATTTCAAGTAGTTTTAAAAAATGGACCCTGCATGCGTTTTGTATTAGTTTTCAAAGCTCCGATCATCTTTCAAGATAGCATGCTATTTCTCATTGCTAGGTCTGAGAGAGGAGTGTGAGCTCTTGTAATCCCAAGGCACTGTCAGTACCCACTTCCACAGAGTTTGATTTTCCAAAGCATCCTTTCAATTTGTGGCACACGACATCACCTGGCTCTGCAATGGGAGAACTGCTGCACGACGCAGTTCTGTGATTGACAGCCCTCCTGGCTCTGCTTGGGCAAGCTGTGGTGCTCCCTGTGCATTGTGTAGACCTTGGCATGGTGGGTCTGGCAGTCCTGGGGAGATCGAGAGTGGCTGAAATGGAGTAATAACCAGCTCCTGTTGCAGAACACGGAAAGGAAAAAAAAAGCTTTGGCAGACCCAGAACTGAGAATTGTTGGGATGGCTACAGATAGGACAGCAAGATTCAGTACAGCATCAGGATACACTACCTATGATAGTTCACAAATTATTATTCAAAGAAGCAAATAAAGGATGGCATATTGGTATTTAAAGAGGAGGAAGCGGGTGAACAATTCGCAATAGGCTGTCAGAAGCCACCTGCACTCTCGCTCTGGGCACTCAAGAGTCTTACAAGCCTCTCCTGGCTGCGTTACGTCGACCTCACCAGTGGAAATGAGCACCAAAACCCCCAGGCCGCCCAGGGGTGACGTGTAGCATCTGAGCTATGCTTTCTCCACAGCCTTCCTTTGGGCAGGGGAACTTGACCGGAGCCCTGGGTCTGGCCTGCCGGAGCTTTGGAGGGACACGTGTTCAGATGCCACAAGCTGCAGTCCCTCTCCAAGGACTGCTGCAGTTTAATACTCTTTCTGTGGTAACTTCCTGCTCTGGCACATGACCGTATCACCACAAATCAACACAGCAAAGAGGCTTGCTTTGCATGCAGGGCATTACTACAGACTTGAAAGATCAACAGCAAAACTACAACTTTGAGATCATTTTAGAACACACCCAAAGCTCACCTGGACATTCCTGATTGATATAAGCTGCCCTTACGCTGCACATAAGGGGCCTCACTGTAAACTTCGAGAGCCTTTGGGGTTGTGCTAGCAGCACTAAACTGAAATGAAAGATTTTCGCTAGACCAGAAAAGTAGCTTTTTGTTCTCAAAGCAAAAACAGTAAGGATTAGATTAAGCTACAGTAGAAAATTGGTAAAAAAAAATATTTTGTGTGCTTAGAGCAATTCTAAGACACAGAAACCAAACTACAGTTGCATAATGTATGCACTATGCTACCTTCTTTTAAATTATCAAAGCTACCCTTAGCCTGGGACTGAATAGAGAGCACACAAAGGAAAATTTTGCACTACCAGTATCTCCTGGAAGACAAAATGTTGCACAAATATCACAGAAATGCCTAAATTCTACCCTTGAGAAGCAAAATGTTTCTTGAAAAGGGACTTGACCACATGCAATACTAAATTAGTGTTCAGGATCTTAGAAATTTCTAGTCTCAAAGCCCAATCTGTTGCCTTTTGAAACTTTTACTTTTTAATCAGAGAGGGTTAGATCAGCAGCAGAGCTATTAGTTTCATCAATATTCATGAAACAATGAGTATGAGCATTCAGTGTCTACAGGAACACTTTGTTTATTCTTGCTAAGCAGCAGAAATGCTAGGAGGACAACTTGTCAACAGAAATTTTAAAAGCTGGAAAATTAGAAGATTGGAGCTATTGCTTCAAAATTATACATCTGCTATACATTTATGGGAGAACTAGCATTTATGTTTCTAAGAGCTGCAGGTTGCACTGGACAATCTCTGACCTTCAGTTTTCACTGCTACACAGAATAGCTCAGTTCTTCCATCTACATATCTTCTTAGTTTGCATCCACAATTGCTAAAACTTGAGCATAGACCGCAAGCAAAATGCAAATAGGCTAGGAAATGCTCATCTTTTGTGATCTGCAACTAATGATTAGAGTGACTTGACTTCGGAGAATACTCACGGAACCATAATAACGAGACGCGAAAAAGACCCAAGGCTGCTTTCCACTGCCTAGCTAGAGCAGTGCTGCGACTGTTCTGGGTACCCTGGACTCACCTCATTTTACAGAATTGTATTACAGATCTTCCACTCCTTCTCTTGAGAGCTCTTCCCATAAACCAGATATGACTCTAAAAATATTTGTCATGATAACTTATATTTTCATTTTCAGTGGTTTACCTCATTTTAAGATTAGGCACACATTGGCTCCCTGAGATTACAGAAAGATATATTCAGCTTTATCCACTACTTATGGACAATCCATCAGCACTTACAGCTTTTGTTTTGTTGCATTGCTCTCCACATGCTTTTCTTTTCAGTGCTTCAGAACCACAAGGGCATTCCTGTAGTATCTTCTCTACAGCTTTGTTGTCCAGAAAATGTGCAAGAAATGAAAAATTTTAATAGAAATAGCCTATGAAATCCCCATCAGACTGCACAGATGGCCAGAAATCACGATTAAAAACATTCATACATACTTCAGAGTGATACACCAGAGAAAAAGATACGCTGGGAGGATATAAGGAGGTGGGGAGCAGGGGGAAGAAAGAAAACCTCGAGATATACTTCAGCGGGAGCCTGGTCAGTATTTCCCCAAACATCCATCATGCAATCTGACTGGAAACACAATACTTGAATTCAAGAGATGCAAGCGAAGCATTGTTAAATAGGTCTTTCTGAAGAATTCATACCACTACTGTTTGACTATGTATCTTATCGTTAGCCAAATTATTAAACATACAAACACTGGGCCAACTTCACCAGGTGCATACTAGCCCAGCAGAACATATGCACATACACAGGGAATCAGCAAAGGCAGGCAGGTAATCCAGACTGTAGAGATGGACGTAATATTCGCACAACACCGCAACTGATATTACGTATAAGCAGTAAAAATTAAGGCTCTTGCTATGACTCAGCCAACAAGCAGGCTTTGCTTTAATAGAGGCATCAGTCTAGCAATAACATTGATGTTAATAAAAAAGATTTCACAGATTTAAAAACTGCAAGAAAAAAAGAAAATACATGGAGATGCAGGAACAAAACCAAGTATAGCCATTCCACCTCAGAAACTTTACTGGCTCCAGTTAAGAATGATTTGCACCCTCTCATCTTTAGGACATCTGCGCCTGTTTTAGTGCTGTGTGCTGTGATACCACTGTCCCCTGAGCACATCAGACATCGCCCTCCCTTTGCCCAAGGAAAACGTGCTCTGGTTGTTGGCCTAGGATGGACGTCTGCAAACCAGGGCTTCTGCATTCCTTTCCCACTTTTTTCCAAATCCCTGCCAAGGCTCTGTCTCCATAATAAAACAGAGTTACTAAAGCTGCACCAGCAGGTTCAATATGTTTCCATACTCTCAGCTGAACCTCCTGTTTCGCTAGGCTGAATTAGCAGTCGTCCTCCAGGGCAGAGGATCTCCACGCAAGTAACAACAGTAACGCAGGACAGGCAACCTGTGAGTCTGCACTCAAGCTCAGGAGCCCCCTGCGAGGACACGATACACCCAGGGTCAGGGCCTTAGCTCATACTCTGAGGCAGTAACTTAGACTTGTTCTTGTGCCAGTTCTAACTGGCTGCAGTTCACAAGATTTTGCTCCAAATTTGCTCTTAACTCACATATCAGTGGCAGCAAAAGGAAGAAATGGCCCTTGAACATTTAGGTGGTATTTCCCATGGTTTCTTTATCTGCAATAATTTCTGATAATACCATCAGGCAGAGAAGGGATGTTTCTAATATGCTTCAAATAATGTATTTCATTAAAAATATTCAGCAAAAAGCCAAGTGGTCTCCAATAGGCACAGAGAGGTAGCTCACGAGACAGCAAGGGCTGTCTTTCCCGGTACCCCTGTGTGCCTGAGACTGCTCTGACTGAACAGGATTTTCAGACCTCTGCTGATTTGCAGTATGCTCCACATTTAACAACACAGTTGTGCAATCACTCATCGAACCGTTTTTAAAGTCGGTCCCTTGCTGAGAGTCAAATACATGTTTGTATTCTAATTTTCATACTTACTGCAGCTAAAGTAGTAATGTAGCTCTAACGTTTCCACAGCTAGAAGGCAATAAATAAAGCAGCGGAAATATAATTAAGAAAAATAAAATGACTGACAGAAAATACAGCACATTGCTCTAGACGTATTAATTTAGGGTTTTCTGCGCAACTTGAACATCTAATTTATTTAAATTACCTGGTAATGTCTTATGATTATCCCAACATAAGCACCCTTTAATTTGTCTCTGCTTCTATTCTTGGCAAGACAGCCCATGTTTTGCATCCTTGATATTCAAGATGCATGAAAACCAATGAAAGCTGCTGACCTATACAAATAAGATAATATCTATGAATTTGATCACCATCGGACAAGAGCACATAACTGGTAAATGAAGGACTTTATCCTAATTTGTTAAGATGGTCAGAATTGAAGCCTGCTGCACTGTCCTGGGATTTAGTGGAAAGTGAGCACACGGCATCTGTCGTGCACGGAGATGCTGCAGCCTTTGAGCTGACACCTTACAACTTCATTGCCAGCAGCAACTCCAAAACAAATTCCTAAGAAGGAAGCATGGCTATAACGAGTGAAACACTGTATTCCAGCCCAGGCTCTAGCTTTGCTTACGTTTCACAGCTCACCCCCTTTCCAAGGCTGTCCTTGTGCACTAATGGGCTGCGGACTCGCAGGGAAGGGTGCTGCGCACAGGCCGCCTCAGGCCGCTGCCTCAGGGCACCGTTAGTCACAGGTTAGTCTCCTTCAGAGAACAAAAGCAGCTCTGCGCCCTGGTCAGCAGATGCAGTAAAGCGCTTTGATTTCACACTTTACTGGAAAAGACATTCAGGCTGCAGCTCTGCAGGCTGGGGGCGCTTCCCAGGGGGTTAACACCATCTTGCTCGCCCCTTGCTCCCAGGGACGCTGGCGGCAGGACAAGCCTGGCCTGCCTCATCTACAACAACACAGGGAAGAGCGGCGCTTGTAGAAGCGAGAAGCACGGGGCAGGTTCGCCAACCTCTTCTTGATACTTGCACCCTAGGGAAAAGCCTCCAACTCGCAGAAAGCAACAGGTGAATTTGGCTGTTCCACTCCTACAGCAACACGAATGGGATCACAGCCGGGAAGCTCTTGGCCTCTTGTCCACAGCCAGAATATGACACGACTTACTGATCCCCGCAGGTCCGCGAAAGCTGCACCTTTGTTTGCACAGGTGTCAGAGCCCAGCCGTACAGCCAAGGTCATTACCCCTGCCTGATTTGTCACAAGTTCATTTTCTACACAAATACGACTTTCTCAGGCCTGAGCCTCTTTGGACCATTATTCTGCTGCCATTTCGGGCTACAAAGACCTCCCCTGAGTTCATAATGGGGAAGACATTAATTACGTTCAGGGAAAATTAAGTTTCATGACTCACTAAGAAACACACCACAGTCTCCATGAAACAACTTTCTACCTTTTTATGTCAAGTACAACAGACTCTACATAAATGGTGCATGACATTTTTATGAGTTACATCATGACTGGAAAGAACAGCAACTGCATCAAGCTGCCTGGGTGCATTAACCTTGTTTCTGAGGAGCTAAAATGATTCTTTTGGAAGTAAAGCTGAAGAAGATACTGCACAAAGAATAGTCTTTTGCTTCGCCTTCCTCCTCCCTTGCCTATTTTTCTTTCTTGCGGAGGTCAAACCCCTGCCTACTTGAAAACTGAAGAGGGTTCTAGCTGCTAAATAAAGTCACAAGCCCTAAAGCTATGCACTTTATTTCTTATTCTGAGGGACACTTTAAACAGGCAATCAGACAGAAAATCAAACCCAGTGCACGCTAACTGCATTGCAAACTAGTTTTGGAAGGCAACCTGCACTTACCACACAGCTGAGTTTCAGCAGCTAGCCATTTCTTACTGCTCCTACCATGACGGGGCCCTTCCGAAGGAGCTCTCAGAAGTTACCTCTCCCAAGTAAGTGCATTATCTTAAATTCATTAAGACTAAGTCAGAAATTGCTGTTTGATTTTCCTGGATTTCTGCTGCATTCTGACAAGCATGGAAATACATCTGCCTTGGTCATTCACTTTTTAATGTTTTGAAATTTCTCCGTATCAGGACTACACCTTTCCAAGCTGTGTCACGTGGGAGCAACAGCGAAGAACTGGGAGAAAAATATAATCTTAGCCTCTCCTGTCACTGCCACACTGCAGCATTATGGACAGCTCAGCCCAAGTCCTAGTCTCTGTTTATTTCAAAGCAAGAAAAATGCCCTTACTCTCTTACTTCTCAAAAAGGGAAATTAATGAGACACACACATGCAAATTTACAAATGTGCTCAAATAGCATAAACATCATACATAGAGGGAACATACACTAGTTTCAGTTTCTACTCCTGGAAGACCAGAAGGGCAAAATATCAATATAAAAATTTCGAGTTCTGTGAGAGTCAGGGGTTTAAAACTCCTGTGAGTATCTAGCCCCAAATCTTACGGTAGCAATTCAAAGCCTGAACGGCTTAATGGATTCTTCGAAGTGCTGACTCCAGCTGTAGTAAAATCTTATTCTTGATTAAATGCTGCATAACTGAAAGTGGTGTTTGATTTCTCATCATCATAAATAATCTGCTATAATACCTGTACGGGCTGTCAAACCACCATCAAATTGAAATATTTCTCCCTTTTTTGTCCATTTGATCACACATTCCATTTCCGATTTCTCTGCTTTCTCTACAAATGCTTCTGCACTCAAGATCGCGAAGACAGTTTGGCAATAAAAACATTCAAGCAGCAGTACAGACAGCTGGGAATTTATTGCGTCAGGATTTGTTTTTAAAATATAGGTTTCTTCTGGTAAACTAATATTGTCATCTGTTCTGGTGGCAGAGCATACCGCAAACAGCAATTTTCCCCTGGAGAAAAAGTGTCAGATTGTGATTTATGAACAGAGAGCCACTAAAGAGTATGATTTTACCCTAAATTAGTAATTTATCAAGTAAAGAACCACAAGCAAATAGCTGAATATTGGTGCCTTGAAGGGTCAATAGACTTTTAACTAACTTTGCTTCAAGCACAAATAACCAGAGACTCCTTCAAGTGAGCACTATTCTAGAGGATGCCCTCGAAAATGAAAACATTTTGGTCTGAGCATTGAGAAAGGCATTTCCTACATGACCTCTGAGTCTCCGTGCGGGGTTCAGAGGAGCCCCATTCCCGGGTCTGCAGCAAGCTGTTAAACTCAGCAAATCCATCCAAATGCTAGTGTGAATGTACAGGAGGCACCAGGCAGGAGGAGGAGAAAAAAGGAAAACTAAGCCTTCTAAAAGGGTGAAAGTTTGTTTTCACCCTCATTAATTGCCTGAAGTCAAGCACTTGATTTTCATGTACAATGAACTGTGAATTATTGGAAATCACTATGACACAAGTCACCAGAATAATTGCTTTGTAAAAAACCCCTTAAATACCAGGGAAATGAATTCCAACTGGCACGAGCTTCCAGAAATGCTGCCCCTGGGAGGAGGAGGTTGCCTGTATCTCCATTCAGCCAAGACAGGAGACTCGCGACCAGCCGCAGCCCCCGGGCATGGATGCTGAGCCACGCGGCGGGGCCTCAGGCAAGCCTGGGCCTTTCACCCTGTGGTCCCCTCGCCACTGCTGCAGAAGCCGTATCCCCAGGCTCCCTCTCCTTCATTCCCAAGGATGTCAATGGTTTGTAATTTTGTTGACTTAGCAATTGCATAACGCTCAAATTCACACTACTCTCAATATTACTAAATAAGTGCAAGTCCTTCTTCCCAAATACTGTACAGAAGATTTAGATGCCTGAATCTGTGCCTGTAATTTCCAAGAAATTAGGCAATTAAACAGTTATCTGAGGCAGTTTAAGTGCACTTGTAAAACTGCTCCTAGTAGTGTCAATAGAACAATTCATGCTTGTGCGCCGCTAGATCTGGATTACTAGATGAATTCACGGGGCATCAATCTGGGACTGTCATGGAAAATGAACATTTGTTTTAATGGTTAGGTGTCAGCAAACCCTCCCCTTATATAGCACAGCTGGATTTAATAATGAATGAAGGATTTCACTTCTTGACTACTGCAAAACACTTCTTGTCCGTTGAAGAACTGACTCAGAGCTCCCTTTCCTGGATATTAGTCTGCTGTCTCCTGTCAACTCTTACAGGTCTGAACAGACTCAAGCTTTACAACCCCTGGAAAACCAACACACACGAGACTGCCAGGTCAGCACCGCAGGCCAAG
The DNA here is from genome assembly GCA_032275445.1 of Crypturellus soui. Taxonomy (NCBI): domain Eukaryota; kingdom Metazoa; phylum Chordata; class Aves; order Tinamiformes; family Tinamidae; genus Crypturellus; species Crypturellus soui. The sequence continues at coordinate 2,237,688 of JAUBNY010000965.1, read as the reverse complement.
ACAGATCCAGCACGTGGTACATTAAGGAAATAGTACTCGGAGGTGCTTTCAAGTGTGGGTTCTTCTTTAGGTCTTTGCCAGCACTCACTGTATCTGTATCTCGCCCTGCTTAGAAAATGATGTCCTAAGCCAAGAAACCACAGCAAAGAGAACAGGCTCTAAACCTTCACACTCTCATTGTGTAGCAGAAGGAAACAGGATCTATTATTCTGCTGGTGAAGTAACAAATTTCAGGTCTTGCAGTGTGCTAAAACTTCCTTGTGTAACTGCTCTTTCAAGCCATACTAATTAGCACAGTGGTAACCACACGTGGTGGTAGGCTGACAAGTGTGCAAAAGAAGAAAAATAGTTAATCACAGGAAATATAGTGAGACACCCCCAAAGCCAACCACCTAGGTCAGTGTGAATGATGAATGTGCAATCCTGATCCTGAAGAGAAAGGAAAAGATGCCTCCTTTCCCTTCAAACTTGCTCGAACATTCACATTTGCTCTGGCAGAACTCACCCAGTTGGCTTATTCAATAATAGTTATTTCATATGCCAAGAACTCTCAGCGATTTTTATGACTACATTAAATATGTTTTGAAATAAAAAAGTCATAAAAATATTACTAAGTCTACTTGAAGGGCCTACATATTTCTTCTTTGGATAGCTTGATGTTTAAAAAATGCAGTTAAGTGATTAGGGCTACCGTTGCTCTTCATGTTTGATCATTAGCTCTCAGCCCTTCCTAGCACCCAGACTCATTTGGCAACTGAGGGGAGCATGGCCCCGTGGGCTGGCTTGCTCTGCCCTACTCAGGATTTGGGCACAGAAACAACCGGAGCAACGGAAACCCATGGCACGTGACATCCAGAGAGACTGGGACACCCCACACGTCTGACATGAGGAGGAGAGTCAGCGCTGGCCTAAATAAGCTAGTTGCTACCAGAGCCGGATGCCAGCAGCCCCTCTGCGCGCAGCACCCGGCACCGCTGCATGTATGTGGCACGAGAGCTGCTCCAGACCAATACACCAGGCGCAGCAAAGCCAGGGCCCCTCTTCTAGCATGGGCTGCGCCTCAACTATCCTTAACTATCCTCAACTATCAAGAAGCAGGGGCTCAGCAGGAAGGCCAGAATACAAATTAGTGTGAGGTGGTTCACCTCACCTGAGGACTTTGGCAGCTCATGGCTCGGTGCTGACCTATTTCAAGCAAAGCCCATCTGCATCTTAACGTAATGCCCAGGCAGCCTCGCCAGCAGGGGCTGCGATTTCCAAGCACCCCACGACTTCCAAAATGGTAATGCCTTCCTTGAGGACCGTGGTGTGTGACCCATCCATCAGATGCAGTTGTCATATCTGCTGCTGACATGGGCACCCCGACCCCGGCTGCCTCGATGCTGGGAAGCGGAGCAGCCACCCGGGATCGTGCCCGGTGCCCGCCTTCTGCAATCCACCCCGCGCTCCTCCAGCAAGGACATTTCAGCGCTTCTGAATGAAATCAGCTCTTTCACACTGAAATTGCATCTTTTTTTCTGTCAGTCAGAGGTCAAGCAGTCTGCTTAAAAGAAAGATAAAAATATCCCTTTTTAAAAATTCTATTCTTTTTCATAAACAGAACCAACACTGCAATTGCTGTTTATTCAGCTGTCTTGACCAGCAAACTTATTTGCTTGCTTATGAAGACACATTTCTTTCTAGTGAGACCTGCCCCATGAACTCCTATGGAAATCTCTTAAGTCAACAAAGTAATTTCTGATAATCCCTTGTTTTTAAATCAGTTCATGCCAGGTTGATCTGGCTGGGTGATTTCTGACACACAACACACAGCTTCTCAAGGATCAAAAAGAATAGCTTCTTCCTGATGAGCAGTGAAGAGAAAATCCCTTGGCTTCATCCAAAGTCAAATAATCTAATGTGCACTGAAGTTGCCAGGAGTAAAGCAAGCTAAACAAGTACCACATTTCACACTTAACAGGCATGACAAAAACAATAGAATTGACTTGCCTACAGACACAGGAACTCTTGACTTTTCTGCTCCTTGGTAATGTTGTCAGAGAACCCAGACAAATACTCGAAACTGCAATACAACCCCAGATAACTACCTAAGGCTTTGCCAGCACGGTGCAGACGTCACTTTGCAGCAACTGCCATGTCTGTCCTCTTGTCTCCCCACTCCACGGCAATGCACCACCATAAAGCTGCAGCAGTCAGAAAGCCTTTGGTGACAACTTCTTCATTTGAGCTAATTGGCAAAAAAACATCTACAATGATGGTGTCAAAAGAGGCACCTCAGCTTCGCTTTTGAAACACGCAATAGTCAACCTTAGCGAGATTAGTGGAAATCCGCATGCTAACTTTAAAGCTGCTCTGGTGGGGGCTTTTTCTTAGTCACAAAAGCAATCAGAAAAGCATTTCCGAGCAGAGAATGAAGAAAGCATAGCAGGAGCCTCACTGGATTCAAACAAACACACAAACAAGCAAAAGAACACACATATTTTACTGTAAAATCCAGTGACAGAACCTGAGCTGCAGGAAGAAACAAGGGCAAAGGAGAGAAAAAATCATCTCCCAACAAAACGGAATCAGGTAAGTCTCTTGATATAATACATATTCACATTTAAAAAGTGTTCAAGTATGAGTTTTAAAATAGGCAGAAAGCCGAAGCAAAAATCCCAACTAACAGCAGCTCATGACCCACAGGACAAGCAGCCCCAACAGCTCCGTGCAGCAGCTGCTGCCAAGGTGCTGCTCCCGACCAGCTTCGGCAGCAGCCCCTGCACGAGCCGGACCCCCAGTGCTGCAGATGCGCTCTGCAAAAGGCCCTCGCCAAGGCACCTGTCTGTAGCAGAGCTCTCTCGCCAGCCTGTTCCCAGATGGAACAAGTTGGCAGCCCTGGGAATCTCATGTGGTTGTTGCTACTTGAGAGCCAACATTGTGCAAAGCCCAATCTTATCCTCAGTCAGATATAAAAGCTGTACTTACTTGGTCCATGTTACAACTTACAACAATAGAGAGATCTTATTTAAAGCCAGCGAGACAACCCTGCTCTCACTCTTTTCTCATGTTAGAGAGAGCCTACACCTATTACTGCACTTTTCCCCGTCAAGTTTTATTTACCAATTAAATGACAAAGGTAACTCACAGATACTAAATTACAAAACAGCTGCAAAAATCAAATAAAGACATAGTAAAGACCAGAGAGTGCAAGAACTCAAGGTAAAACCCACTAAAGTGCTCAGAGAAAAATAATTAGAAGCATCAGTAAGAACCAAAGGCTAATTAGCTTTTGGGTTTGCAGGTAGGAACAATAAATTCAAGGAATAAGAACAGGAAAAAAAAAGAAATTACAATATTGAATTATAAAAAACCTCATTGGATTACAATTCAGTAGTGTATTTTAGTGGTTCATCTTCCCCCGCATATTCTAGAACATGGTTTTGCATTAATATACATACCAATTTCTATGGTTGTTTTGGTAAAGGTGGCTAAATCTCAATTAGGATGCATGTTAGGGGTAAGAAGCAAAGGACTCCCAAACTTGATTTTTGCATAATCCTTAAGGAATTTGTTAACTAAATCAGGGTGGTCATCACTGGACTATATGCAGACTTTGGGGACAAACAGGAATCACCCAGCTATTTTTTAATCTGGTATCTCAATAGTTAGGGCTTGGCAAGAGGCAGCAAAGCAAAGTTTCAACTCATGTATATTCCTCCAATGTTTTGAAAATTAGGATGAGGATTGATTTCATGGCCTACATTTAACTTTTGGAAACTATGAATCATCCTTCTAAATTTAAATCCGTGAGAAGGGCTACTTTTTGAAGAAAATAAATAGAAAAAGATATCTTGGATTTCTGCTTCTTGCACACTCATTGCATTTATATACGTATAAAGTTGCCTATTCATAAAGTGCCTCCCCTACTTATGATGAACACTGAGGTTAGGGATAAGGGTTTTAATCAAAACAAATATTGTAAGGCTTGATTTCCTTTCCATAATTTTAGGATACTCTGACATTAGAGCTTGTCAAGTCATACAAATTTGGCTGTAGCTTTTTTAACTCCATGCCCTACCCAGACCAAGACATTTAGTTGCAACCTACTCACTAGGTCCAAAACTAACCAGGAAAATTTCACTAAGTGAAGGAGTCTGATATCCCATCTGCTTTTTTAAGGACACAGCTCACAAGTGCAAATGCGGCTTTCATGACTCTTCACTGATCCCAAGGAAGTCGAGTGGCTAAAGATCACCTTCCATTTTCCCAACATGCCAGAGGTAGGAAGCAGAAAGGAAATATTAAGCCCCTTCTTCCATAGCAATCCTCTGCATTTTCCTCCTTGTATCTGAAAGAAGTGTATGAAATAAAATGAGAGGAATTAGATTAAAATCAACTTCACTTCAGTATGCAAATATCCTTGAGAGTTGAGAATTGAGAGATGGTCCATGAACTCAAGTGTGTTTCATTTACACTGAGAGAGGCTTTTTATCAATATGAAAGCTAGGAAAAAATCCCAGAACCGGGCTCTCAAAATCCAAGACAGTGAAAGTTGCACTTCAGGCTTATCTTTATTTTTAAGGGAGAGCCCACTCCTTCAGCTTTTGGGGAAATCTCCCAGTGGAACCACTCTAAATGCTACAAGGAGAATTACTGTGGACCTTCAAGGTGTAGTGTGCTTCTTAGATAAGTATTTTTACTGGCTTTTTTCAAGTTACAGAAAATGTTCTCTTCAGGGGCACAAAAAAGATAAAAGGTTTACATTATTCAAAGCAAAAAGAGGGAAAAAAAAAAGAAAAAAAAGGGGAAAAAAAAGAAAAAAAACACCCTGCCTAATATAGAATCTCTAAATATACCTGCCGTGCCAGCAGAGCTTGTCGCAGAGGCTGCATCAGATTTCTAGCATCAATAGCTTTGCAGAGGTGATGTGTTATCTCCTTCCACAACTGTTTACTGACAGGAAAATAATCTGGGGGGGTGGGGGGAGAGGAAGCATAAAAATACCAGAAAAACAAATATTGACTACTCTACATAACAATCTCACCAGTTTTGTCAGGAGAGGTTGCTTAGCTGGAACTTGAGGCTTGGTGCAACTCGTCAGACTTGGTTACAGTCCTGCCTGTGACTCTCTGTTCCCTACTGCAGTCTTACAAGTTTCCTAGAAACTTGTTAACAGAAAGTCAGATGTGTTTATGCCGCTGCTCTATTCTGCAGTCCAGCAGAATCTGTATTCTGCAGATTAATTATGAACTTGTGAAGCTTGTGAAACCTGTGGTATTTAAGTGTGGACAGCAGAAAATGAGGCATTAGCTAGTAATGTTGAGTTAGATCTTAATGTTATATTATTTTCTGTTATAGAATGAGAGCCAGAACTTCAGTTATAATGCACATCGCCTTTGCCAAAAAAAAAAAAAAAACCACCCAGTGCCTTCTATTTCACTCACGGTTCCTCAAGGTGACAATTGCTATTAAAATAGCTTCTTACTCAAGCTGGGTTAAAAAAACTCCTCCAGGAGGGATGTGAACCTTTACTCAGCTTTGGCATAAAAATAAAAAGCTACAACGCCCTAATTTACAGAAAAAATGAGATTTCAGAAATATTTTGTTTTGGGAAGATCAAACCTCTTTGATTCCAGAAGGGTACTTCAACCTTCATTACATAACACTCAAAGCAAAATGCTATGTTCTAACTTTGACATAAAAGGCTCCAATAATTTCCCACAGAAGTCTGATAAAACTGGACGTACTTGTGTGAGATGCTTCTATTTTGCCAGGTCAGTATTATCAGATAGCAAAATGCAGCAAGCAGCACCCCTCATTCACCTCTGAATTTGATTTCATTCATTCCTTTGCTGCACATGCTATTTGCTTCTCGCTTTTCATCGACTGCACTTTGTTCATAGGATTTCAAAAGTGTTTTCCCAATAGTATCTTTAGAAAATAGAAGAAAAAAGGTTCTCGGCTGGTGGAGGCTGGCAGAGCTCCAGCGAAGTCAATGGGCCTCAGCTGAGGCACTAGCCCTTTGTGAGCTTTCACAGAGGCTTTTTATGTACTGCAGAGATGCGGGATTATGCGGAGAAGTCAGGAAACCACACTGTGGCCCCAGCCTGCAAAGATTATGGATATTTTAGCAGTCACCAGTCATTTGAAGCTAATGGTACAGTGACAGTCTTGGATAAAGAGAAAGATTCAGTAGGCTTTAGGTAACACTGATTGCTTTATTTGACCATACATTTTCTTCACTGCATTTTTAGCCTGTATTGCTCAGGAATGAGAGAGAGAATATTCACTTAGGCACATAAGTATGTATCTATAAACTACAGAAAGCACCACCTGCTGCTCTCCTTGCATTCATTTTTTTAATCTGGTTCTGAGTAGTTTGAAGAAAGAAATATCTACCACAAGACCAAAGGAAAAACAACCTGTGGCAAAAGGGCAGGAGCAAAGAGCCTGTCTGCAGTGTTTGCTCTCTCAAGAGGCCCTGGAGCTGCCAGAACAGCCCAGCCAAGGGCTGTGCAGGTGCTCGGTGAATGGACAAGGGATCCTGAGTGCAGCTTCTGGACCTGAGCACAATTCTCCTTCATATCAAACTATCTCAGACCAGCAGAAACCTCTGCACGTTGGATCTTCTAATCCCTAGCACAAGGTCTTTAACTGATAGCATTCCATATCACACACTGCCTTGGAAACTGGCCAGCAGTTGCTAGAACTTGCACCTTTATGGCTTATCACCGTACCCTATAGAAAAGTACCTTTTCTATATTGCTGCTTTCTTACAGAATACAAGTAACTTACTGTATTGACTGCTCTTCTAATTCTTGCCAATTCCTATACTCTCACTAACACAAAATGCTTGGTGGGAAAGAAGGTAGAATGATGGTTCAAAGAAAGAAATGGAAAAGATGTTACATCTTAGAAAAAGAAAACAGATTCAGTGCAATCATCCAAAGCATCAGCACATGGCTATGCTTCAAGGAGAGGGACATTTGTCTTAGATGCTTCTTAGTAATGACCCTGCATTTTCATGGTAAGACCAAGGAAGCTGGTTGCACTGAACTTCCCCCTGTGTCAGATGTGGTCTAAAGTAGAGAGTTTCTAATTCCAAGACATATAGAAAATATTTCAGTATTGGAATGTCTATGTACTTTAAGAATTATAGGAAAACACTATCTGCCAAATCACAGTATCCGCATCATATCAAGCATAACCTATTTTATAATTTACTTTCGCTAAAATCCCTGCAACAACTAGTAAAGAGAGGAAAAACAAACAAACAAAAAAACCCCGCCACACCACAGGAGAAAGGTTGAGCGCAACACGACAGGGGAGTCCAAGATCTGCTGACTATTTTTACTGCATAGTGTTGCCTTGAATCCTTGAAAAATAGCAGACAGTAACAGAAACACGATGGGAGAATGTGAGTGGGCATTCAAAAATGCAACTACTCAGGAAAAATGCTGCATTTTGTAAGGCAGCATGAAGAATATACTACCTTTGCTAGGCAAGGAAGAGGGGAGGAAAAATTGAAGCTAATAGACCAGTTACTCTTTATTGTATATAATCTATATAATTATATATACTATACCCTATATTCCTCTAAATCTGTAAAATAAAACCTAGCATGTAGGAAAGCAAATGGCACAGTAGTGACATCTGCTTGCTGTCAGGCCTTGCACCCAAATGTTAAGGTCACTGGTGCTCTAAACACACATGAGACAATAGATACATTTAGAAATGGAGGAAAAGAGGAAAAAAAAAAAAAGAGAGAGAAAGAGAGAGAAAGAAAAAACCCTTGGAGTACATTTTCAAAAAAGAAGGAGGAGCCTTGAAAGGTAAAGCTTTTGTGCAAATACTACTTAGTGCTTCTCAACATTTTCCCAACTCCTCTTCTACATTAAACAAAGTTGTACTTTTTAAATTCCTCCCTCATTGCTCTAGCAGAACCCCACAGAGTCTGGCGGTAGCTGTACCTTCACACAGCTCCACAGATGTATTTCCTTTCTATTTTACTGAATTGCCTCATGAAGGAGAGGTTAAAGCTAATACATGTACACTACTGAAGTACTCACTTAGGATACCTGTCTGTCATACCACTGAAGTGGTACTTTTACGAGTAAGATTATTTCAACCCATAGATCTGTTGAGACCGTTTTTACCTCTGAGTGTTATCTGAATCAGCACTTAATGCACGAGTAAAATGCTGCCAAATGCATCCCTGTACATCGCCAGGGAGATGACTTGGTTTCCCAGTCCCCGTTTAATGGTGGGCACCGCACGTGAGTCCGGACACCGGCACCTGCCCGGACACAAGGCTCCTCTTACCGGTTCGCCTGTGTTACACCCATCCCTGGCATCGCATCGCCAGCGGGGGGAATCACCAGGCAGACTCGCTGTGCGAGAACAGCGCAGCATTGCCGACGTCTCTTTACATTGTTTACATGTTGTAATTCCAGAACTTGGGGAACTGAATAAAATATTTGCAGACTCAAACGGCTGAGTACAGAAAAAAAAAAAAAAAAAAAAAATCGAGCTGCGTTTTCTGAAGTCTACATGGAGCTTTGGCAGTGATTTTCCACCTACCCTTACACAGCAGTGGTGCTGGGATGGCGCTTCCATGTTTCATTCTCTGGAACCACCCAGGGAGCCCTTTTTAAAAATTTCAGGCTCCAGAGGCAGGGACAGAACTGGCAGACTGACATGATAATAGACAAAACCTGCAAGTGCAACCTCCTACTTGCAACTAAAATACCAGTAACCACGAACACTGGCAAGGGCCTTCATTTTCTGATGTGGACCGTGGTCACTGACCGTTAACCTTCCTGCCCTCAATCTCAACTGCATTTTCACCGTCTCAGTAACTGGTGTCCAGAGCCCACCCAGCCAGCACATAGTCAGTGCTTGCTGACTTAATAAAAACAAAGTGTATTGAATCTTTCCAAATGTGCCACCAGATTTGCCACTTGCAGAAGGAACTAAAACTTGACATCAGGGAGAGAAGAATGTTCCTTGAGGCTCCTGCCATCTAGAAACGGAGATAAACTCCAGCTGCCTCCAGCTGTGCAGCATGGACACAGGCTCAAGGATCAGCTTTCGCTCACGTCTGACGTGATGTAAAATAATAATAAAGGGATGTAAAAATAATCCCTTTCTTGCTAGACTACAGAAGACGCCTTCTCTTGCTCACTGCCTATCCTGCTCTTCAGCAAGTAGCCACTTCTCTTGTTTTGCCATTGCGGTAAAATAACTTTTCTTACTGTGGAGGCACAGAAAATTCTCCAAAGTGATGCAAAATGATTATCCCAAGATCTGAGCTGAAACACAACCACAGAAACGGGAAAAACAAAATAAAACATAAGAAAAATAAAAAGAAAACAAACAAAAAAACACCTACTATTTAGGAACCTTGTTGTTAATATCTGATTTGAAGGAGCAGATGTTAAAGCCTATAAACTGCATCCTGCTTAGGGAGCCAATGGTCAGTAGTGATATACTTCAACATGGCCAAATCTGGAAACTTGCAGGCCCTGTGTCAGCACAGGTATGTTTAACAGATCCAGATTTTACTACTTCTCTGAATGTAAAAACCTTACCTCCGCCTTCAATCTGTTCTGGACAGAGAGCTCTTCCCAAGCTACACAAGAATGCAAAGGCAGGTGATGCAGACAGCAAATAAACCCTCAGCGGCATTGACACTACACCCCGCACATCCGTGCTACAACGCGAGTACCTGCTCATCATAGTTGAGAACAACCTCCCAGCCAGGCAGAGCTCAGGCACTGGTCTGTGAGGAGGGGGACATGGGAAGAAGAGCAGCTCCCCAAGGTCTCCAGAAGTGTCAAGCGATGCATATACCTGAGCAACGGGCCAGGATGCTCCAGCATCATACACTGCCCTGCTCCCCTCTCAGCACAAACACCTCGGGGAATCACTACCAGAAAGCAACTTGCTTTGCCAGGGAGGAGAGAAACCCGGGCCTGGGAAGCCTGGGGCTGGCAAACATCGCCAGGACTCGGCCCTCCTTGGCTACCGCACGCAGCCCCCTAAACCTCACACCCACGTTATGTCATGAAGAAACCAGAAGGTCTCGCAGCAAACACGGCCAGCTGAACTTCCACGTGCAGACACAGCTGCTTTCCTTGCTTAGGATACTGTAAATATTAAGAAGCAAACCATTGAAATTAAGAGAGTATTTGAATTTCTATGGCTATTTATTTTACTATCTTCAGACATGAAAATGACATTTAGAGGATCACTGCTTTATTATAAACTAATACCTTTCCTGGTAGTTGAGGTTTTCCTGTTATTCCCAGCCTGGATCACACACAGACTGAAAGGCTGAGTTAATTTCTCACTGGAACAGCAGTAGTGGAGAGGGAGAAGGAAAAAGAAATCCAAGATAAGACTGAATAAAATCCAATTTTCTTCTGATTTGATAAAGCCAGATTGATTGACATGGTATGAATTGAACCAGGTCTTGATAAAGAAAAGACATCTGACATGAAAATTCCTTCAGCAAGCAACAAGGGAAAGTGCAAGGTAAGTCTCTTCTGAAAGTCCTTTACAGGGGACAGAGCTGGCATTTGCTGCTCTGTGCTGGTGGATATTTCCAGGGAATTTGTTTTGTTCAGAAGAGGAAAACTGCACTCAAGCTGCGGACACGGGGACGAGTCAGGAGCATCCCGGCTTCCTCAGCTCCCCACAATAACCATTCTGGAGAGTTAAAGCTGATGAGACTTCTGCTCTCAACTTAACAGGACCAGTCTTCTGCACTTACTAAAAACAGAACTTCCCATGCAGAACTATCAGAAAGAGTTTCCTTTGGGAAGGACACAGAAAACATCAGTAACTTTGTTACTGCATGCAGTGACAGAACCAGAGACTTTCAGAGACACTCACTTGTCAGGGGGCTCTTTCTGAGCCTCCCTGCTAAGGACCAAGGAGCTCAGCCAGTGCCATGGGGAAGCAGATTGGTAGGGAAAACTGCAGCTTGGCCACTCCCGAAGGCTTAATCCTCCTGTGCATCAGGTGCTTAAAATTGGGTTCCTGTTTCTATTCCAAAGTCCCTCTCCTTTCTGGTTCCTATGGTAGCATAATATTCATATGCTGATACTTGGCACTGACTTAAAAGTGATAATTCTTTGTTAGGATTTTTTCCCCCCCTTTTCTTCATCTCTATCTCACCTCTCCCGGAAGTGCATGAGCTTGAAACGAGAGTCTGTCCCAGCAGCCCCGGGAGCGGGTTGGGATGGGAGCACCCGCCAGCATTATGTGGCACTTAATTCATCGTATACCAATTCAGTTGTGCATTAATTGTACATTCCTGTGTTCTAATTAACTAATTACTCAGGCACTCCCTTCTTGTTACCAACAACCTCATTAATTCCACACTGGAAGCTGGTGCCTCCTGCCAGTGCTAGCAATTTTTTTTTAGTTGTTTCTGCCACTTCTTGAATTATAACCAAATATGAAACTCATATATTTTTAAATATTTTCTCTTCTGTTTCTCTGAACCCAGAAATTTATTGTGCTATCAAGCCTTTTAAAATAACCTTTATTCATTATGCATTTCTTTGCTAGGTAATCAAAAGATGCTACAATAAAGCGTGTGACTTGCTCTCTTTACCGCAGCACCTCTGTTGTGTCAACATCTCCAACTTAATCCCGAGTTTACTACAAATTTTAGATGTATAGTCATAGCTCCAAGGTTAAAGTCACCATTAGATACATTTGTGTGAGGAGAAATTTCTTTATAATGATTAAAGGATTCCACAAAGCCTGGGGAAGCTGTGCATGCATTTGCAAGGTCACAGCATGGCAACAGCAGGAGATGCTTGCAGGGCTGTTTGGTTCTGATTAATGGCACACTCGTACCACTGAGGCCTTCCTCACGCGCAGCTCTGAGGCTGGCTCAGAGCGCTCTGGCTAGGCCTAAATGGAGACCGAAGAACTGCTTCAGCATTCACTGAATCGAAGTCGTGCTCCTCTAAGAAACTTCCTTCAGAGCACTTTGTATTTCATATGCCCTATCTAGAGAGTGCCCTCTTGTCTTCACTATGCTGAAAGGCAAAGTTGGAGGCGTTTTCTCCTCAGTATAGGCCATGAGCTGAGGTTCTAATATGTAGGAACAATTGAAGAGATTTGGGATATATTGCAAAATATTATCCCTTAAAAAGGCAAGTATTCATGGAAATGCTGGAGCACCGATTCCTCCATGCTCCGCAAGGGCGAAGACTCCTATGCAGAAAGGCTCTGAGCCACTTCTGCATCATAGCACCAGCGCGCAAGTTTATCCAAATACATATTTCTACAACAGACCATAATGGTCCATTTATTTTGTAACGGCCTATTTGGCTGCCCTAAATGAGTGCAGAGCAAATGAGGGTATTACAACTGCTGCTATTTTGGCATCTGCTCCTCTCTTATCTGCTACCACTTCTCCCATTCCTGCCTCAGATGCTCCTGTTACTACAGCCATCATACTCTTCCTGTTTATGGCTTGAAATCTGCCTTTTTTTGTGAAGAGTCACTATTTTCTGCTCGTTTCTTTGGATATTTCCATTTTCTCCCTCTTTTGCCACTACCTTTGCCATGTAGCTCAACTCATTCATTCCTGCACCTCTTCTGCCCAGGTCCAGTTTTAAGCCTTTAACCTCCCCAACTGCATCATTTTGCTTAGAGAACAGGGCCAGTTCTTTTCCAACCCGTCCAGAATGGATCTGTACCCCCAGCGCTTTTGACGAGTTCACCTTCAGCTCGGCTTGCTGCTGTGGTTCAGAAATTACTGCTCACTCTTCCTACCACATGACTAAACATCCATTAAGCAGGAGGCTGAGAGCAGGGGGAAATGCAGATGTTTATAGCTGCATAGACGTTTATACAGTTTTATACACACACACATATATAAGCGTACACATATGTATATAAAAGATGGCAATGAAGCCCTGCTAGCTGAAAAGAAATTCTGCAGTCAAGGAAGGCCCTTCTGCAGAAGGTCTCTGAGTCCCCATGAGCTACAGGCCAGGTCACCCTGCTCAGCCTGTGCCCTGGGCACCAGGATTAAAGTGCTGACCCTGCTGGACATCGCACTTGTGAGGCCACGTAGGGACCTGCAAGGAGCCGTTGTCCTCGCCTGCCCTTTCTCACAGTGGGAAGTAAATGGTCAGCAAGGGTGACATGTAACTGATGGCCCCGGACAGCAGGTTCGCTTTGTGCCAGGATAAATAAGACAGTTTGCAGCTCTCCAAACTATTATGGCCCTGCAGACAGCAGGTACGAGGCAGATACCAAGGAGCATGGGCACTAACCTCCTGCACTAAACTGCAGCTGTGTGAAAGGAGGATGCTGCACTTGCTGCTCTTCATTATCTGCATAACCTCTTCCTTTTAAAAATATTATTTTTACAGTTAGACTTGTGGTAGGAAGAATAAGAAACATTGCCAGGCTGGTTGCACAAGGCACTGTGAAGCCTGGTGCAAGGCTTGGAACTAACCTCTTAAATTCACTGAACTGCTCCAAACACAGCTGATGGTAAAGTCATCTCCAAAAGCAGCTGCAGCCGGCCAGGCCTTATTAGATGGAAGAATAATACCCAAAAAGCTGCTACAGGATTCATAAAATATTTCACCTCACCAAGGTGAAATAAATAACCTGCCTCACCGAGGCAGGTCATTTAAAACAATTTGTTGTGCTCACTGTGGATGGAATAAAATGCTATGCTGTTATAAAATCTCCAGGCAACAGTGGGTTATTCTGATTTAAAGAAATGGCTATTTTGTTAGAATTAATTTGTTACAATTTGTTTTATGTGATTATAAACTAGAGTTCTTAAACCAGAAATGCCAAAAAAAGTTAAGGGCCAAACCTGATAGGGAAAATCATTATTAAAAAAATGTTAACTTAAAAAAAAAAAAAAAACTTAACATGGATCTAGGCCCTACTTACCATTAAATGTAAGACTTAGGCAATTATCTTTGAGTCTTTTTCTTTACTTCAAATCTTGCTCAACATATATGTAGGACTCAGTTGCACTCAAAAACCCACCTGTTTTAGACTAGATCCATATCTATCCTACTTAAACCACCATTTATATCAATCTTTCTAAGTTCTGCTAGCCTGTTTGTCTGCAAGTAGTTTTCCAAATCAAATTCGAACAAAATATTTTTTTCTATTGGCACTGGGTGCCAATTTGTACTTTGTACTGGGCAAGGGAATAGACAGTATTCACTTACTGAAAACAAAACAAACAGTTGGCAGTGTAGCATCACATTTCATTTTATACATTGAAATACAGCTTAAAATGGCATCTGTATTTGTATCAGCTCCAAATATTTTCTGAAACAAACCTTGAATGAATGAGATGCAGGCAACAAAAACTGGGCAAGCAATTCCCCCAAACAGGATCTGCTCTTGTTCTAGCGAATCTTCCCTTTGCACCTCGCAACACAAGGGAAGAAAGTCTGGCCCAGCACACCCGGGCTGTCATCAAAGCTGTGTTTCTGTACAGCTGACGCCATCCTTCTGCACACAGATCACGGCAGGTCAGAAACAGGCCAGGTGCTGGTCAGTGACCATGGAATTGTTATCCTTCAGCAAACAGATTTTCATTTACCTCTTTTCCCAAAATAATCCCAAACAGAGGGAGCATCTCTCTAACAAGCCTTAGGGATCACCTTTTCCTTCCTGTGACGTTGCCACATATTTGCACTTAGGATTCAAATGAAGTCCTTTCTTTGATTTCATTTCAGAAAACAACTTATTTCACCTTTATTTCTTTTTTTATTTAGACCGACATAACCAAATTTGTGGCATACATGTAATCCCTTCCTCTGACAGTTCTCTGCTCAAATATAATAAGCCTAATGCAGCATCACAGGTATTTCATCAAAAACAAAGGTTAATGAAAAGTTCCTTTTAGTGACTGGTATAAAATGGCCCATCACTTTAGCACAGTGCCATATGGCCTCCTTTAGCAAAATAAATGCTTGCTAAGAAGTCTCAAGAAAAAAAAAAAGTGTGGATTAGAATACCAGGACTGCACTGTGAGATGGACACAAATTCTAACACAAATGATGACAAGTTCATTCCTCTGCAACTTAGATTCTACAAGCACAGGGATAAATCTTGTAGCTGTGCTACTTCTAACTCTTGAATATCCTAGATGTGATGGCAGTATTTCTCATCTTATTAACCTGTCAATTTATTCTTCCCTTATGCCGTGTTACTTTGGTACCTTAATAAACTTGGCTGAGTATGGAAGCCAACTAGTATAAACCAGGAAAAAACAAAAGTCCAAAACCACACACACAAATAATCTAGTCCATCTAATCATTTGCAATATTGCATAAAAACATTAGTCCATATGGAAAAGAAAAACTGCAAAGGATATAGTTATGGTCAACAGAAGCAAAACATCACCAGCCCAGTCCAGCATTAATGGGACTACATCGGCCCAGACAGAGCAGGAATGAGTCTTGTACACTGAAGGCAGTGAAGGTGTTGGGGGAATAAATCACTAATTTTTCTGCTTCTCTCATATCTAAAACCCAGCTGAAGCTCCATCCGTTTCTCCAGTCATGAATTCTTTCATAATATGCATGATAACTAATTAGCAGAGGTAGGAAACACTTTAAGCAACATCAAGGCTCACAGCAGGATGGGTGAAAACACTGGACAACCACTGACCTGTAGATCTCAGGAGAAAACAGACCAACACGAATAGGAACTTGGATGGTTAGTTGAACTACAGTATTAAGTCCCAACAGACCTGGAATAAAAGACTCCATCATGTTGTCAATCCCTTTTCCCCTCTCCTCCCTATATTACAAACATATTTGTCTATTTTGCTAAATGATATACATGCTGTTAAGTCTGCCTGCTTTGTCTTCTATTAATAGACTTTTCAGTACAAATCAGATTTCAAATTAACTTTGGCAAACCACAGCAAAAGGCACTGAATCAGGAAAGGGGATTGTTTCTAATTCATTTTTGGACAGTAAATTATCAATCAAAAAGCTATTTTGAGGTAGAGAGAATCAATAGGAAAATCTAGTGCGGGCTGCGCAAGGCCTGGGCTAACCCCTCAAGCTTTTCCTTCGGGAGCTCATCTCTGCTGGAGACTTCCTTCAAGTAATACAGCAGCAAAGCCAGCTCAGGAGCCTGAGGATTCCCTATGGGACAGAGCAACTGCGTTAACCAAGGATGAACTGCAGACATCCACACCTGTCACCGCACTACACCGGTTTTCCCTACCTTGGCCAGAATCCAGTTAAGTTGTCTTTGCTGATCCTGGTCAGGCAGCTTACTATTCCCAGCTGACTCTAGTTCTATGCTGATTTCTTCCCTAACCAAGATCAATTCACAAAGCTTTTTTCTTACTATTATTTTTAGGATTTAAGCCAACAAAAATGCAGGGAAGAATTTTGCTTGTAGATGTGGATTTTTCTTATGCAAGATAAAAAATAAATAAATAAAATAAATCCAGTCTTGCTGCAATGACATAACCTTGATTTTTCCCCCTTAAATCCTATTTTGATAAATCCTCATTCTAAATCAACATGAAATCATTACAAAGAGCTAACACTTGGGAACAGGCAGGAGGCTCTTGGCAGCACCAACCCTTTCAGCTGGCACAGGCAGCCTCTTCTGCTCCCATCCAGGAATATTCTCTCTGCGGTGAAAGTCTTGGTCAGATCGAGAGCCCAGGATACTCACCCCTTCCCCAGGCTTTGCCAGATAAGAAATACCTAAGAACAAACCCCTCTATTTTTTCAGCATGGACACTTGAACCTGTTTAACCCATGTCTTAGCAAGGTCCCAAGCAAAGCAAATTAATAGTGATAAATGGAAAAAAAAAATTGTTTCATCTTCATGTTGAGTAGGATTTTAGTTAAGTCGTGACAAAAACACACATTCTTAAATACCAATCAACATTAATAAAAATATTATATAATCAAAAAGTGCTGTTTCAATAGACTGAGAAGGTCAAAAGGACAATATTTATTACAGCATTAACTCAATCTGAAATTCTAGAGAGAACTCAAAATTTACTGGGAAAAGGGTCATTTACAAATCAGATAGATTATGTATATGCACCACTAATGTTCTTTATAATACTTCCAAGGTCTGAACAGAGCCGTTTCCTCACATCCAAAATAAATCTCAAACTTCTAGACAAGGATTGGCTAAATAAAATTTTAATAAATATAAAAATACCAGAGGACTCAATATATTACTTATTCTTCACAAGAGATTTTTTTTTCAAAGCCTTTGCCTTCCTATTCTCATTCCATTTTTTAGCCCTATACAGAAAGATTTGCTGGGAAAAGGAATAAAAGATTCAGAACATACTCAAGCTATGTTGGAAAATAAATGTCAAAAAGACAGAGAGATAAAAATCAATATTTCAAATATAAAGCTACATATTCTTTTAACATGGCATTAATACTAAAATTGGCTGCCATTCAAGTGAAAAGTAAGCCTGTTTGCCTTCCTTTTTTTCTCTCCAATCCCAGTAAGGCTTGTTAGAGTAATACATTGAACCTCTCTTTTGAGCCTGTCTCAGAGCAAAGTTTTAGCAGTGCTCTGCTTAGGTGCCCTCCAAGTCATTTACCTTCTGTAGTGACTGAAAATTACTCTGGATACATATGCCCTTTCTTCCTTTGCTACCTTCCAACTGCAAATGTCCCCTAATATTTGCCTAAACAAGCAAAATAACAAGAGAAGTTTAATTTCATCCATGACTAGTGAACAACAGCCTCCTGGTGCAATCCAGCTACCTGGGTTTTACACTTCTGCGCCTGCCAGGGAAGCACGCAGGCTGCCCACATTGCAAGTGCCCTCTGGGTCTGCTCTAATTCGTCTCTCCAATTTCTCCAGCAGAACAAATTTATCAGATCAGCTCTCAGATCAGCCTTAAATTTCTTTGGACATTTTGAATGAAACACAGGTCAACTGCTTTCAAGAAGACAGATGGTATAAAAAGAATGTAGTTTAAACTTTCCCTCTTCTAGCGGTTTGCGAGTGGACAAGAAGCGTGGTAAGAGGACAGCTTTCCCATCTCAAAGATCTCCTCTACCAAGTCTAGTGATGTGAGATCAAATACGTGGCTGTAGACACATCTTTTGACAGGCTCCTAGAAACAGTTGCTGGAGTCTGAAGAGCCTGGTATCACACAAGCCTGCTGCTGCTTCTTATTTTGGTAATGAAGCTCCCTGAAATTCTGCAACTCTTGCCAACCCTGTTCATGTGTGCACACCTTGCAAAGCCTTCCTTGCATTTGGCAAGTGCATGTTACTGCCACTTTTTCACAGGTTTTCTCAAAAAGAACAATATCACTTCTTGAGAAGTCTTGCTACATAGCAGAAGTGTTTTTTTTTTTTTTTCCTCTCTCCTCCACGTAGTGCTACTAAAGGGAGTCCAGACAAGCCACCTGCTTGCAGCGATACACTGCAGCCACTAGTTTCGCGCTACTTCTCAGTGGGAGAGGAACTGTCTGCTTACCTATTTACACTGTGTCCAGCATCCGGATGCATTCAAAGCTACATAGGAGAACACAATTTTGGTGTGTTTGGGCCAGCAATGACCTGTATTGTGAAGTAGAGGAAGGCTGCACTCTGTCAAATCCTGTTCCTGGGAATACTGTGCTCACAAACAAGGTTACTGCAATAAAACACAGTATTAAGACTCTGTTTTACACTTCCCTACACTGTACAGTTCATTTGCATGCAGAAGCTACTTTGGCAATGTTTTTGCTACTCTCCTTTCCTAATCTAATTGCTCATGAAAAGTCACTGATTGACAAGTGGAGGTCAATAACATGGTACCTTTGTTTATTGGACTGAAACATCCCAAGTGACTCAAGCTGGGGCTGACTGCTGAGACTTCCTGAGTGTACTTCAGAGCTGGCCAAACACTACAGCAGAGCAAACAGGAAAGCTGCATTTAGGCTCATAGACTGGATAGGTCAAAATACTTCCACTTCTATCTCAAATGGGCTTATTTCTATTGCAGATTCAAGGTTTTAAGTCCAAAGCAGCAAGCCCAACTTTGGGCAGCTTTCCAAACCTGCCCCAAATAATAAAAAAGTACTATCCAAGCATTCTCAAAATATCTCCTATCTCAACTACAGATAAGTACTGCTCCTATAAAACTATGATTTTTATACAGAGGGACAGTACAATATTACTAAAACCTGAAGGCACTATGAGCTGCAAATGGTCTACTTGTCAAGAGCAGTTTGTTAACCCTTACCACATTTTGAGGGACAACCACTGCTTCACAAAATCACAGCTGAAGTGTCAGTCTGAGAAGGCTGTCTGGATACCCTATATTTAAGCTGGAAAATGATCATCTATTGTTATTAAATTGCACCTCTTCTGGAGCCAATACCTTTTCTTCTGCAAAGAGAAAGGCAGAAAAATCTATAATCAAGGTAAGAGGCTGAAGAGGTAAATGCTTAACTGTGTTATGGACTTTTTTTTTTTAATTAAACCCTCTCTTAACTTACTCTTAATCAAAGCAAATGCCAAGTGGCATGCTCAGCAAATGGGTACAGCTGTGCATAACAACCATGCAGGTGTTTAATTTTCTATCTGGCAATGACACTAAACTGCACTCAGACATCTGAGGGCAAGGGGATGGCAAGCGAGGGAGGGTATCAAAGACACATGTCACTATACGAGGTGGCTTATTCTGCCATTATCAAGTTACTCAATCAACTTCACTACTGCTGTGCTAAATCCCTGTCCCTGGGGTTTGAATTACAGAGGCAGATGTGTAATTTGGGAGGCTTCCCAAAGTAATCTCTTGTTTTCACTGCTCCCTCTCCCGGCATTCTCCCCACCCCACTACACCAAGCTGCAGCTTTCTGTCCGCCCCAATACTAGAGGCAGAGCTCCTGCTCTGTTCCCTCTTCCCCATGCAGGAGACACTGCATGGGCCAAAAAGGCCAGAAACAAACCCATCTGCAGCAGACTGCATCAGTCGTGGGGCCTTTCAAAGCAAGAATTTCTGGGAGAGCAAATGCAAAAAAAAAAAAAAAAAAAAAAACCACACACACACAAAAAACACACACACACAAAAAAAAACAAACAGAAAAACATCAACAAAAAAGCAAAACTGCACAAGCCAAAAGGGAACATTAGGGAAAGGAAAGATGGCAGGACTATTATTGGATCAACAGCTATGTCAGACATCCAGTACAGCTACAGACAAGGAGAGAGGCACAATGGGCATGAGTGAAAGCAGTTCTGGTGTGTACAAGTCACTGTTGACATTACAGCAGTTCAGAGAGAGTTGCTATTACTTTTATCCTAATTTTCAGATACTACAGTATATTAAAGGTTAGCCAAAACATTTTCCTAATACTGCTTTCCTGCATTTCCCCCAGCATACTCTTTCAAATGAGATGAGAGATATCCACGAGACATCCTCTGTGGTTTTCCATGCACAGAAAAAAAATTCAAATGCCCTTGTTTTACACTCTGCATATAAAGAGGAATGGAGATGCTTAAGGATTCATTCCACCAATATTTCCCAGACTTACTGAAAGTAAAACCCACTTCTAGCTCATGTTTTTCTCTGCTTGCAAAGTCTGAGATATTTGATAGAATCTCTCAAACACTTCTACAACTTTTACCACTACTTTTCTTTTGAGGCCTTCAAGAGGCAGGGTGCCACCCCACAGTTGGAGAAACCCTGCCTTGGATGTATAGCATCATCAA
>JAUBNY010000965.1:2174555-2188120 GCA_032275445.1 Crypturellus soui | reverse complement strand
CTCTCTTCAGCAACTAACTTGAGCACCAGAGGAGTCTGAGGAAGAGGCCTGCTACTCACAAAGGATCTTATGTCAAATTGAAGCTTGTATAAACTCATGGTGCTCTGCCCTAACCCACAAATCCCACTCTTCCAACTTTCCAGGAGACAGGGGAAAGAGAGCACATAAACACCATGTCCCCTTAATTCTCAGTACAAACATCGCATCCTGTTCCGAGGCATGAATGTGGAAGGGAAGGAATGAGAAGAACGGGATCCTTCACTGTGCTGCGCATCTGAGAGGAACGTAATGATGTAATATCCAAATCATGTGCAAGGGCAGCAGTTCACCCATGCAAAGCATACAGCAGCAACACCAATTTCTCCCAGAACTACATTATGAGACCATTTTGCAGATCTATGTAAAATGAGAATGGGAGCAATGCTTAGAATCACAAGAAGCTTTTTTAATTTATTGCTTCAGGTCTTAAGTATTTAATTCAAAACAGCCTTCTTTGAGGCAAGGTCCGTGGCTATTTGCATTTAGGACTCATCCTCCTATTCACACACAAATATATAATAGGAATAAGTTGTAATATTTTGTTATCCTTCCTTGTGTAAAAGTCAGTGAAATAGATCATTGGTGATACTCAGAACAATTCTGTTCAGCCTTACATCATCACAGTTTTAAGGCTAACTGGTGAATCAGTGTGCACATTTTCTATCAGATGGCCTACAGATCTAGAATGGAGTTCAATTCCATGTCATTTTTGATGGATAGGTACTAACTTGGATACTGCATTTGAATGCATTTGTGAATCATTATTGACAAAGTCAAGCTGTTGGCAACGGGGATGAAGAGGTGCAGAAGAAAGCCAGTCCCTGTAAGCCATCCTCAATATCCTTTCCCTCTTCAAGTAGTAGATAGCTATGAACACTCACACGCCTACAGCAAATACCAGCACTTCCAAACCATGTTTGGGGCATTCTGACCAACATGGTCTTTCACAGCCTGAAGGACCAGAAATACTGTCATTCATCCTAAACCCTTTCTCAAGTAGAGAGGCCTCAGTCACACAAAGTATTTGCTTCTGAAGTGGACCTTGACAAAGCAGAACTGCACCAGCAGCAATCAGATTCCTGCACCACGCTGTGAAGCACTCAGCTGTGCAGCTCAGCTGCCTGCATCCTTCTCAGCCCTCCTGTCAGAGAGTCAAACAATGTCTGGTCAATAATTCATAGGGGAAGAAGATAACGCAGTGCTTTCCAAATTTTGCATAATCAGCTCTTTGATTTAGAAGTTTTTGCAGTAGATAATCCCCAAAAAGGTGGGAAATTCTTTGTGATGAACAACTGCATGCTTTCTTTTCTTTTTTCTCTAATTCTCTCTTGATTAAGAAAAGCATCAGCTACGTTTGAGAAAAAAATAAGTTAGGGGAAAAGCTATGTAATTAATCAGAAAAGATGACAGATTCTTTTAAATGCTTTTAGTTTTATATTTCAGTAATTACGCTCCCCACAAAATAATATTTCCAGACAGTGGCATAAAGTTTTCAAATCAGTGCATATAATTTCCCCAGGCATGTCATATTCATGAATCAGGTAAACAGTCAAATAGAAGGGTAATTGAATTTGAAGCATTCCTTTAATAATGTTGCCAGATCAAATATTAAAAGAATAGGATAAAGGACTTGCTCTTCCCAAATGATACCAGAGTGATAAACACTGCTTCGATAAGCTCTCTACACTTGTTCAGACCCAAGTTTTTAACACAGCAAAAATTCCAGACTGATGGATCAAAGTGTGTGTTTCAAGATCTTAGCTGTCAGACTCTGAAAGAACGTGTGGAGTTACACTATTAGTGAGCATCACAAAGGACACAATGTTGTCTAGCTAAAATGAGTGCAAATATTGATTTACAATTCAGGCTTTCAGCCTGTGGATGGAAGAAACAAGAATGCTTGTAGAGGGTGCATATACCACATGGAGCCATTTGGACTATGGGTATTTGTAGCCACCACTTGTCTGTATTTCTTTATTTTAGGGGAGAGAAGAGATCTACAGAAGAGTTTGTAAAAACGTTATCACGAGCCTGGGATACCATTTGAACGTAACATTTCTGAAAAGAGACCTACAGAAGAGCAAAGGAGAATCTGTCTTTCTGCTACTCTTTTCCCTTAGGCCCTTTCAGTAATCTTTTCCTCTGCTTTCTTTCTGCTAGCTTGAATGAGAACAGACCCAATTATACAGCTTTCCAGAAAAAAGAGAAATCCATGACAGTGAAGCACACAGCATCAACACAAATCAATAAATACTGCTTTACACAGAGCAGTAGTAGATGGAATCTATAAAACTGCATCAGATCAGAGGTCAAGAAGTGGCATAATTAAACTGCAAACCCACAGAAAACAGTTTAGCAAAACTCTAATACTGGCAACCTAGGCAGCAAAGGAGAATCAAGCTGTGAACACCTAAACTCAGCATATTAAATGATTATGAGACAAAGATTTAATCTGAATGTTCAAACAGGGAGGATGCAAATTACTATTGCTATTTCAAGTACTAATGCCATCCAAATATCAAAACATTGCTAGTTCCAAAGTTCTGTTACAACATTTTATTACTTCTAAGTGATAAAAGCAATGCAAATATCACAAGAGACAACAAACCTATAAAAAAACAGCTAATTAACTGCAGAATTATAACCACAAAGATACCCACAGCCTCATGATGGACAAGCACAGCTTTAGGCCCGAATAACAACCCATAAATCCTCTTAGATAAATTCTCCTACAAGTTGGAGTGCTCTATGCCATGCCATGAACACTGAATTCAAGAGCTCTGATGAAATGCCACACACAGGTTAAGTGCAGTTTCTGACACACATCAAGATCCTTACGTCAGTTTTGAAATACGGCTTAGGCCAATTTTTCCCTCGCTGTCCTGTTTTTACCCTCCCCCCGCCACACACACACTGTGACGCACCACTGGTTTCAGCAGAGTTTCTTCATTCACTCGAGTACATACATAGGAACATATCCAGCATAATTAGTTTATTTTCTTCAGTCAGCTCCACGGGAACACGTCAGTCTTTGGGGGTTTGATCCCTGATCAAACTCAGTACTGAGCTCTGCACTGCTCTACTGATCAACCAGCAAGACTCTACCAGGCATCACAGTGTCCCCTTCAAGGGTGGAAAGCACCATTCAAAGACAAAGGGGCATCGAAGGAGGAGAGTTTAAACTCCTGCAAATAGAGAAATAACCCCTTGCTTAAGAAAGGGAACATTTTGTAAAGTTACTACCACAACTTCTTAAAAAAAGGAAAGGATACTGGAGAATTCATCTGCTTTGGAAGATATTCTAGCTGACCTATTGGTTGCACGCTAAGGCGCTACTTCTGCTTGGAACATCCCCTTACCCACTACCGGTGAGGTGTAACTTTCTGCTCCAAATAACACCTGTTTACATTAAAGAATGTCATGATGTTCCAATTAAAATGAAAGTGCAAGTAAGCATGGAAAATACATAACTTGCTTCTCCTGTTTGAAGGGAGCTGATGAGCTTCTCCTCTCAAAACATCTTTGAGTTCAGCAGAGCACCAGAAACTCCAGCACCAGTGAAAAGAGAAAGCACAGAAAGGCTGTGGCTTCTCCGTACCATTTACCCAATAAAGCATTTTACAGACAAGCAAGAGCCCTTTACTAGTCTAAAGATTTCTATAAATGTCAGGAAGCTGTTAAGAGGTGATAATTTAATGGTCAAATCCTTTGAGATATATGTACATATACACACCCTGGTGTGCATACACACACATATAAATTTTAATTATATATTTAAATATACATACAGATAAAGTTATATTCCTGCAGACGCAACTAATAGGAACCTTGAGCTTTCCAGCGCCTGTTCCAGTTTCTGTGATAAAGATGCAGCTTCCTTCTCCTGAGTTCTTAATTGAATCTGGCATCTCTATGACTTCCGTAAGAAATTATAAAATTCTTCCACGTGCAATTCCAAAGAATGTTCATCTCCGCAGACATTTTGAAAACACAAAATGTAGAGGCACATAGGCACAGCTTCTCACAATGAACGTCCATAAAATACTGCCATCGCTACTGATACCCATCAAAGTACATCTCCTTAAGTACGTGATAACAAAAGTGCCCTAGAGACTCAGATGCAAAGCAAAATGAATCCTTCAGCCATTCATCCAAAAACCAAAAAGCAGCTACATGCACAACACACATGCAATCCATAGGGACTGCAAAGAAGCTTACAAATCTCTTCCAAGCACCATGTTTGCTCAGTGATCTGTCACAACGTATAGATCCTTTCTTTTATTAATACTGTGCATTTTGCATCTTGTCTGCAAATTCAATAAGACGCCACAGGTAAAATCTCTACCGAGGACAAGATATTTCTCAAGTACTGTTCGATTAGAGAATAAAAATTAAGAACAAGGGGCATTTTTTTTTTTTTAACCTGGAAACAAAATTTAATTGCTCTATAACACAACAGCTCATCCTAGAGCGCTGCAGCCCTGGTCTCAGTGGCCAAATGCTATGTAACATTTATTAGAAAGTTAGATTGCAGGGTGTCCTTAAGTGCTGAAAAATTCTCTCACGATAGTAAAAGTCAGGTAGATTTCTGTCACTGAACTGTTTGGAAAGTTGAGACCAAAAATCTTTGTGAAATTCAGGCACCTGATATTTACCCACCTTAACAATATCCCTCCAAGAACTTCTTAGCTTTTCCATTTAAACTTTATACCTTCTGATCTTCACATGACTCTTCCTTCCCCAAAAGCCTGCAGTGTGACCAACAGGGCATCTTCTGTGTCTGCCTTTGCAGTCCACAAGAAAGAACCTTCGGAGGCGCTGGCTGCACTCCCGTCCTCCAGGCTCCTCGGAGGGAAGGGACAGCCAGTAAAACTCTGCAGAGCCTCTCACCACTTTATGCATCCTGTGACAGTTTTATTCTCCTGAAAGGAAGTTGGGGACACAACATGATTCCCTGCTCCACTTTCTGCCAAAGGGAAAGGCTGGGTATTCTGTCCCTGAATCAGTATGTGAGGTGGTATAAAATACAACAGTTCAGTAGAGGAAATAATTGATGCCGGAGTATGCCAAGTATGTCACCAAAAGGCAAAGAAGGGATGAGAATTTTTTCACTGAAGCACAAACTGTTAAATGGGCCAATACAGGAGCTGGCAACTGATCCAAGAGAGACATTTGTCTTTCCAAGGAAGTGAAACAATGCCTGGTTTAATATAAAACATCATACTAAGTCCCAGATAAAAAAAATAGCTTTGTGAATAAATAATTTTGATTAAAAAGTTTGTTGAAAAAGCTATGAGGAATTCAAAATGAGATTGGCTCTGAAGCCAGTGTGTACCACCAAGAAGAAACTCCTCTAACTGATGTAACTGGAGGCAAAAGTGAAGCTAAATTTCATCAGTTTTCATTTTAGCAACATTAACCACCATGGTATTTTACTCTGTTTCCGTCAGACTTTAAGTAAAAGCTTTCCTCCAGAGTTGCTACAGCAAACCATTGACCTGGGCACCGTATCAGACTGCACATACCCCATCTCCAACGATACTCCCCTAATGGGAATGCCCAGAGCAGAGGAAGAGGAGAGACCTGGTATCATACAGAACAGAAGGTACCTTCCAGGGAACAGTTATCATCTCAAACACTCTTAGTGACAAGCACAGAATACAAGGGGCATGGCCAAGCAGGGAGCAATACTGTAACAACCACTTCTTAGCACTTATTGTTTAGCTTCCCCTGCACACACAGTATCATTTTCAGCACTATATTATTTATCCTGAGGCACGCTCTTGCCAGATGCGCTCTCAGACAGCTAATTACTTCATCTACTTTTCACCTTTCTTTCTAGCTTCTCACTAGAACTGCTATTTTGTTATCTTTCCAAGTTTTATTATTATTCTTGCCAAAACTGGGACATTGCAAACACTAACAATGAAATGGCAATATCAGAGCCCCAACTTCCATTTGAAATAATTACACTGTTGGCTCCAAAGACCTAAGTGTGTGATCCAAATGAATCTATTTGCTTCAAAGAACACAAAAGCAGTAATGGGACTTCCCTGGGTTTCTAAACTCTTGGGCTTAGATTAATGGGACAGCACAAAATCATTGTATTGATTCACCCAACTCTTGCACTGAAATACCACCAAATGTTAAGATAAGGCAAAAATACTGACAATACAGAATCAATTTGGATGCATCACTGCATGGATACAGCTTCACTCTTGGAAGAGTGGTGCCGCAGTAGCAGAGTACAGACCCGCTGCACTCCCGTGTCAGTCAGCCCACAGCCTCTGCAAGTCATGGTGGCAAGAGCGTTTTGGGCTGTCGGGCAACTTGCTGCCTGGCTGTGCGCACAGCCCCTGCCTGGGGCACCTGTGAGTGATGGCAGATCAGCCAACTGAAAGAGAAAAGGCACTCTCTAGCTACCATGACCTGGTAAGAGTGTCGAGCCAAGTATTACGTAGCAACGAAATCACCATTTCCATCACTGGTTTCTTACTGAGAAAACAAGTATGTGATGCATACAATGAAACTGAAGTTGTTTTTCCCAGTTTAGTTAATATTGCTTGTACTGCTTTACTGATGCCATAGAACCACAGCTTTATATGGGAAAAAAATGACCTTTAAAAACACCGGGTTGCTTTATACATCACAAAAACTTAAACTTTACAAATATATCTTAAAAAAAGTTGTAGCTCTACTTTCCCCAACTTACTTAGTGCATTGCCGTCAAAAGAATGAGGCACTCTCAATGTCATGGTAACAGGCCAGAGTAAATGCCCAGGTGTACAGATCCATCACTATGCCATCTGGGTACCTTATAGAATATCATCACTAGCTCTTTTCATTCAGGCAGCTTTGCATTCCTCCAGCTACAGCACATTAGTTAACTGAAAACACAACAAAACATTTGCAGAATTGTACTAGACACAAAGAAACCTTCTGCATACTTTTAATAACATTGACTGTATGTGAATGGTGTTCACCCCAGCATTTTCTGTGAAGTAACATTAAAACTGCTCAGTAACCAGTTGTTTTTTTGTTTTTCTTTTAAAGTTATGGTGAGATGGAGTGGGATAACCAATTAAGATGTTTGTTTTAAACATGTTTTCTGTCAATGTTTTTGCACACAGACCTTAAAGTCAAAACAGTGGATGCTGAGGGAACGCCCTTCCCAGGACACGAATGAAATTCCACCATGGAATCACAGCCACAAAAATCTGTTCTCTTGTTGTCGAACAATTTACATAAATCCCCAGTACAAAAAACATTTATGGCACTTACAGTCATTCATCTCTGCACAACTACAATCCCAACAAGGAGGGTGCTGGCGCCTTAGCCTCTGTAAGAAGTCTACAATAAAGTCTTGCGTGCCTAACAGATAGGGGTATTTTTCATTTCCCAAAGCAGTAGCAAGGCATGGTTTGTTCCTATAGGCACAGACTTCAAGCTCTACTGATTTACCAGCATAGCACAGTCCTGCCTAGGTCTTGTTAGGTTATAGATTACAAACTTCATGTCATGACCTGGTGCAACCAGGCTCAAGTTCCAATATAACGTCATGATGGCAACACTCAATTGGGTTCCCACCCAGAAATGTGAGCATCTGAGACTGATTTGCTTTTATGAAGCCCAGAGCTTCTTTTGTCTTAAAAAGAAGACCAAACAGCAAGACCCTAACCTAGGGGCTCATTATACCAAGCCACTAACCAGGATTAATATGAAGAGCTGCCTGAAAGCACAGGACAAGTAGTGCACCTTACCGCATGAACCTTGTCAGCTGGGGAGCACTACCACTAATTACAGACTCAACTAATTAAAGATAAACCACATGTATAAAGATCACACAATCAGTAACAGAGTACATTCCCTAGAGTTCCTCAGCTTTTTGCACTTCTATGTCCGGTGTGAGTGTACCTTGTAATATTTATGGTACTTCTATATTACCTAGAGTGGATGGAAAAACATATTTATCATCACAAGATTTTTTTTTGATCTGTGATGGGGAATTTGAGAGTGGGAAGGAAAAGGCAGTTTGCACACTAATGAGGTCAATTAAAATATTTGCATAATTTTATAAAAGTAGCCTGCATCATATTAAGGTATTAATACATACATGTGTTCTTTATATTAATATATGCAGCAAATGCTGTGACAATTATTTAATCATAGAAGGTTTTTGTAGTCCATGAATTGCCGTGCAATGTTCTACATGAAAGAATAACATGTCTAATTTTACTCTGGGGATGAATGATTTGTCATGCAGAAATGTCCATTAGATTAAACCATTACTAAAAAACAGGGTAATAAATCATCATTTTGTATTAAATGAAGAAGCAGCACCTTTCTCAGTTTGGTTGCTCAGACATAATCATGATAAATGGACATTCTAGGACAGGTGAATTTTAACAGGCATCTCAATATACTTAATTAGATTTTGTTTTCTAAAAATTGTCTTTTACACTATGAATAGGAAAATAGAGTTTAAAGTAACATTAAATATACAAACACATAAAGTTTCATTTAAAAAAATTACTAGTTCTTGCAAAGAATCCTACTAAAGTAAACAGGACTTCACAAAAGTAATTCTGGAGAACACAGTGGAATAATTACTGCATCTTCCTTTATACTGGTACATCTCTGTCTGTGGACATCCAGACAAAGACGGCAGAAGGGAACCACCACCAGCGCACAGAACATACACCAGTAAAAGTGTAGCCCCAGCATGGTAAAACTGTGGTCAATGAGCAAATAAAGGTATTCTCAAAAGCAGCTATCCTACCTTCCACCAGTGGCTTTCTGGTGTTAGTGTCAGCTAACTTAGCATACACCAAATCCTTTTGGAAGTCAGTAAAATCCAGAGTCTGTATATATTCTGCTTACGTGTATTTACCAGTGTCATCACAGAATGGGGGAAATTTCTTAGCATTAAATGCAATTTCTGGCCACAAAGGGAGAGGTGGGACATCAGCTCAAATCAATCAATAAATAAGTATCTGTGAGTGAGCAAGTCTGCATATTTGGTCAGCCAGGGTTTCCAGGAGCAGGAGTCAGCATGGTTGGCAACTTAAGAAGCGCAACGACAAGAAAGCCTGAACAAGCTTGAGGCAAAGGAAGAGCTGCTACTGAGGGGACATTTTATTTTAAATGCGATAATAACCGATGATGATATCCCAGATGAGATGTTCGGAAGAAAAAATAATAAAAATAAAAAACAACAACAACAAAATCTGCCCAGCCTGCATAAAATGCAGGAGGGGTCCAATATCGATATGGGAATGGGTTGATTTGGTTTGCTCAAGCTGTGCTGAAGCAAAGGAGCCCGACACTCCTCTCTATCCACTCGGTGATCTGTCAGCACAGGAAGGGCAGTAGCAACCACTGGTGTTGCAGACAAAATGCTCTGTGTTTATGAGCAAGGAAGTAAAAACTAATATTATGCCAGCAAGGGCTCATCAGGCTCAGAAAAGACTACCTTGGAATACTAATTAACCAACAGAGAACAGAGATTGTCCTATCAAATACAGTACTATACACTGAACAAACGTGAACGGAGCTAATTTAGGCCTATGCCAAAGGAGCAGGCAAGCAAAATCCCTCAGGCACTATTCAAGATTAATGTGTTCGGCAGAGTCAGAAAGCGTCCTGAAAGGAAATGAAACAGAGGAGAAGAAATAGATAAGTTATTAAAGAGCGCTGGCGAGAAACTCATTGTCCTAGGCCATAAGGAAAACCCGAGCTAAGATTCACTTGTAATGAGCACATGTTTAATCACTTGCACAGTGCAGATACATAATCACCTACTGGCTGAGAACACTGGCTAAGAAAAGCACGCTGGAAGCTGGCCAGATACTGAAGTTCCTGGAAAGTGCTAAATAGCTTTTATTACACATACAATATAAATATTAAATAAGGGAGAGAGTAATTCAGACACCACTTACAGAACTTCCCTTTGAAATTCATTTCATATATGAATTACAAGGGTTTTATGAAAACTGTCATAATTTCAGAGAATCCAAATAACTCCTTAATATATACAGTGTACAGGAGAGAGGAAAAAAGAAAAGAAAAACAAAGATTGCTGTAGGAACTTAACCTTTGAAAATAAGCCTGGGGGAACCCTACCTTCTGCAGACACACTATAGAGGTGTAGGATACCCACGTTCCCGTTTCACAAATGCAACACGATCCTTTCTGTGTGCCCAACAACTCTGACAAGGAAGAACAGCTCTTGCTGCAGCACAATCCTTAGAACTGTGACCCCAAGACCCTTTTTCTTACGAACATGAGTCAAGGAAACGAGGCTCCTACCTCAACTGCCCTCACTCAAACTTGTATTTCTCTTTTAAATGATGCATGAGCCAGGAAGAGACAGACACTTGAGGTCTTCCCCCATGTTCACTCACTTCTTCATACGATGACTCGTACCAAAAAATAAAAATACTCCAACCATTAGCTAATCATGGAGAGCTCACCAAGACTTCCCAAGAGCTTCCTGCAAAGGGCATGACAGGCCTGATCTGCAGCCAAGCCCAGCAGGTGCAAAGAGAGGCCTCCTGCCACAGAGCGCTCTACAGGAGGTCACTGCACATCTCACATCAGATTATACTTGGGTCAGCACAAACCTAAAATAAACAAGCTTGGTCATTAATACTTTTAATATGGAGTAAATGTGAGATAAGGTTAGCAAAGCAGTACTGCTACTGAAAAGGAAAAACAACGACCGTGCAGCCACCTTAGCTTGGCTATTTCGGCCTGAAGCAGCAAGGCACCAACGTGAGCAGAGCACCTTGAGACACGTGAGCTGCTGCGACGCGCACACGTTTACCTCAGCCCAGGCTCACGGCGCAGTCGAGCACCAACACGGCCCACAGGAGCGCAATGCCCCGTGCCAAGACAGAGGTTGAACACATCTTCCACCACTGATGGAACAGTTACTAAGGGGAGATTCAGTTGGGCATATAATTAAGCAGAAATCAAGTAATCATGCAATGAAGAAGATCGGATGCCTTCCCCATCCTCTCCCTTGGACAGCTAAAGAAAAGGCAAGAGTCTCTGCAATTGCCCTTAACAAGGTTACAGCTCTGGTACATAAAACCACACAAATCTCTCTTCACACAGTTTCATGGTTCAGAGCTACACATGCAAAAGTCACGAAAAGGAGAGTTATTCCCAGTGTGGTCTAACATGGCTCAGAGAACTCCCTGTACACAGGGTACTTCTCCTTCAGCTAATGTTACTTTAACAAAAACCAATAATGAAGAGTTTAAAGCAAGATTATTAAATGAGAGGAGTGGCCTCACTTCACGATAGTAATGTTGCTTTGCTAATTAACAATACAAATGGATTAGAGATTTCCTCTGAAGAGAACGCTGAGAAATTAAACACCTGCACTTGTCATTATGGTGCTTAACACTGTTACTAATCTTAACCAAGGACCTGCACATTCACTTTATCTATGTTAATTATTATTAAGTTTAAAAAAAGTAACCTGCAGGTTTATCTCCTTTTTATGTTGATTCAATTTAGTCATGATTCTGCCCCCATATTCCTGCTAGTCTGAACCATAAATAGGATGCTCATGCCAGCTAAGATATTTTATAGAACTTTTTTCATCTCAATTACCTAGAATTAGTTTGAGGGGAGGAAAAAAAAAAAAAAAAAAAAAAAAAAAAAAAAAAGAAAAGAATCAAGGTAGTTGGACTATCCATTAAGGAGGAGAAACCGTAAGAAATTTCAACTAATTATGAAGCACTTAGAGTATGTCTTTATGGCAGAGATGTCTTGTAAAATAAGAGCTAGAGCTTTTCACCTCTAACTCGCTCCCATTATAAGCAAAACCTTCTCACCTAAATTAATGATGCCTTAAATCCTGATTACAGCTCAACTAGAGGTTTCAAAAATCCATAGGATACTTTCACGCAATTCATTGACTTGCAAAGAGGATCAAGAATCAACATTCCTGCCATAATATCTTTCAACATCTGCTAGAATGGATTTGCTCTGTACTGGAGACAGAAAAATGTCCTGAAAATTAAAAATAATAATATTAAAAAATAAGGAACAAAGAGTCACAGAAGCTGAACGCTGAGGGGCCTCCAAACATCTCACTCTTAGAAATAACAGGCAGAAAACAGGAAAACTTTGTAAACACAGCATTCTCCACAGATGAATACAGATGGATTTTCCCATAAAGCCCATTAAAACACTCATCCAAACTTTTTTCTTTTATGATGTGCTTCAAAATATAGTAAAATTTCATACGCTGCTATTTCCACTGAAGATACTGAGTACATTTTTCCTCTAGATAATCTTTTCTTAAAAAAAATAAAAATACATCAAAGCACACTTGGCATTCTACCTCCCTAAATAAAGTCCTCTTGATATTTCACCTTTGCATTTACAAAGTGACACATGCTTTAAAAGCATCTAAAACCCACAAAAAACCTACAGCTTCCAACATCCCAAAGCAAAACAAACCTTCAAGATACCCCAGGAGACTAAAACTAAGAAAAAGGCAGCAACAAAACTTAAAGAATCTCATGTTCTTGACAGTCAACATTGCATCAGTTGTGCATTTGTTCACACAGCACAAGTAAAGAGATGGGAAAGAGCTATTTGCTAATCCAAATTAGGTCACTGTAAACCTGACCATGTACTTGCTTATGACTTACATTAATACAAGCACTATCACACAGGGATAAGGCAATTTACATCAGGACACTCACATCATTCAATTATCTGCTAAGAGAAGTACATATATTCATGAAGCTTCCATTATTAATGCTTTAGCATATTTTATATGAATTAGATTAAAAGCCTCCCTTAAAAACTTTCTCTGAATAAATGCTTGCTTTCTCTACATCACAAGACAAAGTTTTGGATAGAAAAAAACCCAGAGCCCAAGTTTGCAAGGACAAAACCCCTCCCCAGAGCACTCTGCTATTTGCACTGCAGCTCTTGGTACATTCAGTTTAGAGTGATTATAAACTAGATAAACGCAAGAGAGGAGAAAAAAATAAAACAAAAAACAAACCTTACACACTCACTGCAAAGATCAGTGCAGAAGAGCCTTGTTTCATACCACTATTGCAGCTGGCAGCATTAACAATACTTTATGCTTGTCTTCTGCTTTGGTGTCATTTAGTTGTCCCCGCACACACACACACAGGCTGGTACTGGCAGTTCAACGATACGTGCACAGGTTTCTGTAATTGCCAAAGCCGCAGCCTACAAACTAGAAACAAATTGATTACTTTGATCACAACAGGAGCATTTGCATGAATCCATTTTTGATCGCAGCACAACCATTAAGTCAGGATCCATGAAGCAAAGTAATGGATTAGTCACCACAGCTTCAATTAATGGTTTTGGTTCCCAGTGGCAAATCAATGTCCATCAACTCTGACTTCCTTGTCAAAAACAGGGAGGCAACAGCAGCATCTCTAGCACTTAATTTACAGACCTTGTAAAATCTGGGAAGCAAGAATGGACAGAAGCATCTGATTTTACCTCTTCTGCTCCATCTT
>JAUBNY010000965.1:2121733-2174455 GCA_032275445.1 Crypturellus soui | reverse complement strand
TTAATTTACAGACCTTGTAAAATCTGGGAAGCAAGAATGGACAGAAGCATCTGATTTTACCTCTTCTGCTCCATCTTGAGCAGCTTTGGCTAGAAGGGTAGAATAATTCAGTAGTACTGAGTGCAGATATAAGTTCTGGTTTATCATTACCTTGTTTACTGGCTCTAAAATAACTACATCATCTCTCTCTGATTTCATCTAATGACTGCTAAACAATTCTAGCCCAGTAAAATCAGAATGGACGTGAACAAAAGAATTTGAATGAGAGAAACTGAGGGCTGCAGAATCAGTGCACATGCAGCCTGCAGTGATTTTAAAGAGCTTTTCAAGAAAAGTGCACCAGAGAACAAGAAATAAGACGTGATTTACAAGTTTGTGCCTTATGTCCACATTGAGAACAACAAAAATATAACAAAAATTAGAAGCAGCTACCGGAGGAAAAAAAAATGCTAGAGAAGGTGCCTGTCATATGATGCAACTGAGTCACTTGTTCAATGGTAACAGTACTTGGCGCGAGCCACTATACCAAAGTTTACTTCCACCTAACAGCTCCTGGTGCAGGGTCAGACTGGAGCGTGGAACAGAGCTATGAAGGACTCTTCTCCGACTGGCAGTCACTGAAGTTTATTGTAAAAACATCCAAAACTTCATTTGGTTGAAAGCAAGACGAACAGAGTTCAGTACTGAAGTGTCCTACAGTCAGACTAAAGCAGAAACAGGAAGATCTACAGAAACAAGGTCATATGGTTTTTGGAAAGAAACATGCAATTCCTACTGGGATGCAGAAAAATATAAGAAGCATTCTTTATCTAAAGAAAACTAGAAGTAATGCTACTAGGAAAAAAACTCCAGAAATAAATTTGCAAAGGTAAATAAGGGAAAATATCAGTCCAACTTTAGTTTTGAAATAAGGCAACAGCAAAGTTCAAATTTCCTTTGAGGAGGACTCACTCAAAAACATAAACTTCATATTTAATGTGTTTCTACACACACCTCACACATCCTTGAAACAACTGAATTTACAACACTTTATAACTTGGAACGCCAGATCTGTGACAATGAAAACTAAAGTGTAATGATTTTTTTTTTCTTTTAAAGCTCTGCTAGAAAACATCTAGCCTCAATACTCAAGTAATTTGTAACTCATTGTTGTAAGGCCAAAACAGTTTTTTTTACTAGGGAATATGCTTTTTTTGCCACATCAATACATTTCTATGTGTGTGAAATTTCTACTGAAGGTGATATGCACACAAACAATAAAGGGAAATCAAAGTTTTCAGAGAGGTGGTCAAACTTCTCTTCGGAAGACTTTTTCCTTCAATTCCCTGTGTATTAGCAGCAATTGTAGCCATCTCCTCTTCCATCTTTCCCCTTCAACCTTTAAAGTCTCTTGGATCCTTCACACAAACAGCTTTTCTTCGTGTTCCCAAAACAACCCTAGAAGATGTGCCCTAGGCAGCCTTTCCTGCCACCGTGGAAGTTTTTCAGCACAGAAATGCTCGGGCTGAGCACCAGCCCCAATGGGCTAGGTGTGTCTGGGCTTTCTGTGCTGGAGAGGACAGGAGTCTGCGAGGTCTCTGCGAGCTCTGCCCAGACAGACCTCAGCTCGGATGCGAGCCCGGAGGCGCCAATGGCCCCGGCGAAGCGCACCATATTGGCTGGCAGGGTCACCGAAGCAGCAAGAAGGCGGCTAATGGCTTGTGGGGGATGGAAGGCATGCTTTCTTCTCTCTCTCTCATGCTTTGCACCGAGTAACACAACACAAAAACTGCTATCTTCATTGAGCAGCCCTTCTCTTAGACTTGTCCTTCTGAGCTTTCGAGTAAAATCACCCTGGTACACACATGCCTTTAGCCAAACAAACCCTACTCTATTTCTTTTGATTTTATTTGGGTTTGAAGACTCAAAAGAGGAAGGTTGAGAGGACTGTAGAAAGAGACCATTAGAAGGCCCAATATTTCATCAATGCTAGTGAGCATGTCAATAACATGCACTGTATGTAATAGTTTTAGAGAGTGCATATAACTATTAGCTCTAGAACAAGACTGTGCTTCTGTGCCAACACCAGACTTTTTTTTATCTGCAGCATTGACATTGTTAAATCAAAACAAGTCAAGGTCAGACAGAATGGCCTGCATGGTCCCCTTTGACCTTAACAAATAAATAAATAAAGCTACAAATGTTTAAAATTGATCTGAGGGGAATTTTTGGTTTGTCTGATCTGCTTCCCTCTTTCTGGAATAAGCCGAAGCAGCAAGCACAGCCTGCATGGCCAGCACAGACTTGCAGCTGGCTGGCTCATCGCAGGGCAGCACAGCAGCCTCCTGTAGGGCTCGTTAGCCCACAGAAGCAGCAGTCCAACAAGGGGCAAGACTGGCAGACAGCAGCATGCAAGGACTCACAAGCTTTATTGCTTGAAGGAACAATTCCCCTTGCTCTGTGACGAGATCCACAACTGCAGAACAGCACAAAAGCTGCATCTCCTGCAGTGTCCCCCACAATCTTTGAGGTGCTATCTTCTTGCAGCCATAGGAAGAGATTTGTCCCTATGTAAGCATTTTATCATAACAAAACACAGTAAAAGCATGAGACTCTAGTCGATGGTAGGAAACACAAAAATAGCGTGAAGATCTCAGCAAGTCACCGACACTAATGCAACAAGGGAAGGGGCAGGGGGAATTCAAAAATACTTAGGCACTCTGACAACTGCTTTTGTAAATGCCTCCAAAAATGACTCTTTTTGGGACCTTCTACCTTACACTAAGCTGCTGCTTTTACTACTACACTATTTTACAGTGGAAAATATTTTTAAAATCTGCATTAAATCTTCCTTCCTACGATTAAAGCTGATTAGTTCTTATCCTCCCCACACAGAATATGGAAAAAATTACCATAATCATCTTCATAGCATCCTTTACAGCTAAGGTATTTGTTACTGTGGTCTCCAAAGGCTTTACTTTTTTTTTTTTTTTTTTTTTGGCTAGAGCAAAAGAGTCCGATTTCCTCAAGCTTCCCTTTGAGATTGCATTTTCTGAACCTCTTCTAATTTCTACTGCCTTCATTTCATCTCTCTCATTTGGGCACCTCTCCCTTCATCCTACGTTCTGGGTGGCATCAACCAACCTTTTTCACAAAGAAAAAAAAGATCGCAGTGACTTCTCTCAATTCAGATAAGAATCACTGGTTAGGACACCTCAAAATGAAATAACATTTTCATTTTTTTTCACAACACTGCATTATTGCCGCACATTGTACGTATTTGGTTTATGATGTTCTACAACCACCAGACCTGGTTTTGCTGACTAGCTGCCAAGACAGATAACCTCCATTATTTGTGGGTTACCACAAAGTTATTTGCACTTACCTGTGTTTGATGCTTGAGCCCACTTCTCCACTTTAAGATCATGTTGGATTATGGCTTTAGCCTCCAAAGTCCTTGCGAAAGAGCATCCCATCCACAGCTCACCACGAGCCTCTATGTTTAAGTCTACTCTCTATCAACAAAGTCTGTGCTGCAGCAACACAACAGCAAGGCAAAGCTCAGGAGATTCTGACAAACAGAGATAAGCCAGAGAGAGTCTGAGCAATGAGGGAGAACATCAAAAATTTTGCTATACCTTCCCCCTCCTTTTCATAGGAAAAACCTTATTTTTTGCCTTCAGAGTAACAAGTTAAGCCCTGTAGTTACCAGAAGAGCTGGGTACTCAACACTCACCTTTTCTTGCCTAGAGCAGTAGGAGCAGCCACACAGGTGGTGGGAATTGTGAGTCCTCGTCAGCTGTGATAGGGGCCACCTGAGTGTCTGCCTCCCCCACGGCCAGGAAATGTTTCTACTCTCCCTTTCCACAACATGTCCAAATTAAACCTCTTCTCCCAAAAACCTTTCTTGGTTTCTTGTTAGTGCTCTTCACTCAGGAGAATTGCTGCTGCAAAAACAAAGCAAGCTTTTCTGAAATGTACTGATTTCTGTGGGAGTTACATGTATAGCTGCTACTCCAAGCAGCTTTGTTAGCATAGTGTGAATTTTGAAAATACACATATTACAAAACTTAACAATTTGTGGGCTGGTTATTGTCTCTTTGGTTGCACCAGAATGACAGCTGGCTTCCATGTGGCAAAGGATATTGCCCTTGGCAACTCAAACATGTTAAAGTTAATTTAAGGCACTGAAAGTCCTGGACTGGCATCCCTGGGACTGGATCCTGTTTAGCTGCCCCAGGAATGCACTGCAACTGGACAGATCGTCTCTCCTCACCAGAGGTTGCTTCAGTTCTCAGCATCTCTCTCCCTCCTCTTCATTCTTACACCTCATGTCTTTACATGAGGTGAGGACATTCACAGCCTTATAGGAAGAGGACAATACCTTTGTTGTCTGCTTTGGAGAGCCCAGCTGAACATCTACCCCCTGTTTAAATGTGCTGTCAGCAAACATTCTGATTTCACTCTCTTTTACAATTAAAAAAAAAAGGTCAAAAGATTGCTGATTTGCATGGAGAGCTGTACGGCTACTGTTAACTCCCAAACTATCTGCCTATTCCACAGTCAGACAGTCCTTTTGCATAAAAAAAAGCTCTCTATATGGGCAGGGAAAGAGACAATTAAGCACATCCAGGCCACAGAGGTATTTACCATGCAGATAATTAGGTTCATTTTGAATGATATAATATACTTCACTGCTGATGGACTTAAGATATTGTCACGGCTCCTTTGCTTGGTCTCCTTTAGCCTTGGTATTTCTAGATCAAAAGAACCTAATTTCCTCAAGCTTCCCTCAAAAGCTGCATTTCCCCAAACTCTCTCTTTTATCTTTTCCTTTCATATTTCTCTCATTCTGTGTATTTGAGTATCGTGTAATTGTGTTTAATTCCGTTGCTTGTACGTGATATAAATTCACAGATGTTAGAGATCAACTTCATCATATTTTTTTTCTCAACTGAAATAACCTACAAAACTCTGCACAGCTATCAAAGGAAGACTGCTGGCACTATTAGCCCCAAACATAATTAAGAGATTATTTACCTAAGTAGTGAACTACAGGAGTAATTTTACCTGCTAAGAGCTACAAATTTCTCCAACTTAATAAGAACACATTTATTGTACTTCATCTGTTATTCTAATTACCGACCATATGGCTAAAGATGAAACACACTTGGCTAATGACAGAGTTGTAAAGAGAAATTATCTGTTTCCTACTCCAGAACCTGGATTCCCAGGCCATTCTTAGAGACAAGTGGGAAACCAAATATTGCTTGTATATCCCTGCATCCTACTGCTGAAAAGGGTCTTGAACTACGATGGCAAACTTTTGATTATTATGCAATCCTGCATATTACAAACTAATGTTAGTTACAGAAGTGAGGTTAATTTTGTAATTAATGTTCTAAAACAGTGCTTGTGATCCAATCAAGTTTTATTCTTTCATCTGTTATTTTAAAAACAGGATAGCAAAGAAAGTACACTACATTACTATTCTCATTGAATAGTTCTAGTGCAAAAGAAAAACTGAGGTAAATTGCTCATTCCTCACACATGAGATCTCATATTGATTGAGTTTAAAAAAATGCTATTGTCAGATATGGGGAGAGAGAGAAAGTGCATGGCCTAAATGTATTCTTCTATCAAAAAGAAAAGAAAATTCGAATCGGTTTTTATTTTGTGCAACATGGGGAACAGCACTACTGTAGGTAATCATTAGAAGAAGAATGTACTTTTATATTTAGCTATTCTGTGCAGCAGCTGATAATAGGAATATAGTGATGACTACTTTAATGCATTTTTATATAATGTTGTTTTAAAGATAATCTCTTAACAATTTTTTCCAAGTCAACAGTGGGCGTTTTTAAAGCTACATAGAAAAATTAAGAAAAAAAATAATTTAAACAAATTTACATTCCTGAAAAGGAACTCCCACTGTTGACTTTGCCGCACTTCACTCTACCTCAATATTCTGGGCATCTATTTCTTTCACCTGTTATTTGAAGTGTAGCATTTAGCTATTATTGTAGATAACAATGAAACATTACCATTTCCAGATCTGAGGCACATCTACTGCAAAATGTGCTAAGCCGAAAACCAATGTCTAATATGTGTTTCATTTTTTGTAGGAAGGGTATCAAGTAACTTATGAATATTTAAGTATTATTGAACAGCTGGACCAAAACTGATCAGTATTTTCGAGTTTTGCTGTTACATCGGTACAGGGTGCAAGGAAGGACAGGGGGAGAACCCTCTTCCTCCTGGTAGGGCACTGCTCTTTTCCCCAGTCTTGATATCAAACAAACTGAGAACTGATCAAATGAAGGCTGAGAATGTACTGGCTCAACGTTACTGTAATGACACAGACAAAATTACTGGTAACTGAAGGCAATTTCATAGCTTCTGTGCTTCTGCTTGGGGAGGGTGATTTAGTAAAATGTCAGTGGATAGAACAGTATTTGGAACTGCCGATGAAGGTGGCAACATTAGTGGGATGGAGGAGACAACATGAGCAGGGCATCATGAGCAGATACATTCGGAGGATGCAGATTACGATGCAGAGGATATTAAACAAGCTTCTATTTGATGTATTGAGAGACTTATGGAGTCTCTTAATCCAGCTAAACATTAGGAGCCCTATTTACAGAGCTCAACAAGAAGGGAAAGATTTTGTCAGGAAAAATGTCAGAGCTGGACACAAATCCTCCTGACCAGAGTAACGGGAGTGAGATGTTTGGTCTAAGCAAAAACCACACAGTTGGATATGTGGATAGAAGTAAAAAAGCAAGCAAAAGTGAAGGAGCACTGGGATTGAGCTAGTACACAGGGAAACCTCTGCCTTTACTACTCTACCGCAGCGGGCAGAGGTAGTGTCAGCCAGAACTCTTCCCTCTGCAGCACGGAGGGGGTTTGGCACAGCAAGACAGGGGTTTGGCAGAATCAAGTCTATGCCAATCTCGAGGCCAAGGGACCCTCGTTTGCTTTTTGCCTTCACAAGCACATTTACAACATGCTTGACAAAAAGACAACTCTAAAATGTACCTGCTCGTAGGTAAAGAACTCTTGTAATGAAAGAAGGGGGAATCTCCATATTATTATTTAAGAACACTTTCCAAGCTGTCAAAGCACAGGCTCTTGACCTGTAATGTTTGCTGAGAAGCACTTCACAGAGCAGTACCAGTTCCCAGTAAACAGGCTTTTTATAGCAGCCACCCTCTAGTACAACTGGAGAAGAGAATATCCAAACAACTGAGGGCTCTTAAGGGCATTGCAACTGTTATGTAAAAGAAAAGCTGTAAATGGATTTCCTTGCTGCAGTACATGTTTAGTAGCAGAGATGTGTTCAAAGGCGGAAAAGTATTTGTCTCTGACTCTGCAATTGTTCTGTATTATTTTTTGCTGTATGCTAGGATGGTGACCTTTTGAGATATAGCCTTAGAGAAAATAACTTTTCTAGAAGCAGACTATCAGTCTAGAAAAATCTGAGAGTGTTTTACTCATATTATCAATCTCATCAAGGAAAAAAAAATCATTATTCTTTAGAAAGACTGTAAAAAAGTTCATTCATCAGGCAGCATGTGTGCACACACATATACGCATCTCAAGACTTACACAGGCATACACTGTATATACGTATTCGGAATAAGACTTCAAATTTCTACATTTCAGCTTAATTTTTTAACACTCATGCTTTTATCTCCCAAGTAAATAAGAAAATGCTCTTTTGCATAAGAATTTAAAGGAGGTGATTTGGAACATAAACCGGTCAAAATCTTCACCATCTCTTTGAGAAACGTTAGAATTTGCTTCCTTCTGCAGTATTGCAGCAATTTATTCTGTTAATCATCGTCATACCACAAGTCTTTTATTAGGTCTTGGCATTTCAGAGGCTCCAGCATTAGTCAAAGCTATAGAGCCAACTCTAGGTAATAAAAGAGTCTCCTAATGCTGAACTAGTTATTTTAAACACACTTTAATACACAAGTAAAATAGAACCTCATCTAAAATCTTCAAAACCACAGTCTTGGGGTTCCCAATGAACGTCTTGTTGCCGTTATTATATCATGAATGGAATAAAATGCATGAACTAAATGCCACCTTAAGTTACGGCCACTTACCATTTCCTACAATCCTGTTAAATACAGCAAGCCAGGAGCATGTGGGAAAGTCTGCACCTTATGGGAAAACTTGGAAATATGGAAATATTTGCATCAAAAACACTGCTCAGATACTGTTTCAGGATTTCATTTTTGCCTCTCCAAGACATAAGTTTATTCTAAATACTGAGTGCACTGACTACACCAAGTACTTTATTTATAAGATCTCGGTCTAAATCAATGTCTCTAATGGCAGAATGTCCTCTAGCAGCACACAGGAGTGATAACCTTTGGATGAGAAACTGAGCGTGGGTGTCCCTCCTACTGCAGTACTTGACATGTATTGTTATTATATCATGATCAAATTCTGTCCTGGCTACTTACGTTTTGATTACCAGACATCCTCTCCACTGCTCCCTCACTAGACAACACTCCTCTTTGATTCCCATTTCACAGGACAGTGTAACCCAGCTGTACTTCTAGCTGGTTCTTGTATTTCATTACAGAATTAGACACACTGAAAAGCCTCTAATGCACTCGGTAACACTCGAAGTAAAACTTGGAATTGTGTGTGAAATATTTTGCTCTGCAGGACCGGACATTTAGAATCAGAGTGAGATAACACACTCACACTGAGTAGCGTATCATAGGATAAATAAGCCAGAAGTTTAAACACGATGTAACAGGTATTGAATCTGCATATATTTATATCTAAGCACAGGATATGCCAACTTTCTTTGGCCTACTGAATACAAAATTTAAATATTCCCTTAAGAAGTAGACAATTTGACACAGTATAATTTGGTTATAGTAAAAGAATTAATCGGGGCAATCCCCTGCTGATGACTACATCCGATTCACCACAACAGATGCAGATGCATAAGAGTGAGCTTCTAAATCCATAAGTGCACTTACGTGGAGCTCCCACCTGGGGAGGACAGGGCAAGGTCTGCTAGGCTTTTGAGGCTCCCAGCGCAGTCTGACAGCTAAAGCAGGTCAGTCAGGTTGTAACTGGCTGTGTCCGAACAGCTCTGAACTCCCTCATGCTCAGCCTCAAAATGCTAAGACAGTTTCCTTTCCTCCAGGTGGAAAGCCACACTGAAAACCACTTCCAATCCAATAGCTGCAATAGAGAGAAAAAGAAAAGAAACACCTAGTTAGTATAGGAGAGGAAAAGCTTGACTCTCAGCCACCAAATCTCAGTCAAAGGACCACAGTGAGTGCGACTAGCTACAGGGATCGCTGCTGCCCACAGTGGCAATGCCCTGAGGCGGTGGGTGCTTCTGATGCCAACTGCCAGGCAGCTTCACCCACCTGACACCACAGGAGTTCACCACTGTGAAGAGAGTGAAGAGAACTACAACATCGTCCGGGGCAGTGCAGTGACAACTCGCCCTGCCTTTCTTCCCCTCACTGAATGTCACTTGGCTCTGAGATCTCCCAAGGAGCTGCTGGCTGTTGGTTACACCTGACTTGCTGAGTTTGGGTGTAAATAAAGAGCTTAAGCCTTCTACTGTACAAAACCCCGTGACCAACAGAGTGCCTGTGCTGGCACCCCTAGGCACCAGTTTTTGTTCAGCCATCTGTCTATAATGATGTGGCAGAAAGCACCAGTATTATTTAATCCTAAAAATCAACAATAAAAAAATATAGTGCTGAAAATTATGCTGCAGAAACTATAAAGGAGAAGCAATTTCATCATATTGTTTTGCTTCTTAGCTTAACTTTGGATGTGGAAGAGAGCCAAAGGAGAGTCATTACACTATGCTCATTTGCTACACTTAATACTTTCTTCACCAAGGCCAATTCTGCATAATAAAACTTTAAAAGAACAGAGCAGTTAATTTTCCATCTTGATAGCTGCTAACATAAACTTTCTGAACGTAAGACATGTTTCCCCTGGCTGGGCTACTGCTTAAATACATTAGATACGTGAATTATCCTATTCATCTCAATAAAGAGTTAACTCTGGATACTAATGATGCCTTGCTAAGCATCAGCCTCTCTTGGCTCACAGATGCATATAGAAAATGTCCATTGCACTTTGCACTCATTTATGCAAAATACTCAACTTCACAGGCAGATTATGCTAACAAGTGTGCAGTCAAATAAGCAAAGAACGCAAACAGCAGCATTTCGACCCTGTACTTCTGAGCTTTGGCTCCTTGTGTAAGCCTCTTTCCTAGAGAAAGGCCAAGTACCTGAGACACAGCTCAGGGGAAACGAGGCTGTAACGTACACTGTTCACTCTAGGATGATAACAAGCCCTGTGTTCCTTCCTCCCTCGACATGCCCCACTGATACTTAGGAACAAGGAGTGGGGCTAGAAAGGGCAGGGCTAAGGAAATGTCATGCTACA
Source organism: Crypturellus soui (assembly GCA_032275445.1). Taxonomy (NCBI): domain Eukaryota; kingdom Metazoa; phylum Chordata; class Aves; order Tinamiformes; family Tinamidae; genus Crypturellus; species Crypturellus soui. The sequence goes on along the minus strand of JAUBNY010000965.1, from coordinate 2,164,024 downwards.
CCCAGACTGCTGCTAGGACAGTATTTGCTGTTTAGGCCTAGTAAGCTCAGGGTTAAGGCTAGGGTTAGGGTTAAGGGAGAGAGAAAGCCTAGAGCTCCACGGGGAGTGGGGCTAGAAGGACATGCCAAAGGGTAATGGGTACAAACTGAAACACAGGAAGTTCCATCTCCGTATGAAGAAGAACTTCTTTCCTGTGAGGATGACACAGCACTGGCACAGGCTGCCCAGAGAGGTTGTGGAGTCGCCTTCTCTGGAGATCTTCAAAACCTTTCCTGGATGCAACCCTGTGCCACGTGCTCTAGCTGTCCCTGCTTGAGAAGGGGGGTTGGACTAAGTGATGTCTAGAGGTCCCTTTCAACCTTAACCCTTCTGGGATTATGATTCTGTGATTCTGAGGACTGACAGCTTCAGGTAATCTTGGTCTCTGCCTCTGAGCTGCTGCTCCTAGTGTCCAGGCTCAGCAGCTCCAGCCTCTGCGTCTCTCCATCCTGCATGCCGGCAGTAGCGGTAGGAACACACTGCTGTCCAGCACTGCAGGACTACTGCACCTCTGGCCTTCCACATCAGCAGGAATGCATGTCAACTATGTTTGTGGGACATCCTGCAGCTCCTAATTAAATTGTCATTCTGTATTCCAGCCCAGCAAGAGCACAAAGCACCCAGAGCAGCACAGGAAACTGCTTGGGCTCCTATGTTATAATTCCTGTGTTTGAGTTTCAAGAATGGATATGGGCAAAGGGAAAAGCAATGAGAGGCATATTTTATAGAAGATGAGAAGGGAACAAACATCTGTCACTTACCTAATTAGCAACTGGATGTGACTGCTGCTTCAGAAATGTATTCTTGGAAAGCCCTTTTTATTAGGGTAAGAAATGTATGTATGTGCAATAGAGAAAGCAGTTATATCATGAAAGATTCTGGAAGAATTTGCACTTTCCTCCTGAAACATCTGCACTGTAAGTAAAAGTATCATATATTTGTTTAACTAGCTGGAGAAGAAGATAATAAATAACATCCTTAGGAAACTTAACACTCTAAACCACCTGCCCTTGCCAAAGGAAGTACTAATATAAGCCAAGAACACCACCTCATCAACCGCATTGTAGAGAGTGAAGAAAAGGCCTTTTTAAAAAGAAAATCCCTAGTAATTATAAAAAAAAAGTAATCAAAACCAAACTCCTTATGGTGTGCCTTGGAGATACTGGGAGGAGACAGAAGTTCAAGTCTCCAAGCAGATTTCTTACAAGACCTGTTGCCTTAAGACAAGATGCCCGCACTGCCCTGGCCATCCTCGTGGCGGTTTCAGCCGCGGCAGGGCCAGCCCCAGTCCTGGGCACAGCGGCGTCTCACAAGTGAAGCTCCCGCAAACAGCGGGGGAGAAGAGACACTCTGGAGCTCTGGCTGAAGCTGCTCAAATGCTGCCCATCTCAGACAGGTTTTCTCCGCTCCAGAGCTTGGAAAGCCTCTCTGCTTTTTAGTGGAGCTGCCTCCCGCTTTCTGTCAGCTGCCTGGACCCAAGCATAAATGCCACTCAGGTACTCTTTAAATCCAGCTTACCATCAGAGGCAGTCCATGAGTAATTGCTCAGAATTTCAATTTACTCTGTTTGTTTACTAGGCCTACCAAAACTGTGAGCAGGCGCAGGATTTGATCCTTCAGATTCCTTCTTCATCTGCTAACTGCTTGGCCACTTCAAAATCTTTGTAGATGAGATATGCTTTACATCTGCTTATGTAAGACTAACACAGAACTATAAGCATAGAATACACAGAATTATTTCCTCTAATATTTTCTTCAGGTAATAACTGCAATCAAGAAAATATTTGCAAGATAAATAAGCATTTGGCAGGAAAAAAACCTGTTTCTAAATCATTAATAAAAGGGAGAGGATAATACCAAGAAAGATTTGCTTTCAACCCTTCTAATTATGACTAAGCAAATGCCTTATATTGCTGAAATACTTTGGATTCATAGCAAGCCATGAGCACGATCATTCTGCCAGGACAGTTGTCTACTGAAATCGGAGCCATAATTATCGTCAGTGAAACTCCTAATCTTGAAAGACCCTAGATTTAATTCTTTACGCTATCAATATCCCTCTCTCTCTGGATTTCCTCCAGTTACATTTGCCATGATTAACTGCGAGCGGGGAACAGGTCCTCCGAATTACAGGCCATCTGCAGCAGCACAAGGAAGGATCAGTCGGTTCCTCTCAGGCAAGATGTCTGCAGGGGCAGCCTTAACCTCTTACGCGCTGTGGCACAAAGCAGCGAGAGGGGCAAAAGCCCCTTCCAGGTGGTGCAAACCCAACGAAAAACCACAAGATCTTAAGTAATGGGCTCATCTCCATGGAACTCGAGGGGACGAAGTTCAGCAGTGCTGTGGAGAGGAGGGAAGTGCACGGGCAGCAGCGGCTCCGACTGTCGCTTCGGCCCCACAGCTGGGCCGGAGCCACTGTTGACAGGCACCATTACTGCAGCTCCCCTGACTCTTGTTTCACCTAATAAACACCGCAGATTATTACATTTACTAACTGAGAACATAAGCTTTCAAATCCCTTGCATGTTCTAACTGCTAATGTAAAATACAGCACGTGAGCCTGAAATTTTATTCTGGCTGTAAAAACTCGCTCCTTTTTTTCTCTTCTTGTCTTTTCCCGTGAGTCACAGAGGCCACCACCTGCCAAGATCAAACTGATCTGCTATTGGCAAAGGCTGAATAATGAAACCCTAAAGGTAAAAAAAAAAAAAAAAAGTCTCAGCATAAACGTAATTTAGTAGCTACTGTAAGTGTGTGCCAGTATGAAAATATTCATTTTGGCAATCATGCAGTAAAATAATCAATATTTAATATTATTACTAAAAAAGTACTGGCAAGTTGTATCTTTTAGCCATTTTACGTATTCAGGTAATTCCCCTATATATATCTGATAGAAGAGACATATTCTATAAATAAATTTATTACCTTCCAAATACTCATTTGAAGGAGTTTATATTGGATATCAGTAGAGTGTAACTTTCCCCCCAAAGCATGAGCTCTTCAATGCAGTACCGAATTAAATATTTTGAATCCCCTGCCCCCCCAAAAAAAAAGACTCATCCGTGTATGAAGGTTATAAACACTAATCTGCACAAATATGTAGAAAGCCGTATTACATATGTCTGCACTTGTGCTGAGAGAAACTTTTCTACTCCAGCGCTTTGCGTCATTAAGTTTCGAGAGCGCTCCTCTCCCTCTCTCAACCCCCAAACCATCCTCTCTCCTCCATCCTTCCTCCCTTTCCCTGCTATATGTCTATCGTGCGATGTTCTTCATGTAAATCTTAGTGGATTTATTGACGAAAATGTTCTGGACTGCTGGTGAACTCTGTTATTTGCCGCAAGATGACTATTTATTACTTTGCAGGCGCTTCAGGGCTGCCGTATTGTTTGGTGCGAAAGGGAGCAAATGGAAAGCAGAACATTCATTAAAATGGACTGCACAACCAAGAGGCAACCTCTGCCTCACTCATGTGGATACTGATTTTTTCCATTTCTGCTACACTGAGCTTATCACAAACGAGTGAGGCAGCAGCTGCATCTATGATATTCAGATCCCCTACCATAGCTGATGAAATGTCTCAGTAATTCTGCGTTTGCTTTTTGCTTTCCAGTCACAAGAATAAAATGCATTATCTGCACTCACCGCTTCTAACAACTAAAAGATTATGTGCACAAAGTACAATTAATTTCTTCTCCTCTTCTAACCCAAAAAGACATACTTGCTCTGTTTTATCTTTATTAAAATTAATAAAATTAAATCAAACTTAGTAAGGAATTTCTTATTAATTTTTGTTTACCTTTCCTATTTAAAAGCAGGACAAAAAATCACTCATATCTATTGATTCTTGCTGTTTTGAAATAAACAGTATAAACTTTTTCTCTCTGGTTTCAATAAACAAGTCCAAGCAGGGGCTTTTGATAAAGCCTTAGTAAATGTGAGTAATCTTGTTGAATTATTATTAGTAATCTTATAGATAAGAACTACAATTATTTTAGCTCCTGTCTGTACAAATTTTAGGCAATCTGTCAGACTGCTGGATAGTTGCAAACAAGTTTCAAGTAGAGGCACAAAGAAAAAATCCAATGGGAATAAAATTGGGACTTTCCACCGCAGAAAAAGAGCAGAGAGGAGAAGCCGATACAGGGTGGCATCCCTTGAGCTTTGTGCTTGCTAAAACACAGTGTTTGAACATCTCGTTCCTATAATCCACCAGCAAAGCCAAAACCCAGTCTGACAGCAAAGCCCAGCAGCAACTGGGGCATGTTCTGCTCCCGAGTCTCCCATCCTTGGGCCAGACTCATCCTCTGGTGGTCACTGGGACTGCATTTAGTGAGGCAGAAGCAGTTGATTCCTTTGCTGCGTCAGTCAGCCAAATCATTTCACAAACATACAGTTAATGTCTGAATCAGCACAAGGAAAGCAACAGGAATGGGAAGAAAGATATGTTCCTTCCAGTTTTGTTAAATACTATCTCAAGCCCTGTCTCGTAACTTCAGCCTCTAATTACAGGACCCCACATATCCTTCAGTGCACTTCAAATGCTTTCAGACATTCCCCAAAATGCTTCTACTTTGCTTCTAGAAAACACTTCATCGCTGAATCCTGTTGGGCTCAGGCTTCTACAGGCAGAAGAGCTGCATCCAGCGAGCGCTTCATGACAACAAGCACAAGCAGCACTCGAATGAGCGGGACTCGCAGGTAGTTCTGCACAAGCGAAGTGGAGCTCTGCCACCACACACGACACAGCACCATGAGCTGCGGTGTGAGGCCACCAGCAAACTCACTTCCCTTCCTTCTCACAGGATTTTTCTCTAAATGGTCTTACGGGGAAAGGAGGACTCTGACACAAAACTTGTCAAAAGAACACATATTCAGAAAAAAAAAAATACCACCTAAAGCATTGATGAAGAAAATACATTTACTGTTAGTTGCAAGTACCTTCAGGTGTTCCCTATCAGAGGCCAGGAGAGGTAACGTTGGGCTCTGGAGCACTACTAGCATTTGTACTGCTACCTGAAGGAGGAGTATTTCCACATATTTTGAATCATCAGGGCTGCAGTGAGAGGACTGCTCTTTTCAGAGACTTGAAAAGCGTTTTCACTCATTACTCGACCCAGGCTTCAGGGTCAGCAGTTGACACTATCTGCAAGTCCTCACAGAGGGCACAAGCTCAACAGCTTCATTTATGCCTCAGCTGGACAGCTGAGAAGGGGGTGCAAGCTGCTACCAAAAGAAAAGAAAACCAAACCAAAACCAAACCAACTCCCCAAAAAACCAGTAAAACCTACTTTTGATGTTCCTTAGGAGATTAAACTGCCCTCACAGACTGACAAGGGAAACGCTGAGTCCCACCCTGGCCAAAAAGATGGCAGAGGGGACAAAGAGGGGACACTAGTGAAAGGACAAGCCAGTAGCTCAGCTCCTAACAATGCTGCTGCCCATTACAAAATTGAATCTTGTATCTAGTAACTGTGTGTAAGACCATAGGGTGCCTGATGGCTGACAAGGTGATTGCCGTGAAGATGTGACTGACAGCAGCAAGCGAGCGCTGAAAGTGCTTGTCCCCAGAGGGAGGTTTGCAACTCACTCCTGAACAGGACTTTGCTGAGCTCAGCTGTACCATCCCACCCGGCACAGCTCAAGGGAAGCAGGTCACAGCCCTAGCAATATTTTTAGATCATATTTCTCTGCGGAGTTATTGAGTCCCACCTTTTAAATCACGGCACTGAGAGCATAAGGGATGATCATATTCATATTAATGGCATACTGAGTGCTGCCGCCAGCTCCTTGCTACTGAGGGCCTCTAAGCTCACAAGCCTCTTGCCATTTATCTGTTTGACTCTTGGTGAACAGCAAATTGAAAATTGCACCAATGAGTACTAACACATCAGAAATTCCCCTCTAGGAACAGCCCATGAAATCCCTGAAATGAATGAAATGGGCAGACAGGCAACAGCTTTCGACTCCTCTTTGTATGAACCTTGCGTGTGCACATCTTAGGTCAAGAGGAACGGAGCATGCAGCAACCAGGCCTCACAGGAGCAACTGCTCCTCAGCCCTGAGCTCATCTCATGGTGTTCCTGCAAGGATGACCTGCTTTACTAATGTGACACTGAATGGCATGCTGGCATCAGGTAAAACTTAGATTAATTTATAGAATATGTAGCTCTTCCTTTTGTGCAAACAAAAGATCAATAACAAGTGCAAGCTTTACATAATCAGCAAGTGTAGATATATTCATGTATTCAGAAGTTAGGTTGAAATAGAAACTTCCACTTTTCTACAGATAACTTGGGGGAAGACAGGTACATGTGGCTACCACCCAAATTCTGGAAGCCCCATTTTAGCCAGAGTCACCAACTCTGAAGTAGGTGCAACCACGGGCCTGTTGCCATATATAATGAAATCCAAAACAAATGTGTCAAATTAGGATAAGCATCCTTTAAAATGATACTATGCAAAGTGTTCACTGCTGTTAATGGAACTGGACAGCAATATATATCACATATTGTATTTAAAAGACAAGGAGAGTTGAGCTATCTGTCCACTTAACAGAAGAGTTCATAAAGGTTATTATTTCGTGACACATTTTAAGGTACAACAGGAATCAAATTGAACACGGCTACTGAAAAGCAAGGGACATGTTTTTAAATTATAAAATGCAATTCTTCATCTAAGTTTTGCATTTTCAAGTGTCAATTCAGATTTTACATTGTGCAATAAATCTAAGCCATTTGTTCAACTACATGGCCTCATGCACAGATTTTAAAACATCTTTTTTATGCAAGTGTCCACATATGGACTCCAGCTAGCCTGAAAGACAGGAGTTAAGTGACACTCATAATGAGGTCATGAACGTTTTATAATTCTTACAGTTACTCTTCCTTTGGATGAAACTCTTAATGGAATTATAAAAAAATAAAATTTAAGCATTCAGCTCACCAGTTGCTGCAGTCGTCCAAATGACAGTTTAGTATTCATCTATCATACTTCCCAGGTAGCATAAAATTCAGGAGGTAATGTCAGATAGGAATCTAGAAAATGTGGGAAATAAAGTGTTTTAACAGCTCCAAGCCATTCCTGCATTGCTCTGTTGCAGCAGTATTGTTGATAAAGAGAATGTCCAATCAGTCTCTCAGCTGATACGAAGACATACACCTTAACCAAATATAAAATAAAAATCTTACCATTTGTCGGTTCAGCCACAGACAAAGATTAAAGTCTAATGGACCGTCTGAATGATGCAGATGTAACGTGAGTCCAGTTCAAGCTCCATTTGCTATAGAATGTTTTTACCCAATTTCTAAAGCCCATTCTGGGCCTCAGTAAGCATTATGAGTTGACATGAATTGCTGGCCGAGGATGTCAAGTTCTTGCACTTAGCAGTAAGACTTTATTGGTCCTACAAAATCTGACAACAATGTTGCACTTTTTTGAGCTCTATTAATAGTGCTTTAGATGCTTGTTCCAGATAGGTAATAAATAAATAAATTAAAAGAATCAAGTCCAAATCTCTTTCCAAATCAGAAGACAACTACATTTTCACATGCAGCGGCAGCCAAGAAACTGATGACTTTAATCCTGCTCAGTTCTGTTCCAGGAGTTAGTAACATAATTGTAATACAAATATTTGATGTATCTAAAATAGCGTACAGAATTTCTTGGCTGATTATTTCTGTGAAATCTCTCAAGTCACAGACTGAGAGAATATCAGTGACAAAGCAGCGACAGAAAATGAGGAGCCTGTGGTGAATTAAATGGTTTCTTTGCCTCAGTCTTGATTACACAGATGTTCAGCTTGTAACTCTCCTCAGTGGGTTCTCCCCAGCTAACAAAGACCACATTCTGTTCGGAGCAGGGCTGCAGAGGCCCTGATACACAAGTCTGCTGATTAACCTCAGCCACCATCAGGTAAAACAGCAGTGAGGACATGCAAAAGGGAACAGATGCCCCCAAGACTTGCACCAGGCTGTGGAAAAACTGGGGACACATTCTGCTTCTTCAATCGTATTTGATCCTTTGTTATCCCAGTTTTAGCATTTCCATTATCTATGTTAGGGAACTGCCATCCATACATCCATGCCTTCGATCTACTCTGAAGAAAACCTCCAAGGAAACAAAGGGCTGGGTAAGATAATACTACCAGGGGTATGGGAAACAGGTAGCTGGCAGTTGAAAAGAGAGTCTTTTCACTGAAAATTAAATACAGATTAAGAGATAGTTTAACAAAAAAAAAAAAAAGTAAGAATAAGCTTTCAATAGCGTGGTAAAAAAACATTCGGTTACAGAATTTCTTTATCTCCTAAAACTATCACTTACATCAGAAATGGAGCAACCATTCAAGTGTTAAATGGAGGTGCCAATGGCAGTTAAACACAAAACTAACTTCCTTAGCAGTAACAAATCATATGACTCCTCAAGAGGAACTTGGAAAAGAGAAGAGTGAAAGCAGTCCCTAAACGAAAGCCTGTGCTGACCACCTGTCCCATGCACAGAGCAAGTTCACTCAATTAAGATAATTTCAGGTCATCTTAGAAGCCTGAAATCACTCCAAAAATGACACAGATCTCCTCAATGCACAATAGTAATTAAAAAGGCAAATAGTTGCCATTTCTGAAAATTTGACTAACAGGTTAAACCAGAAGTTCTTAAGGTTATGGAGCAAATTTTATGCTATCCAAAGAAAGTGTTAGATTCTGCCATAATAACGTACTTCAAGACACTAAGTTGCTGTACTAGTCCCTGCACAAGGAGAAGACTAACACATGAGCTGTTAATGCAACCAGGATCCTGAATCCCTGAGTGCGACGTTACCAAATATGGATGAACCCAGATCCAGGCTGGAAAATTTCTATAATAGATGTGCTATTTCAAACTATTCTGTCTGTAAAATTACAGCTGGATCCTGAGTTGTGGTTAAGAAAAGTTCATGTTCAAAAATGTCCTGAAAGAAAAAGATGTTTCAGTATTAAAAAGGCTGTTAAACACCTTTAAAAGACTTATGAATGTACTAGTAGGAAATATACTGATATGGAATATCACTGTTTTTACTTCTATGAAACAGAGCATTAGAACAAAAGGTGATACTCACTCATGAAAGATAACTATCTTTTATAGATGTGAAAGGCCTACTATATAATTTAATACAACACAGGCATCTTTTAGAGTAATGTTTGGTTTATGTACCTACACAATGTCTTTAAATACCAATATATAAAAAAACAATATATTTGTGATGCACACTTTTTTTTCAAAAAAGGTGAAATATCACGGACATATTAAAAATCCTATTCCATTTTTTTAAGAGGAATAAAAGTCCTAACCAAGCGGCTTGTTCATCAACAGCACAGAAGACAGGCAGGTAAAGATGTAGCAAGGCACAATAGTAAAAAATTCTTTGCCTAGTAATGCAACCTTCTATGGATTTACATTTTATTTCTGTATTTATATGTTTTCCCAGAAGATATCAGTGAGAAAGGTATTCTTAAAGAGGTCCTACACAGAAGAAATGAGCAAATACACAGCAAATATTTCAAGCAGAATTCCCTCTGCTTCTTCTCTGCTGCAGGAACCTGGTCCTAACCAGGACGAGGCTCAGTCACAGCAAATGGCCCGTCCCCATCAGGCCTCATCTCTCAAGGAAATCTTCACAGAGTCTCTGCTCCTGCATTCTCACGTGGGACAGAAATACATGGTTTTCAGCGTAACAGACCTCATGTATATAAGTAATAGCTTCCTACTTGTTTGGCCACAGTAAATAATTCCATTTTATATTTATCTGGCTCCTTCCTTAGCTGGCTTGTATAAGGTCCCCAGTACATGGGCACAGGAATTGCCAAAGAACGTCCTGGTACTGCATTTGCTATTCATTCAGAGCATATACAAAATTCAAAAGCTGGATTTATTAAGGCAGTTTCCAGTGCACACCATTAGCACATACCATAAACTGTTAACCAACTTACTGCCAGAGCTCTCACATCCTAAGTGAGCAGCTCCTGCTCTAGGGCAGGAACTGTGCCACGTTGCCAGGCCTAGGACAGGCCACTCTCACCAATTTCAGTGTAATCATCACTGAAAAAATGACATCTACACCATTCAGCAAAAGGAATTTACATTTTGAGAGGTAAGTACATTTCTAGTGTATTTGCTTTTAAGGAGAATTAAATAGTTTCAAAATTGTGAAAATGAGATATTTTGATTTCCTCAAGCAAGACTCTCTCCCCCCCTCCCCAAATTACCTTTTCAAAACCATTATCAAAACTCTTATCTTTCACTGATTAAAGAGAGAGAGCAGAAATGGCTCTTTGATGCTGTTCTTAGACACAGCAGCCAAGCATCATGCTCAGTGCTATTGCTGTATGTGAAACACAGGTGAACGTTTCAGCAGATTCCTGGGTAGCACCTCAGGACGATGCATCGTAGCTAGATTCGTCTGCACAGCAGCCCCTGCTACCCTCTACCACAGCAAGCAGAACACGATGTATATTCTGTGTGACAAGAAGGGAATGACTTTGCCTTTGCATAACTCTTCTGCTGCCCTGAAAGTACAATAGATCAAAGGGGTCTTGGATGGCTCGTCTATTCAAACAGAGGTATTAAATAGATATATTACTAATCTGTCATTCCTTGTTCATGCTTCATAACTTGTCAGAACGTCTTTCTACTGACTGTATCCTCTTTTGGGTTTTTTCAAAGATATTAAGAGCAGAAGCACAGCAGGACTGCTTACATGCATACCAAACACTGCATACGCTTGCCATTTTCATTTGCTCACTTGTCATATTCACCGTGACTTCAAAACCTGCAAGGAGGAGCCCATTTATGATGCTGGAGCCACAAAGAAATTCACACATCTAAAACAAAACACGTGCAGCTAATTAAATTACAGAATAAGAAGTAAAACCCCCGAATCACAGATAATGATGCTCTTCTTCAGACAAGTGTATTAAGGTAGGAAATAAAGCTTCCTCATCATTATAATAAAATGTATAGCATTGTGATTAGCGTACTGGATATACGCTATGATAGATTTAGGCTATAAAAGATACAGTTTACACTTTTGGGGAAACCTATTCAGCTATAATAACAATACTTACAGAGATTTTGTAGGATCACTCAGTCCAAAAGAGGACAATTTGACCAGTAACGGTAGTTCTGCTGTTTTTATAATTACTTTAACTATACTCATACACCTAATACCCACAGGAGATAGGCACGGCAGAACTTCAAAATAAAATGCTATTTAAAAGATTCAAAACTCTAGTTTCATTTTCAGTGCTTTCCAAAACAGCTTTTTTTACTTAAATCTTCTTACAGAAATTTTTGCCCTGCCAGTCTAAAAAACATTTTTCTTGGGTTAGCCTCAAATGCTGTTGAAGTTGTGCATCACTGAGATTAACAGTGATGGAAAGGAAGTTGTGAATTTTATTACAAGAATGTCCTGGTGTATTGTTTAGGGGCAGTAATTAGGCCCTGACAAGTATTTCTTTGTCCCAATTTCTCGTAGCAAAAATACAGAGAGCTTAAAAGTAGCACTCGTGTAGCCTGATAGCTCACATTTATTTAACCTGAAAATCAAGAGAGATGTAGATCTCCTGAAGCCCATACACACACAAGGGTACCTCTTTTCATAGGAGGGTGAAGTTATTCCTGCGCACTGGAGTCTTACTGAGAAGGGAGTCCTGCTGCCTTAATGTTGTTCTGCAGAATTCAGCACAGAGCTTTGATTCTGAAAGCTTATTACCAGTTCATCTATTGCCCTCCAAATTCTTTGCAAAATTCATGCAAAAGCAAATCTGCTGGAGAAGGGATTTCATAGCTTGCAAGAATGCACCACAGCCATACAGGCCTGCCACACCACGTGGCTTATATGGGGCATCCATATTCCTTCTCCCTCTGCAATAACCCCCTTTTCCTTCATTAATGTTACAGCATTGCCAGGTGGGGACAGAGAGGAACAAGGAAAGAGAAATACAGACCATCACCTGCTTTAAATCCATGGCTTGCATGTCACATCTTTCTCAGTGAATGAGGCATCTACACTCGATGTGCATGAGAGCTGTGAAGGCTCCTGGACTAGCTGTGGACACCAGTGTGATGTGGAGGCACTGAGCAGGAGCGGGGCGAGGGCTGGATGCCACCAGCCACCACTCTCACGGGGCACAGGCGGCTCCAAGGGGCAGGATGCAGGAGCCAACGTTCCTTCTGGTTGGTCTGGGTCGCTAGCAGGGAGGCCAGCACACCAGCTCACACCAGCTGTGGGGCACAAAGCTGCCATCTGCAGATAAAAAGTGCCAGCCCAGGCCATTTCAGAGCAAAAGAGCCTCTTACACAGCCTCTGTCCACTGCTTCTTCAGCTTAGTTTTAAAAGTCCATAGTAATTAAGTACTGATTTTCAGCTTATGCTTCCCTTTTTCTTAATTTCAGATTGATTTCCTACATGTGTTGCCACGTACTATACTAACTGTCATTCACACATGGCCAGCTCAGCTACAGCCCGTCCAGATTTGTTGTTTCACACTCCTAGAACAATTTGGGATACCTTCAAAGTTCAGCTGTGTTAGTTAATCTCTGCTGGCTAAAGGGAAAAGGCGGTCGCTGCACAACTGTCCACAGTTCCTTCCTTTTCCACTGGTCTATGCTAAAGGAAACACAGGTCTCAATTGCTAAAGGAAAGCCAGGTCTCAGTTGGACTGAACCCTTCGCCTCTCTGCTCCTGCTCTCCTCTAGCCAAAGCGACAAAGCGCACTGCAGCCTTCTACTCGCCCGCAGGCCTCATGCACTCTGCACCTAGGCACCCAGCAAAAAACTTGCTCCCAAAGGCTCCATTTGCACCACTGTAATATTATTGTACTAAAAAAAAGAGTACGTTCGCATTAAATTCCCTCTAATCTATTCTATAATAAGCTATAATCTATGATACTAAAGCCTCCCTCACTACTAACACAATTTTCCCAAATCTAAGATACAACTGGCTGCTTATGAGACATGTCTGCAGTGCAGGGAGCGGCTACAAGGCGTTTTGCAGGAGCAGAGATGAAGTGATGTGGTCCAGGGTTACGCACGCAAATCATATCTCATGCTAGCACCGAGCCAGAGAAAATTGCTTCCTCTGAAAATTAAGTTATGGAAGTCTTGTAATTTCTCTAAACTGGTGAGCTGGAGTTATAAACAAACACAGACCTTGCAAATACGTTACCAAGCCAGCACCCTGCTCCATTTTAGTACGTCAAAGAGCACAGTCCATTTCTGAGATTGAGATAAGGCCTTTGCCACCTGCATGTGGGTACAGGGAGTAACTAAAGTAGGTTTGAAAAAATCTCTGAAAACACTGACATGAGAATGACTTCTGCCCGAGGCAACACGTGGTTTGCAGCATCTCCCCAAGCGCTTCTTCACCTGTCCATTTTCCCCTGTTAAAAGCATCTCCGTCACAAGCACAGCTGTATTCAACAGGAGATCAGCTTAGAAATTCAAGGCACATGAACCCAGAGAAGCACCACAAAGCTGATTTGGCAAGCACTGTAATCACCAAGCAGGTCCGGGTCCGACTCGGGTTCCCACCAATCTCCACGGGCTGAGAACCAGGTTGGAGGAGCACGAGGCAGAAGGTGCCCCAGCCGGGAAACACAACCAAGGAAAGCAGCAGGCACCCATGGACGGGAAGGCAGGCTGTATTCTGGCCCGTATCCACTAAACAATTTGCACAAAATGGAGCCCTTGTCCCTTTCCTGGAGGACTCTCTAAGTCTTTACTGCTCAGTCACAGAAGGGTCTGCAGAAGACGGGATGTGCAGCGACCATGACCTCCTGCATTTCCCTGCACAGTTAGGGACAACGTCTCCAGATTTTCACATTATCCAAATCAATTTTCACATCTTTTGGAAAACAAACCATCTAAGTAGCAAACAATACCCATATGTTAATTTATAGACTCACCAAACAATTTAATACCTAACAGTGTATGCCTGGGGAAAGAGATAGCAGAGTATCTGACCAAATTTCAACCAAATTTTAGCACACTGAGTAGTATATTACACCATAGATCACAGCGCTGCATTAAGTACAAATGGCAGAATCCAGGTTCAATAACTCTATTTTAGAGCCTGCAACCACTACTAAATAAATAATTCAGCTAATCAAACATTTTTAGCAGGCTTACTCGGCCAGAATTATTTGCACAGCTCTTAACTGCCTGGTGCTAGTTGAAAGGATTCAAACACTCCAAAAGTAATTTTACTTTCAGTTTTTAGAAATGCTAGTGAGATTATATAATATTTAGTAAGCTGCACCTAAGACTGTTATATAATGCTTTTACATTTTACAGTACCATTTTATTCTGCATACAATAATTTTATCTTTTTTTCTCTAAAGATGACAATTGATATTACATGTTATTACAACAGATGAGATTCATTTTTCTTTCATGCAAATGATATTTCCAAATATATTAAGAATTTTGACATTTTGTTATAAGTTTATCATTGCTAGTAGTGTTCATTACTACTTAAAAGTATGGAGAACAAAGAAGAAAGGAACCAATCCACCTTATTAAACAAACCCATAAATCTACTATATTAAAATTAAACTCAAGCTGTGAAACACAAATATATTTCATTTGAAGGAAAAAAATGGAGGAGGAGGCATAGAGGTAAAATCAAATTAAATCGTACAAGAAGAGAAGTGATAATGAAATGAATAAAGGCATAATAAGCATACTGGCCTATACTCAGCGCTGACACAGGAAATACCTTAAATGTATGTAGAACTGCAAGGGCAATGACAAAATTCCATCTACACAGCATATTCTTGGGAATTTGGAATCCAGACGAGTGCAGAATAACTGGGAGGTAGACAAGGTATTTAAGTAGTGTAATTACTGCCTGAAAAAAAAAAGCCAAATTGCAGGTTGCTAAAAAAATTCTAAGTTTGTACCAGACTCCTAAGAATTAAACATGGGAAGTTTTGCAGAGCAGAATTTTCTTCCCAACCTGCTCTAAGGTCACTGCATGCCTAAGCACACGGGCACCAGGACAATGTTTCATTGTGTGAATCTCATGCGGTCAGCACTCCTGGTGTTACTGGTGTTATTTCAGATAGAAGTTTTCCTCCTTATTTAATATGATGATTTCCAACAGAAACATATACGGCTTTGGTTTATGAGGGACAATCTCACAGCTCCAAACAGGATGGCTGCTTGGGCTGGCGGTGGGCTAGGATGAAACTGAACCTGTGCATGAATCACTCGCACTTCATCTCTCCACGATGCGTCCCCAGACTAACACAGCTCCAGCTGTGAAGTTGGAGTTCCTCTGAAGTTCAAGGTTGTCCTGAATATTTAGGTTCAGGACAGTTAATATTTGTCTAATATATCTGGACAAACTGTTAGGACTCAAATACAACTTTTTGTAAAATCTACAGGAACTGCCTATTTCAAGGCCCAAGTCCACACATCTTTAAAACAAGGAAGCCTACAAGTGACAGTGAACTGAGGCAGCAGGATGTCGGGCTGGAAGAAAACGGCCAGACCACATTAAGTTAATAATGTGCTGCTAGTGAGAACATTTAATTGATTTACAGAGCAGCTCACTATATGATCACTGTGCTATAAGTAAAGCTATAAGGCGGCCCATCAGCTCTCAGCTTCATTCCCAAGCCTATTAATTAGTTTAAGGCCTTTGGTGTCCACCGTTCAGATCTAAATCACTTGTTTCCCATTACACTGTAGTCCGAACACTGCAGGCCTATAAGACCAGGCATTAATACTTCCATCAGTGGGGTTTCTGGAAGTCAGCTGTGATTATTATAGATTAAATCCTCCTAATCCTTGCAAACAAAAATAATTAGAATACACTGAAATAGTAACTCAGCGAGAATGCTAAACACCAGAGTATGTTACAGTTAGAGGTATGTTTATTCCTCCTGATAGAAATTAACATTTAAGATCAATATATGACAGGAAATACGGCACGACTTTTCAAGTTCAGATATTGATGGATATCCAGGATATCGACAGGTTGAAAAGCCTTCTAATTTCCTTAACGCTACATTTTTCATCATACACATTCTAGACTTAGTGATTCATTTCAAATGAAAAATAAACCAGATCATGTGCACGGCTGACTAAAACTGACAGCAATATTTGCTGAATTTGCCACATGCATAAAATAATCTACTATAATTTAATTACTTTTACTAATTATCTATTCAAGCTGAATACATCCCACACAGAATAATTACTGCATTACCTAATGTCTTTCTTCAGTTACATTTCAGCATGGCTTTGGTTTACATTACAAAGCAAGCCATAAAGCAAGCAGAATAGGATTAAACAAAAATAAGGGAAAAATAGTCACAATTCTAATGCTGTTTACACTCCCATGGAATATAAACAGCATTTTCCTGTTTATTTTTTAAACACGCCATGATTTAAATCTGCTTAACAATTTGACAAAATAATTTTATTAGATTTTAAATTACGGCCTGCATATGAATCACAAGCAGTGAAAAAATACTGCTCTCGTCAACATTTCAAATCATACTTCTTGTGTCACACAAAACCAAAATTTGGAATTTCAGTTTTAAACTAGAGATACATCATCACCTGTGCCTTCTAATACCTACAATAACAGAGAGCAGCAGCCTTCCAAGCTCACATCTAACTCTGAGGTTCACATTACCCTCACTCAAATTCACTTGTCTGATATTTAGTTATTATTTAGTTACTTTTCTTAAAGTGAGAACATCACCACAATAGTAAACACTGCCTTTTCACCAGTCGTGCTAAACAAAATCTATTAAACAAGATGAAATCTAATACCTTAAATACAACATAATCTGTTTAGGGGATTCATTTGCGTTTTGCTTTGATCTATCAGATCAGAATTTAGATTTAAAAGATTAAATATTGATGCTTTTATTAAGAATTTCCCTTATTTTATTAAGAATGACACTGGATAATATATTAGATAAATATACACACACCTTTCCACTGTTTTATATTATGGCATAAACCACCTAGCCAGAGGAAAACCTAAACAATCCCACACTATCCCCAAGTTACTACACACCTCATCCACCCTAGGAAGTAGCTGGGGATTTGGAGAAGGGGATTCTGAATGTGAAGCACCACGGTTCTGACCTGCTCTCATTAGCGCACTGCATGCAGCAGCAAAAGAAATTAAGTAATTTTGTTTTATTACTTAAATGAAAATAGAATTTTTATCACCTAAATGAAAACTGGATTTCATTTGCAGTGAAATCAGCAATTCACTGGGTCAGCACTGTGCTAAAGACAAGTAAACCTTGCAAGCAGGAGTGAGGATAAAGCTTACTGCAATATCTCTGAATTACATAGGATACATTACATCAAAAGACAGTGCTGAAAAGCATTTAAGAGAAACTTAAAAGAGAGAAATCGAAAGAGATAAAATCGCATAGCCTATTACAGAGTTTAATGCAGAATGTCCATGGATGGCAACAGGTCACTATCATAGTGTGCTAGATTTGGAGCCAAAGGCAAAGCTGCTAGAAATACTTTTAAAACTAGGTCAGTTTTGGGGATACTAAAACTAAAATACTCCAAAACAGAGACTATGATAAATAATGTGGTTACATTTAGCAAACATTGCAAATAGGCAATGAAGCCTGTTAAATTAATGTATAGAAAAACCTCAATCTACTATCCCCATTAAAGTCAATAAAAAGCTATGTATTGAAAAGAGTCTTATGACTTGATTCTAGCTGCAGCTTCATTACATGAAGCACCGAGCTGACACAGTGAGCAAAAACCACACCGCAACACCGGCACTGAGCAGGTCAGTCCAGGCAGGCACGGGGCTCTTTTCTCTCCCGTGCAATTGCAGCTCCTGCTCATGAGGAGCTCCGAGAGACTCCAGGACTCTGGAAGGCTGACACTCCGGATGGGGAGCCCTGTCACAGCCCAAGCAAAGGGAAACCTCATCGCTCCAGGTGCCACTTCCCATTTCAGAAGTAACTGTAACTGCTTCATTATGGGGACAGTGATGAACAGTTACACTGAATATCCAGGCATTTACGGAGGTTCAGGCCTATAAGGACAGCACCTCTTGTTAAGCATTCACAGAGGCTGTTCTGGATGCCCTATCTCTCTGTGGCAGGAAGTCAAGGATAGAGTATCACTGTTCATAGCAAGCAAGGTCTAGGGCAGCTTCCCTCCAGCTGAGGTTCTCTTTTATCAGGTTGCATGGTTTTTGCTTCAGAGCCTTCAACAAAATAGCCACAGAGCTTCAAATCAGTTCAGACAATCACTTTGACGGTACTGCAGACGGTAACACTGATAAGATGTTCTCTTCTCCACCTGACTGGAGCAACCCCGAAATCTGCAGGGGCTTGCACACAATTCCACGTGCTTTTCGCTGCCACCTTTGGCAACATAATTTAGTGTCTTTCACTCTAAGGATTTATTAATTTGATCAAGGGCAAAGGATGTGTAGCATGTTCCACCAGTTAATAAAGTTTATAAAGCACTAGGGGATTTATTTGGATGAGAATCACAGCAGCAATGCAAGACTTAATCAGCCCCAAACCAGCTGCTAATGCCAGAGAGATGTAAAACTCATTTAGAAATGAGAAGGGGTGGCTGAGCAAGCAGACAAATTTGAAAAGTTGTATTATGTGACTTTTAACCTGAGAGTGTCAAGATTTTTTAGGCTCAAAAAACTACTGCAAAATACTTTGGAGCTGAGTAGTTTAAAGGATACTCTGATGCTGAGGATGTACTCTCCTGACCATAAGAATATATAAATGGTGGAGAGAAGGAATCCCAGTAGAGAAGACTTTAGGCAATGAAAAATATTTAAACGCTAAGTCTCGGTCAATGTTGTCAATTGACAACAGCAATTACCACAGACGTAAAGAAATTAAAGAGCTTTATAAAAGCAGTGTGTTACCAAACTACAGAAAGAGCTATGCACAAGCATACACACTCACTATGACTGCGAGTCCAGAACGGTTCTAGAGCCCTGGGGCTGGCAGCAGATGGCAACTTAGTAAGACCATATCCCTGTGTATAACAGGATTGCCTTAACATTAGTAAAGCAGCAATACCTAAAAGAAGCAAACAAATAAAAACACTAAGATGCGCAGTGAACTTCGCAAGCCCACCACTGTGTTTTTGTCAGGTGGGGCGATGTGACAAGTGTTATCACACTGCCACCTAGCGCAATGCCACTTGTGGAGGGGTGGCTGGTGCCGCTGCACGAGCTGGCCCCGCACCAGCCCAGGCCACAGCCGCTAGAGAAGCCCCAGCCGGCACCCGCAGGGGCAGCGGGCTCAGAGAGCGGCAGTAGGTCCTGCCACTCGCGCAGCTCTGAGCAGCAGCCTCGCGCTCTGCCATCACGCATCTGGATCACACACGTGCCCCCACGACAAGCACAAGGGTGCAACTTCACTAAGCGCTCTGGAAACAAGTCCTCCTGGCGCATACACACAGTGCGCGGTCCCTCCTGGGCCGCGAAGATTCTGCAAAGACGCTCCACATTCTTACTACCCCCACTGCCACTCAGCTCTTGTAGTCAGAGCTCTGCAGGGCCTGAGAGGTCCAGGCTTGATACTCTGCTTGAACTACACGACTGGCTCCTGTCTCAGTGAGCTGGCAAGCACAAAGCACCAGATCTCACCGACCTCATGCAGCAGCAGGCATGGTATTTTCTGCAGAGAACACAGGGCACGGGAGCACTAGTGCACCAGCTGAGGAATCCTTGTGCTGGCCCCCTTGCACTGGGGCTTTTAAGGAGTGCAGAGGCACAGAAGTGGTTGCAAGCTCTTAAATTTGGCCAGCTCTGGCCCAACTCTCTACAGAACATGCCATTGCTGGATACCGTAGGATTTGCAAGGATTTGCACACACTGCGTCTATGAACTCTGTAGAAGCCCAAGGCAGTATGGAAGAGTTTGAAAAACAAACTCCTATTTGTTTTGGTGTTGGGTCCCTGAAACTACCCTCTCTTGATCCAGGGAAGAAATCCACCATTTTCATTCTTTCCAGGTCCCTCTGCCCAGACATTCTGCATTACAGAGGTCCCACATAAATCCCAAGCCCTGTTTTCCCATGCAGGGCTCCTCAGAGCCATATTACAATAGCTTTGATTAAAATACAAGCTAAGTGAGTAATTGCAGGCTTTTTAATTTTACAGTGTCAGTTTGTCATTGTAATGGATATGTTGGAACATGAGGAGTTTTTAATGAATTAAAGGAAATGCATGTTTTAGAAAGACTTGAAGCTTTCCATCACCAGAAACCTGTGATGGACACACAAAAATGAGAGAGAGAGAGAACAGCTTGTCAGCAACCCAAATCGCCCCCAATAAAGCTTCACTCTTCTGTACTTACTTTTGACAGGTCCTTTCATCCATACGCATCCATAATGTTGGAAAAAAAAACTAGAACTGAGAACTAATTTTATCATAGAAATGAGTGAAAAGTTAAAATGCTTAGTTAATGTCATTTGTTCCCTCCAATCCACAGTACTTCATCTTAAAATAAACAATGCTTGCATTTCAGGAATGTTTGTTTACCCCTCTTCATCCTGTTTAACTGTATCACCGTCTCTGTGCATTTCAGAAGAGACACAATGAGAGGCACATTGTAGTGGGAGTGCTGGAATATCGTTTTTATTCTGCTAATGAGCAAATCTAATCATGTTTCAATTACCTCTCTGATAAGCAGAATAAACCCAAGCATCACTCAAGAAACTGATGAATTGTAAGTATCTCCTCAGTGACTCAATACTGTGATTCATGATGCATACTCCAAACAAGCAGGAAATCTATTTTCAACAGCGGAAATATATTGTTAAATATTTGTTGTTATTTAAAGAACAAACAGCAGAGCAAACTAATCATCAGGGACTTACACACATAGTATAATGGCAGTATTGGTTGGCAGGGAATATGTCATAAGAATAAGGGACCCATTCCCATTGCATCTCTACTAGTAGTCTTTCAAAGCCACACAGGGAACAGAAGAACTCCAGTGGCACTGCTGTAGCTATGCCAGAGTATTTATGTATTGCTGTCGTTACTAGTAGCAATTATTCATCAAATAACATCTATCAAATGTACTTAAACTGTCTTCCGCCCATGTTTGATATTCCAAATGTCACTTTTTATGGATTTGCATTCGCCTCATCAGCAGGATGGCTACGCAGCCATCCAAAGTGCTCCTTGCTTCTTGCAATTGTCTGTGTGCCCACATTCTGTAGTTGAACTGAATTTAATGTAGAACATCCCCCTTCATGAAAACATGTAAATGCGTACACACACAGAGTAGCAGAAGAATGCAATTCACACAGAAATGAATGCAATTTTTATCCCTTTCTGGGCATTTGAAAGGGACCAACAGAAGTAAAAAAAAGATCTCCAACTCGAAAAGGCATAAGATGACACTAAGCTGCTTAGTGCAGCGTAACTCTTACCTAAATGTCCTCTGCAGTTTGCCAAGTTGCACCAACAGAATGACTCTTTTTTCCTGATTTTAACTTAAATCCTCATACATGACAAGCAACCTGCAATTCATATAACTAATAGAAAAGGGGAAGTATTCCATGACTTCTATATTCTGGTCCTGATATAGCAACTTACATTCCTTAGCTTTCATGCACCAGCCTTTTAAGAAGGTGTTTCCCATTTCAGACAGACACGTTTGACCTGCAGATTTCCTCCTGCTTTCCCCTGCCTGCACTTGGGAATCAGAAATATGCATCTTCTTTCCACAAGGCTTCTCCCACACAATCAAAGCATTCCACAAATGATGCCATTTTGCTATTTTCTATTCCCATTGCAAACCCTGCTTTTTGGATTTTCCATTCTTTATTAATAGCAGTTTCAATGCTGCTCCACAGCCTACAAATTTCTTTTCAATTGCTATTTTCTTGCATTGATGATTATGTTGAACAAGGCTGCAATTTAGCAGGCACTTGTGCAGCCCCCTGATCTGAAGGATGCACAAGGTGCAATGCCTTCAGTGGGGTCAGGCAGGAGGAGCAAGTACAGCGAGGCCTAAGGCTGAACACAAAACAGGTTACTGGATACTGCCATACAGTCACACTTACTGCTTTACTGGTCATAACTACCTGAGGTTTTGGACTGGCAAAATGCCCAAATCCACACCCATCACACCATGCACTCTGAGCAAAACTGTTCCATACAACATCTGTTAAAATTCAGAACAACCCCCTCACAACCACTGCTTTTGTGACTTTTACAAAAATATCTTATTCCTCCAATCATTTTTATTTGGCAAATCACTTATAAAACACAATGGAAATAAATATAATTCAAAAATATATCTCTGTTCACTTGCATATGGTTTTTCTGAAAGAAATCAGTCCTTTTCCCAAAAGCATTATGTGTTTGATAAACATAAATTGACTCTGCTTCCATTTTGTAAGAAAGGGATGTATATTAAGGAATAAAAATGCAGGCAATTGTTCCTCCTGCTTGCTATTCATTGCTCGAATACCGAAAGTCTCCTTATGAATAACATGAATTGATGTTCTTGTCAGTAGCAACAATATTTACAGAATGCATGTTATATTAAAGAGGAAATTGAAAGTAAAGATGTGATTCCACTAAAAGAGACATTGAAACATGCAGACTATCTCACCCAAGCAAAGTCTGCTCACCTTTTGTCAAGATTTGTTTTGCTTTGTATTCATAAACCTTTTGTATTCGATGTTCACTATTTAAAACAGTCATTATCTGTCAAGGGGGTCTTTGCAGACAGTTGTGATATCAAAAAGAAACAAACAGAAAATTACTATAAAACACAACAAAATGTGGTATTTTTCATTAGCAATATAAAGTTTCCACCACACTACTCTCGAGGATGTTTGCCATGAGAAATCCAGAGGAAAACGTCCTGAAACTGAAGTACAGAAATAAAAGAGCTAGTCTGATTCACTAAAGTCTTTCAGTGTAGCTTAGCAGTAGTGCCATGAGCATAGCAGCTACATGCCAAAGAGCATCGTTAAATTGACACAAAGCTGAGCATAGTACAGACGGCAAAGCTCCCATCACCATCAAGCAACGGAGGAAACCCCGTGTGAATAAATACAGACCCAGTTCCAGCTGGTGGAACTATGGAGTTCTATTCCTTCCCAATACTTTTTTATTAAAAATAAGTTCTTCTTCCTTAAAGAAACTCCTGAACTCATGAAAGGAGAAAAATGAAGCACTCTCTACATAGCTCTTTAGATAGAAAGAGGCAGAAGGGATAATGTATATATTTCACGCACACACAGACACACACAAAATGGAAGTTCTTATAAAAAATTGCCACAAATGTAAAGAAATTCCTAGTGATGCTGAATACAGGCAGTAATGGCCATGAAGAAACAGAAGGACGGTGCCTTTAAGAGGTTTTTCTCTTATACATTGAAGGCCAATGATTATGCAAATAAAACAGAGAAATCTGGAGAGCAAAATACGTTTTTCCTCACAGGAATGAAAACAGTATTAATAACATGGCTCTGGGGATTTTGATATTAAGCACTACTAGTGACAAAAGATAAAAACAGTAATTCAAATGCCTTTCAACTGTCTTATGCATCCATTAATACTCTTTTATCCTAAATTTTACATTTCTCATTTCTTTCCTGAATGAAGGAGGCAAATGGCTTAGGCAGAGGGAGGAGGGACGCAAGGCAAAGAAAGCAAATCAAATGGAACAGGCATCTGAGACAGGTAGGAAAAAGACATGCTTCAAGCCAAGATAGCTGCAGCTATTTGAATGTATTTATATTGACACATAACTGAAGGACTAGGCCATGATTTAGGGATCATTAGACAATTTCCCAAACTGGCAGAACTGGCAGTCAGGGCTTCTAGAACTCATGGCAATCCTTGGAAAACCAGACGGATGTTTAAGACACTCCTCTGCTTGGACAGTATGTAAGATGCAGAAGGCGAATGGCAGGGTAGCTACGGTCTATGTAAGATGAAGGCAACAGAAGACACTCTTCTGGTTTGCAACTCCTCAGATTATACCATAAATTGGGAAATGTGTGCGGTGGGAGGTTGTTTTTTCCCCAACATTTATATAGCCATCCACATTTCATTTGCTGCTAGCGCTCTCCTACAGATAAATAAGCTACTTTCCCTCCAGAAACAATATAATGGTTTTTCTATCTAAAACACTCAATAACCACAAATCCATATTGTAACAGACATTTGGAAAGGATATTTGCCAAGACTTTGCATTTAGCCTAAGCAAAAATTGAACACGGTCAAGAAAAGTTCCCACCAGAGAGAACACAACTGCTAATTTAGCAATCCATTTCTGTTTTATCAAGCTCAATATCTGCTTTACGAAAATCTGATTCCTCTCCTGCCATGCTTCTGACCAGTATGTTCTCTTTCTTTTCAGTGAAACTTAGTATCATGCTGTGGTTTCACATTGAGATGAAAATTGGAAAATAGGTATACAGGTTTATTCCGTCATCTCAACAATCTGTTTTTCCCTTGTGAACTTTTAATCCACTTTCCATACTTGTAACACTAACAGCTTCTGACAAACCTTTCCTCCTCCTGAATATCCCATCCCCATAAATGACCTTTACTATTTCCACAGTAGCAAGAATTTATTTCCTTTTATTGCACTGTAAATAAAAAGAAAGGTAATGACCCATTATTAAAAAGGGCTTTCCTCCCATTCTTCCCAAGTCTCATCAGGAGTAACAATTTCTTTATTCTGTTATCATTTCATTCTGATCTACAGGTACAATCCTATTATATCCCTCATGATGTCTTTGAGCATAATATTTTAGCTCAAACACACACATTCCTTCAGCCAATGAAAGTGATTTAAATTAATACCTGCAGGCAGAACAAATTAAATAAAGCATATAATAACACTATTTCTACTCCTCTTCTCTGGACAAAGGAAATTAATATTCTGTGCCTGACACTCAAATAAACAATTTTATCTCATTAAAATAAAAATCCATGTTCTTGTATGTTTAATTACTAAATATTAAGATATTTTCAATGACAGTATTAAAACAGAATAGACAATTATTTCTTGCAGAGAAAAGAAAGACACAGGGTTCTCTTTTTAAGAACTACACTATTTATGAATACTTGTCTTCTAGCACTGGATACAGAATAAAATAACAATAATAATAAAAAAAATCAACAGTGTAAAAACTGATCTATACTGTTTCACAAGTACGTCTCCATTACTAACTTCATATTTCCAGGAGCAAGAAAATATTCCTTTACAGATTTCTTGGCTTCTGCGTTAGAATTTGCATTTCTGATAGGAAGAGCTACCCACCACAAGCAAAGAGAGTGCAGGGATCTCCTGCTAAGCAATCCCATCTGTCAGAATTTCTGAGGCAGCTGCTGATGGGCCACACTGGCCACAGGCTGCATGGCAGTCACCATCCTGTCACCAAAGAGATGCTAAGGGGCTACAGGAAACACAGCCTGGCCAGAATGAACTCAATGATTCCTGATGCTGTTTTTGGTGAGCAACTCTCTTAAATTTTGGTGGCGATCATCTCTTCAAAGTACTGTAGAAGCATCTCTGCTATTTCAGATTATGTCACTTGCAGCAAGTAAATGAACATAATTTTTTTTCCAGGCTATAAAACAGATTTTAAAAAATAATTTATTTTTAATTTTAATTAAAATTACTCACCCTCCAGCAGGTGGAAGGACACTGCCTGCGGGAGCCTTTCTTTTAGCTAAAAACTTGTTTTATACAATCAGTGTGACAATTTAAGCTCTTTCCTATTAAAAGGAACTCATAATTGTTATGTATTGTGGTGATAGATCCATACTCATGAAGCAATTAAAAATGTAAAAAACAGTTTGCAAACCTCTTAGAATAAAAACTTCACTGTGAATTTTGAGGAAAGGTAACTGACAGTTGCCTTTGACTAAACTGTTAACACTTTTAAGTTCATCTACATAGCACTGGAAAATGAAAATAATTACTCCAAATCATACGTTGTTCTTCACTACCTGCCAAATTTCTCTTTGCTGTTGTTTAGATCAAGTAAGAACTTACCTCAGAGTTTGTGACATTTCACAGGTGGCCTCGCAATGAGACAAACTGAATTACCAAATTTTGCAAAAAATCTGAATAAAGAAAACACCAATTCCCCTGCATGTGTCTACAAGTTGCAGTGATGATCCATGAGGGCTTCTAATCTGCTTTATCTTGTCCATGAAACCCTGTTAGTCACATGGAGAGATGCACTTCTGATAAGCAACTGAAAAGAACATAACTTTTACTCAAAATTGAGGATTATCATTAGATCTGAAATTGTTAGAGAACAAGTTACTTTCTATTTTTGAATCTACCAGGTTCTCATGCCTCAGAAAGATAAATTATCCAGTAATTTCTAATCTTGAAAGTGAAACAAACAACAGAAGGGTGACAAGAGGGAGAGGACATAGTAATTATCTGCAGGATTTCTTTTATTCATGGAAACCTCAAGGGAAATTCTGTCTAAATTAAGCTTGGTGAGCTCAGCAGTGCCAGCATTTCAGCCCTGACCTGCGGCACTGAACTCCATCTTCTGGTGCTCCAAATCTGCAGTTGTTCCCAGCTCAGGTACCACTTTTTTTCCCAAGAAAGTCACAGTCCTGAGACTGACCTCATTCTTTCAGGCATGAAAAAAAATCATTTCTCCTTTTGTCATGGCAATCCAATCTAGTATTTATAGGCTCCACTACCGTGCCAAATCGTTTGACAGACCCAAATGATACCAGTCGTCACTGAAACAGATACCTTTTCTTGACAGATAACACAGGGAGCAAGAGCTGGACCAAATTCACTTGCTTTAGAAGAAAAAAACAGACTTCAGTAGTAGCTATAAAATCATGGAGCATGATCACATAGTGGTTACTACACAAAGGGGAAGTCGCTGTCCTGAAGGGTGGGAGCACAACCACACTACTCTTGTACTTCTGTGTAAATCTGCCAAGAACTTTGTGTGAGGTGACCTCCATGATTTATTCTGAGCGTTTTCATTTTATATTCTTATATCAGACACACTCTTCTGCCAGCATTATTACTATCAACGTGCTGTTTCAGAGTAATTCCTTCAAGATAATATTAATTTCAACATTTAAATCTGTGTTTCCCTATTCCCTCCCAATTCCATTTTTTAAAGAGGAAAAAATTATGCTATTTCAGCCTTTTTGCTCTTTTTTTTTTAGCACATGGAGTATTTTTAGGCTGCTCTCTTTTCCTTGCACAACGCAGACTGCTTGTAACATTCATTTTTCTTTAAGGTATTTACTCTCTGCTCCAAGCTGTGGAAACAACTTTTGCTGAATATTATTTTTATCTTTCTTGGAAATGGGTGATTTATTTTTAATTGCTACTTTAGGCCAGGATGCTGCTCACCAATGTGCCTGCATTTACTTTGTTGATTAATTTAAGCTTTTTTAATAAGTAGTACTGATATTTTTTTTTCTCCTGGAAAAAGGAAGTCACAGTAGAGAGAGAGATCAATTATTAATCAGCATTAACTCAAAGTTAAAAATAAAAAATAAAGCATCTTAGAGACTTGAGTGCTCAGTCCTGAATGAATTTATACCAGATCATACTTTTCCCATAAAAAACTCTTCAAGGAAATTAAAGCACAAGGGATGGAAGCTGAAGTCTTCAGGGACATTGAGGTCTTTTATTTTAATTCCAAGGGGGAAAAAAAAAGGTGGGTGGTAGGAAGGGAAACAAATATAACAGCTAAATAAATCATAACAAAGAAGCAAAAGACCAATCAACTTCACACAGAAAAGCAAAGTCCACAGCCAAATATTAAACTCCAGTTATCCCAAACTTAGCTGTCTATCAAAGTTCATAACTTAGTATACTCACAAAATTACAGGATCCTGAACTCAGTAAAACATGTGGTATCATGCACAGATTTCAGCAGATGAAAGGTACAGCTTTGAGTAAATATATACTTTATAATCCCTGCAGTTCTATTCAAAAGATATGAAAAAGTAGATATGTAGATACGAAAACCTTGGAAAACCTTCTCAATCCTATACATTCATTACGTGGATCATAGGGAAGAGCTCATAAACATCCATAAACCGATTTATAGTCTCTTCTGCTAAAAAGAAGCATATTGAAAAAAGTCAGCATAGAAGTACATTGCAAATGTGATTCAGTGATCCTGCATTTATTGTATGATGTAAAGCATAAAACCAGCTTTTAATTCTAATAAAAGTACTTTTTTTTATTCTCTACTTGCAAAAGAAAATTAAGATATAATGTAACACTAAGGAATTTTCTGAGAATGTGGTCAGTAAGAGTTCAGGTAAAAGTTCATTCATTTCTATGACGGCACAAGAAGAAAATAGTAAAACAAATCTTAATTGGAAAGCAAACTCCCTTAAGAGTTTAAATTATAACGTGGCACGTCAAATTTCCCAACCCAGACATGCTGACAACATCAGCAGCCTGAGTGGAGTATGGGTGACTACAGTGGCGGTGCAGCGAGCCCCCTGCACGGCGTCTGCAGCGACACCCACGCGGGGCAGCCGCTGCAGCCAGGCCGAGGGGTCATCGGCAGCCTGTCCCCGTGCAGCCCCCCGCACAGCGTGCAGGCAGGCAGTGCTGAAGATTTCTGCACAAATGCCGTTCTGCACTTGCAAGTACATTAAAGCTAACACAGTCACATGCACTCCTGGGACATCCTACTGCACACTCACCCTTTTCAGTGACTTTCCCTTGCGCAGAATTATTAAGTTAAGCCTTTTTTTAAAAAAAAAAAAAAAAACAACCATGGAATCAAGGTAACTTTCATTTTAACAATGTAATCAGCAATTTTCTCTCTCTACTCCCCTTCTGCTGTTCCCCTCAGACCTTCCTCCTAGTTTGCTGTCAGATGCAGCCTTTCTCTGCTGCTCTCTGCTGTAATAGGGGAATCTCCTCCTCAAGAACATCCCTCAAGAACCTTCAGTGCTGTACAAACTAAACACAAACCAGCATGGAGAGCTTATACACATAACACAAGATGACTTTCTGTTCAAAAGTATTGTTATTTTAAATTTAAATATGTTAAATTCAAATATGTTATTTTAAATTCAGAGGTGATATGCATGCTGTATTTTCACCGTTCCTGGTTATAAAAGAAAATGTTGTTATTTCTGGAATATTTTATAAGAGATCTGGGATGAAGGTACCCCACATAAATTAATGATGGCAAAAGGGATCTGCATGTTTGAGATCAGCAGAGTTTATAGCTTTAACAGTGCAGTGCTTTCACTCTGCACTGTAAGCTATCTGCCAACATTTTGCCTGCTCCTTCAGGCAAAGGTGCCTCTTTACAAACCTAATTTTCAGAATAAGTAGTATTAGATCTATTTGGAAACATACCACATCTTGTTCTGTTTGCTTGTTGAAAGATCCTTGCAACAGTAGGAACCTCCTACCCTTAACTTACATAAAGCTCATAGAAAATGGGTGTATGATCAATTACTATCATTTCTCTCAGACTCCAGAAACAACTTGGCTTCAAGATACATTGTCTTATTGTAAGAAAACTGCAGTATTTTGCTGAGTAAGGCCATAATACAGAAATTCTCATAGTTTTATGTCAACAGATTTCACTAGTTCATGCCTACTTCTCACACCAGAGTTACTAAAAGTATGAACATTTCATCAATCCAAACATTGGAGGAACTCCACTAGAGTCCATTAGGAACAGCCTCAAAAAGCATGATTATTCGCCTAATAGACAAGAAAACACTCTTACTTATCACTGTTTATCACTTAGTTATCAATTTATCATAGAAGGATCACACATAAACAACAAGATAAAAATAAAAATAAATCTGTATAGCAAACTGGTTTCTGTAAGCTATCACTGAAGCAAGTGCTTCTCAACAAACATGTTAAGATCAAGATCACAGTCTGTAGTTCACTCACTTTAGGTATGTTTTATACACTAATTGTTCCTTATTCATACAGCACACACTGGTGTAGTTTGAGACCAAGGCCAATTTTCCTGTACATTATTTTTAAACTAGATGCTTCAGATGGTAGCATGGATCTGGAACAATGCAACTGAAGCCACAAAAGCAGCATATGTTGCAAACCAGCTATTATTTTTTTTCAGAATCAAGTCTTACATTCATTTTAACCACTCAGATAAGAAAAAAACTATACTTAAAGTGTCTGTGTGCCATTGTAATGGGCATGAAAAAACAGTACAGATATGAAATGTAGACATTTTCATTACATTAGTTATTAACAGGATGATTCCTGGTTGCTAGCTACTCTGAGTACTAACAGAAAGAAAAATCTCTTCCTTTACCATTATCAGCCTCGCATTGGTTTTAACTGGGTTAGAAGCCAAACTCCATCTGCAGAGCATTTCAAATTTAGGTGGAGGCGGTCACCAACTTGAAAACATTCTGGTTTGGCTTCCATCTGCAGAGATGATAAAAAAATAAAATATATTAGGCATGGTACCAGCTATAAATCAAATACACACAAGTGTACTGTTTTTCAAGAGCGAAAAAGTGTGAAACACTTTCAGATCATGGAAAGAGAGAAGGTGTGAGAAGAGGACAGAGTATTTTTCCCTCAAACTGAGGTTTCTACTAGCTGTCCTCGATGATTTTCCAGGCAATTCATGTAGCCTCGGCTCTGCCTAGTTGAGCAGTCTCTGGCTCCTGCTTGATTGGACACCTTTCGTTGCCATTTCTGATTTGTGCAAGCAGGTTTTATCAATTTCACATACACCTCAGTCTTTTTGGCCATCTAGACAATGACATAAACCTTTTGCATTATCTTTTTATTTTTACTGAATTTGTCTTAATGATTTGTCTTTGCTCTCTGTGGTAGATTTTCAAATCCCACTCCTCCAGCAGAGCGCTTCACCAGCTGCAGTGCTCAGGCAATGTCTGGCACATGGATGTCTAACAGCTTCCACACAGCCCTCGTCCTCGCCTGGCATGAGCCCATTTACTAGGAGTTCACAGGAGACTTGTTTTTTATTTGGATGAATTTATTCAGATAAAAACATGAAGAACATCAATGCAAAAACACAAAGCAAACACAAACCTTGCACTCCAAATTCAGCAGCACCGACCTTTCAGTGCATAAAAATAACCTGAAGTGCCAAGGACCTCAGAGAACACTGCCTGCTGGGAACATCCAACTGCCATCGATTCTTTGGATCGTCAGGAAAGCAACTTTGTATATTGTTTATACGCAACCAAAATGATCTGAAGATAACCTCTCATTTCCCCCGGAACAGAACACACAAGGTCCGCGGCGGCTCCCGGCGCCTCCTTCCCCGCACGGCGCCTCGCCCAGGCGGGCCGACCTGACGTCGCTGCGTGCCGCGTCACGCGCAGGGCGTGGCGCCGCCGCGTAGGTCGCCGCGGTGACCGGCGGGGAGCGGGAGGCGCCGCCATGTTGTCCGTGGCCGCGCGCTCCGGGCCCTTCGCGCCCTACCTGTCGGCCGCGGCGCACGCCGTGCCCGGCCCGCTCAAGCCGCTCGCGCCGGCCGTGGCGCCGCGGGCCGCCAGGGTGTCGCTGGAGCCGAAGCGGCTGCTGCTGTGCCGGGAGTCCTTGAACGGCCGCGCGGCCCGCGGCGGCCTCGTCGCCAGCGCCAGCCTCAACGGTGCGGGCCCGGGACGCGTGGGAGGCGGTTCGGGCGGGCCCGGAGGCGGTGGGGCCGGCACGCGGGTTACCGGGCGCGATCGGGGTCCTGCTCTCACCGCTGCGGTAACGCGGAGTGGCCGCGGAGCTGCGAGCATGGGGAGGGCGGCGTCCTGGGGGTCGGTGCGTGGCAGCCACAGCCCGGGAAGACGCGGGAAGGCACCGCGTCCTTCACTACGGTTAACTGAAGGGGCTGATCGGGAGTAACCGCGGGGAGCGTGATGCAAAATTAATTTAACCGATGCAAATACAAGCTTTGTAAGCGGAAGCAATGGAGGGGTCAGACTGTGGTGCAGGACAAGGAGTTCTCATCATGACTCCTGCTATATTTAAAGCTCTGCTGGTCTGGGAGCGCTATATTTTTTTTTTCTTCTGATTCATGCAGCGTTTGGAAAAGCAAAAGCCAGGTAAAGTTAGTCCAAGTAATTCTCATAGGTAGTTACTCCTGGATCCAGCCAAAGAAGGGCAGCTGATCTCCATGAAATGCAGATGCCCTTTGTAGGGGTGGCATTTTGGCATTCAAGAAATTGCATCTTTTCGCTTGCTTAGGTAACAGGGTAACAAATACTTACTAAAGGCTGTGATAAGGGGCTTGAGTTACCCATGCTGCTTCAAGATGTATTGAACAAGCATCAGTTAATGACAGACCTCAAGACTCTGCCTAACACTATTTGTACTTTCTCTGGTAAGGGACATAATGTTGCCCTTGTAAATGAAAATGACAGCTTGTCAGAACGCAGGATGCATTCCTGTTTCTTGTTACTGGACATGAAATGTGACCCTACTCAGCCTGAGCAAGGTTATAGATACCAGGCCAGAAAATAAACTCTTCACGAGAGATGTGCATTTGCAATAGACTTAATATGACATACTAGTAGTATTTCATGAGACTACCCGACTGCCCCAAATTAAGGCCTATTTATACTAATAGGCACACAATTTTGTTCCTGTTAATACAATTTTTAAAATGGTACCTTCATTCAAGCCTAAGAGAAGCAGATGGACAGTTTTTTGTTCAGTATGATTCATCAGTGGCCCTTCCAATTTTCCAAAAGGCTATCAGAGAATTATTTTCTGTAATAACTGCCTGATATTCTTTTGCTTGCAGCACCTGCCAATGTTCGTTGCATCCATAACGATGTCACAGTCCCGGACTTCTCTGCCTACCGTCGTGAAGAGGTGTTAGATGCCAACAAACCTTCTCAAAACAGCAGTGACAGTAGAAAAGGGTTCTCCTACCTGGTGACTGCAACAGCATGTGTGGCTTCTGCGTACGCTGCTAAGAATGTTGTCACTGATTTTATTTCCACCCTCAGTGCTTCTGCTGATGTGCTAGCACTGTCAAAGATCGAGATCAAATTATCCGACATTCCAGAAGGCAAAAACATGGCTTTCAAGTGGAGGGGGAAGCCCCTTTTTGTGCGTCATAGAACGCAGGCAGAGATTAGGCAGGAAGCTGATGTTGATTTGTCCAAACTGAGGGATCCGCAGCATGACTTAGACCGAGTACAGAAACCAGAATGGGTTATATTAGTAGGTGTCTGCACTCATCTTGGTTGTGTACCCATTGCTAACTCGGGAGATTTTGGTGGTTATTACTGTCCTTGCCATGGGTCCCATTATGATGCCTCTGGCAGAATCAGGAAAGGCCCCGCTCCCTATAATCTTGAGGTTCCGGCCTACCAGTTTGTTAGTGATGATTTAGTGGTTGTTGGCTGAGTAACAAGGTGCTTGCTCACTTTTGTGTTCCCATGAATGTACTCTGCAAAGAAGTAACTGAGATTCTGGAATACTATAAAATCAAGTGACTCTAAAACCATGTTGGGTGGCCAGATTCTCAAATAAAATGTTTCAATATTTGCTTCTGTTAAGTTTTAATAAAACTTGAAGTGAACACTTGCTTCCGACTTATGATGGAGTACATTTGTGTATAGATTTCTAACGAAAGTGTCTAGTCCCAAGAGAAGCCAGAGCATCCCAAAAGTGTGTCCACAAGAGCCCCCTGGAGGGATGCAAATTCAAGACACATGCAGAAGTAAAATAACTTTTTTCATAGCATGTTTCCTTTTTTTTTTTTTTTTTAACACTTCCTGCACTATGGCAAGAAACAGCTTTTAAAAGATGTTGTTGAGTTTCTAGCAGTGGTTGAAGTCAGTTAGTTTAGATTCCTGTTAGATGTAGTCATTTTCCGTCTTGTATTATTACATTTTCAAAACAGAGTGAAGAGAATCATAAATGAAAAGCTCCCAGGAAAATAACATTCTTTTACATTGTTTAGAGGCAGCATTTCATTGTTTAGCTGCCAGATTGGCAGTGTAATTTTACACTGATATGGACAAAGAACAAATATGTCAAAAAGAAAGCTGACATTTTCCACAGTGTGGAAAGATACACTCAGTCCAGACTAATCTGTAATGGTAAGCATAGCAAAGCTTAAGATGCTATGTGACAGATTTTAAGACTCAACCACTTGTGTGAAAATGATTATGTCACATTGCCTATAGATTAAGCTTAGTAAAGGGCCCAAATGCTGAAATCTCTTGTATCTTGATAGTGTCTGAAGGCAAGGAGGACAAACACTCTGAAAACACTAAGTATTTAACCAGAATCGGTCTTACCGGTACAAAGTACAGCTAGCAATTAAACCCCTACAGAACATGAGGAGAAATAAGGTTTGTTGTTTCCAGAAAACAACAACTTACTTGTTCACCCATCCTTTACTCCTGTTCTGTAAAATGCTTTTTTCTTCAACTATATTACATACTGTCAGTTGCAAAACAGAAAATACATGGACTGTACCTTATTATAAAAAGTATCTTAAAGTTATATGTGTTTTCAGCATTCCTGCAAGAATAAATTTGCATCCAGGCCTCTGGATTATAAAAGGCAGTATGCATTTCAACCTGTGTCACTGCAAGACTAAAACATTAAAGGACACTCAAAGGATAGTGAGTCCAGAATTTTAATATTTTTACACTGATCAATAGAATCTGCCTTACTACACTGAAAAATAAATTTTACAAGGCGGGGAGGGGAGGGGGGCAATAAAACCACAACAAAAAAAAATGCATCTGCTTAAGGCATTTCAGTGCACAAGACTAATGGTGAGCCACAAAGCAAGATCCTGGCTTGGTCACATTATGTAGGACTGACAGTGCCCAAGAGCCGGCGTCACTAATCTGTAAGATTAACTTTTACCCAGAACTGGGGCTGAGGGTCTGCAGAGCCTGTGGAAGCACAGCCAAAGGGTCCCTGCTTTTGGGGTTACTGTAATACTGTTCTGCACAGCCTGAGTTTCAGCAGCTCTAACAGAGAACATGTTTCTTTACTGCCCAAACGTTGCAGACACAAACTATACAAAGCTCCTCACAATTAGTCCCCTTTCAAGTAAAACAAACATTTTAACATAAAAGGAATTCAACAAATTCTCTATTTTCTTCCTCCAAGTGTTGAAATTCAGGAAGATAAAAGAATTGAGCTCTACAGCTCTAAAGAATTAACACTGGCAGCACATTGATCCTTCTACAAGCTCTGTGGTACTTCCACCACAGATTTTACAGTATTAAAGGGCTCAATATACAACTTCCAGTCAAAAGTCAGGAGAAACTTTGAAGAAATGAAATAAAAAGGCAAGTAAAATTTCGTACAAGTGCTGCTCCAGCTGCTGAGTTCACAGGTGACAAGGCCAAGCCTTCCAGGTGCTCCTTCACCGCAGCTCCTGGAAGGACAGTGATTCCTGAGCAGACAAGCTCACAGCATGAGCAACGGCTCAAGCTGGACCCGCGTCAGGCAAACTGCTCTTAGCCTACGTGCTAGGACACCCTGACGGTCTTAGTGAACCTAAAGGAAACCTTATGTCGGGGTTGCAGCTGTGGTGCATAAAGCTGTCAGTAATAAACTTCCCTGATTCCAGGGAAAAGCTCAGTATAGAAGGTACAAGCAGAAATCCGCATGCGCAGAGAAAACCCCGATGGGAGCCAGTGTACGTAGCAGCCAACAGGAAGATCCCAGCTCCTGTGGAAATGCCTGAAGTCGACGTCACAGCCCTGCTTAAGAAGGAGGAGAACCTCCCCTCCCTCCCTGCTCTTGGGCTTCCCAACACTTTGCAATTATGCCATAACTACGATTGCTCTATTTCAGATCTCACTATAGACAGCTAGTGCAGTACATACAGAAATAGAACTACAAAAAAAAAAATTAGTGTCCTTACCCATGCCAAAGTTTTCTAACATAGAAAGAATATTTCTCAACTTCCATCTCCTTAAGACATACCACTGATAACAGACTTTTGATCACTCTTACGATTTAAACTCAGTAATGTTTGATGTTGATTTCACTGGCCTACTACATTAATGCTTATATTTTGACATTTCATCTCCCTGTTACATAGCAAAGACTCTTCATCTTCCACCAATCTTACTAATGGAAGAACTGGCACTACTGTGCTATGGCAAGTTTTTTTGCTACTATAAGTAAGTCAAAGAAAAAATTAAACACATCAATGAAAAAGAACAAGAGATCTTCTTAAGTTCTCTAAATCAGAATGTCTTTTGTTCACTCTTCAAAAGAGAAGAATGAAGAGTGAATGTGATTCACTCCTCTCAAAATTTAGGCAACACAGATTTATAGATAAATAGATATACAATAAATATAGTAGGTTTATAAATAAAACCATTTCAGTAAATTTCAAAACAGTTGAAATTTATCACATCAAGTAGAAAAATACATGCTTTTTATACATTTAATAGTATGACACAGTGCTGATGGCTGAAGTCACCGGCAACAGCACAGTGACTTTGTCCTCCCCTGTCAGAGAAAAACTGGCTTCCTACAGAGGGGCTACAGGGGGGATCAGAAGGCTCACGTGCAGCACTACTTCGGAAGCTTTGCTATTTGAAAAGTATCACGGCCACGGCAGTTTGACATCCCACCGCAGAACCCGTCACCTCCACACCAAGAACAACCTCTTTATATACACAAAGATATATCAGACTTAAAATGCTCTCATTTCACTTTCCCTGGAGTATTTTCCACAGCAGTTTTTGGTAAGATGGTCATTTGTCCCATGCAATTTTCAAGCTGCAACCACAGTGCCACCTGTCCTGCTCACTTCTGTTATTTAACCTACTGGAAGAGTTATTCTTGATGATTTCATTTGACAAAGATCTCGCCTTTCAGATGTGCCAATCACATTTCAGAAACATTTGTTTCTGAAGGCAGGTTCATCTTTTGATAAATAATCTATTTTTACTAGTAATTCATATCCATAGATTTAGGCAATTCTGACACAGAGTCCATAAATCATCAACCTGCTTCTGCCTGAATTTCTTGTAATAACCAGACCACTCCACTGAGATCACTGAAGGTTGCCATTGCCAGTGCTATTTATCTTTCAAATTTGTTCTCTCCTCTATCTGTTTAGTTCATTTTATTTATCAGGCAAACACACTTCCACTTATTCCAGCAGGTTATCCGCTCCGTGGTGGATCCCAAATCTACTCGCCTTCCCTGCGTCTGGGAACGACTGCCCACGAGCCCTGCGCAGGGAGGGCATTAACCGCCCGTGGGCCCCGCGCTTCGCTTGCACTCGAAATCCCAGTGCAAACCGTAAGGACTGATCAGTGGGGAAAATTTCAATATATGGAAGCTAAGGAGTGGCATCACAGAGCACAAGCAGGTGTCATGCTGCAGGGACAAGGGGGAACATTTTTGCACTACATTCAGGGGGGGCTTGGCACTCCAGCCTACGTGACAAAACGAACGTGCCAAGAGCACTGAAATGAACCGCAATTTCATCAATACCAGAATCCTGCCCAAGGATAACATGGCCAAATCGCAGCTTCTTGTCCTTTGCTAGGAAACGTTTAGCAATCTGAAGGAAATCTCTTGAATTGTGATTGCACTTTGTCCCCATCACGTTCATGACCCTTAAGCCATTTCTCGTCCTTTTCCCTTCTGCAGAGCTCTGCCACAGAGCAGAACTGCACAGAAACTGCTGGACACTGTGGTTTTCAGCTGCCTTTCACTCCTCAGCAATCTATCCGCACTGTGTTTCTCCTAGGTGAGATATAATCTATTAACAATTTTGGCAGCTTCTTATGTGCTGCTTTTTTGCTGTCCCTTCCTGAGGGAGCTTTAAGAAAATCCTTTTTTAGCTGATTTGTATTTGTTTGGACAAAATTCTCCATTTCCTCCTATAATTTGTTTTATCGATATCAATTTCATCTCTATGAGAAAAAGATATCTGAACACTGCAATTATTTGGTCTATATATTACAATCTTTAAACTTAGTTGCAAAGCCACTCTGGTTTCCTGGGCAGCTTTTGGAAACATTCACATTTATCTGTTTATGTTTCTTTTTTAAAATCACAGAATCATAGAAAAATTAAGGTTGGAAGAGACCTCTAGAGATAAATCACAAGAATTAAGTAAGACCAAAGTGCTTGCCTAGAATTATCTTTATCCCCTCAATTAACTAATGTTCATAAAAATACTTTCCACTAAGGATCTTAAACACTGCTCTTACTGTTATCTTCTCAGCCGCATCCCAGTTGCACGGCAGGGCACACTCTTCAATGACAGACTGCTTTGAAGTCAGGAGACTGCACCAGAAAGTCACGGGCTAGGCGTGTTAGTGACAACTAATTGTTGATTTTGCTAATGCTCTCAGTCAATCTGGGAGAGCTCAAGTGTTTCAAGTATTCTTGGTTCATAGTTTATTTAGGGCAAAATGAACTCCTAACTCGCACATCTCCACTCTCCAACTCCACTGCCCATGTCCTCAGTGTGACCACAAAAACCTCTCCACAAGCAAGGAAACTACTTTCTCACTCATTGACGTACTAATCTTTTTGAGGCTGAATTTATGGCAAACATATCCAACCCACCCTTACAGTTGGACATCACATAGACAGACTTCCAAGCACCTCCCAACTGCCCCAATATATCTGATAGTGACAGACCAGAATTATTTAGAACAGCAGAAAGGAAATACTTGTTTATGCCAGGTACCCTTGCCTCAAAACATAGGCGAGGCAGAGACTTAGAGGCAGTTTGAGGGGGCATTAGGACATTCATAGCTCGTATCCATCATCATGCCTTAGCTTACCCTCTTCAAACTGATTCTTTTTTAAAAAGAAGCTGTTTCAGCTACCGCTACCCTGCAGCCTTTAACCAAGCCTTGACACACGCCACACGGCCACTGCCTGGGCCACTTGTGCGGGACCGTTTCGTTACAGAGGTAGCCGAGCAAGGCCTGTACATTATAGAATTTCCCTTTGGAAGTAACTGAATAAACTCTAGGCCACTCCTACAAAATAACAACAACCTCCAGAGTCAGTGGGAGCAAGATCGCGTCTGGGAACGCAAATTTGCAGGGACTGTTTTGAAAGTAATTTTCTTCAATCATTCACTAGTTAATCCAACCTATCTACCTTAGAACAAATATCTACTTATTTACATGTTGTGAATACAGCTTTTCACAATTTTTCAACCAATTTTGAAAAAAGTAGGTAAGTGATCTCGTTCCTGTAAATAACATACTAATTAGTTTTTCTTCCCACAATTAATTCTGAACCATATTATAAAACAATTCCTAATAAAACATGCTGTAATTATGAATCCAAAGTTGTCATTGTTTTTGAAACTCATTGGCTTTTGGATAGATTAGAATAAAGCAAATCATTGCCCATTTCAATAATGCTGTTGTCAAATAAAGCCATAATGCCCAGCTGAGGACTAACCACAATGTATAATTCCACATAAGAGCTAATTGACAATTGATTTTTTTTCTTTTTAAGCACCAAAAGAATTCATCATGATTAACACTATTACAGTGCCAGCCAAAGGAATTAAAATGGATTTATCACTAATTGAACGTTTCTGCAAATATTAGCCCTACTGCAGGGAACAAAAAGCCGGCCGGGCGGCAGCTGGTTCCTCTTGTCCTGCTCCGAGCAAACGGTTGCCGGGGAAGGGGCCCGAGGACGGCGACATCGCTACACCCTCAGGAAAAGGCAGAGAGCTTCTTAGGT
The DNA here is from genome assembly GCA_032275445.1 of Crypturellus soui. Classification (NCBI taxonomy): domain Eukaryota; kingdom Metazoa; phylum Chordata; class Aves; order Tinamiformes; family Tinamidae; genus Crypturellus; species Crypturellus soui. Next base: position 2,124,273 of record JAUBNY010000965.1, on the reverse strand, counting down.
GTCACAAAACTATCAGGTCCTACCCTATGGACACGCTCCGCAGAGGACGCCGCCTTTGCTGTTAACACGATCGAAGAACCCACACAGCTTTGCCTTCCTTGCGCATATTTTTGCATCTATTTGCTACTGAATCTGAGGCAAATGATCCCTAATTTAAAGCCAGGATTTATGATAAATAGAACAAACTGCTTAAAAAGCCAAACAAAAGCATAACAATACAACACAATATGGATTTAACTGTCAAACAGCAGTGAAGGCAGCAGTTCATTAAGTTTAGTTAAAGGGAAGTCAGACACTTGAGTAAAGCTTCCATCCACGTAGCATCATCTTAGATATTTAACACTACCAATCTCCATACGTCAGGGATAAAACAACTACTGAAGGGAACTGGGTGAACAGTGTTTTTTTATTTGGTAAATGAAAAAAAAAGTTCCAGTGAGTAAGTGTAATGTTTCCTACAGGGATGCAGATGCTTGGTTGGCCCTGTGGCACCACTTAGTGATCTGCTTTGTTACAGCCAAAACAGGAGGATCCTGGGTTTCCAGCCAGCTAGCTGCCTAACTAGCTAGAGTTACTACGTGTGCCTTTACACACCCGCATACCTATAGCGCCAGCACGGAGAACACGGAGAACAGCCGCAAACAGCTACTTCCAGCTTGTGGACACGCTCCATATTTTTACGGAAGGATTTCCAACCTCTCAGGAACTCAGAGCAGCTGTGTCATGGCAATCGCGCACGGGACTCTGCACTCACGTGTGTACATTTACATTTTGTTTTTATTGTTTCCTGTAGTTCTTTTTTCCTGGCTATAATTAGAGTTAATCACATTTCAAAGCACCAAGATTATTATCTCCATGTCAAATGAGCTATTTTCAAATGAAAAAACATTACTGCTTAATTTTTCCCACCTTGAAAGCAAAGCAGTGATCCTCAGATCTTTTATGTTATTTCTTTGTGAATATCAGGTTGTGATAAGCTGCTTTCTGAACCACTGCTTGAATGCAATTTATTTTACATAGCTTTGCATAATAAAATGGCATTTTAGATAACATATTCAAAGGGTAGATAGTAATTCTCTGAAGACTTCATTAAATCACCCTTTTCATGTTGAATTAATGTACTAAACTTAATTTTGGAATAAACAAACCAAGATATAAAATTGCTTTGTGATAAATATGCTGCTGAATTTCATCATGTAGCTTTACATTTTAAGTCTCCATATATTGCTATATGTCTACAGAGTGATTTACAAGTATATATATTTAGTGTGACCTCATAGTAAGATATATTTCATACATCAATACCTCCCTAAGTACACCAGAGACAACTTTCTCTTTACATTAATAGTTTGTATCTTTGTATCTTCTTCTTCTGAAGTCAGTTCTAAATAAATCAATGGGAAGACCTGAAGGACACTCATCAGCTTTCACAAGTGGGAACTAAGGATACAAAATACAGCTGGCCAAGAGCAAAAGAGATGGTCCCACATCTCTCGAACACAGGCTTGCTCCTCCTCTTCCCACCCCTTAGCTAAAGGCGAGGGGCTGCTCCAAAGCTCCCTCACCTGAAATACAGTTTAACTAACTTGGGAGCCTGGGGTTCCGCAAATGGTCGGCTTTAAGTGCACAAGGTCAAATCAGAGCATATCGCCAAACCCAACTCTCAGCTTCAAGAGTCCCAAGACACCGGGGGCTTATGCCAAGGTAAGTATGCACTGCTAAATGGCAATTAATGCAGCAGCTTTAATAAGTGGGGAATTTCAATGGTCTTTACTTGTTAAAACAAGTGAACAGTTCCACAATGATTATTTGCCAAGACACTTTGCAAGAAGAAAGATTTGACTTGAGATTTGAGAACCACCAGGTCCCTCTATAACAGCCATCACAAGTTATTATTATTACTGTAACAGGACAGTTAGATGCATTTATTTCATTCCTTGGTAATAATATTTCATATTACATTTTAAAGATACACAAAATGCACTAAAAGAATAATATTTTGTGCCAATTTATGCGCAAGAATGTTGGAATTAGTGTTCTTTGATGTTTTCTTCTGATAGGGCTGTAAAACATTCTTGGGGCTTACTTCTACCTTTTTATCTTCTTCAAGAAAAACAGACTCCTACCAGGCTTGAATAAATTATTTCTTCAGATTTTCAGCATGTAGCGCAATGCAGAGAGAGAAAATCTAAGCTGAACTCTGCTGTGGATAGCCATGTTTTTAACTAGAAAATGAATTATTTCACAGTTTTGTAGCTGAAACATTTCTAGTGACACCTCTACAGCAGGCAAGAGTGATAGTTTCCTAAACTTACGGAGTTACTTCTCTGGTTCTGGAATGAATGCTGGATTGGGCCTTCATAGATACAGGGTCTAGGCAAGCTTCCCCCACTTGCATATCTACACTCCATCTGATCCCACCACAGCTTCCTCAGCGAGTCCCAGCAGCCTGGCTGGGGTCATAGAATCACAGAACGCCTAAGGTTGGAAGGGACCTCTAGAGGTCATCTAGTCCAACCCCCCTGCACACGCAGGGCCAC
>JAUBNY010000965.1:2107879-2121633 GCA_032275445.1 Crypturellus soui | reverse complement strand
TGTTGAATTTCATGAGATTTCTCTCCGCCCAGTTGTCCAGTCTGTCCAGGTCCCTCTGGATGGCAGCACAGCCCTCTAGAGTATCCGCTACTCCTCCCAGCTTCGTATCATCTGCAAACTTGCTGAGGGAGCACTTGGTGCCTTCACCCAGGTCGCTGATGAACAAATTGAACAGGACTGGACCAAGGACTGACCCCTGGGGAACACCACTCAACACAGGCCTCCAACCAGACTCTGCACCGCTGATCACCACCCTCTGAGCTCCTTCCATCCAGCCAGTTCCCAATCCACCTCACCGTCCACTCATCTATCCCACACCTCTGGAGCTTGTCCAGGAGGATGTTGTGAGGGATGGTGTTGAAAGCCTTGGTGATAGATGACATCCACTGCTCTCCCCATGCTTCGCGCATTGGTGTACAGGCATTTTAGGGAAGTAACTGAGCCTGCAGGTTCCCCAGGAAGGGTGAAAGAGGATCCTCTCATAATCATTTCCTATCCTCACTTCCCCACTACCCTACTCCTGCTGGACACCATCTGTCCTTGGCTATGTGGTACTTTTCGCCATGTCTGTGTGACACTCCCCTTCCTCCTTCTTGTTTAGTTCCCGGGTCCCAAGGATGTCATGCACCTTCCCCACCAGTGCGGAGAGGTGAGCCAGAATCAGATCCTCTAAACATTTATTCTTTATTTTCCTTTTACTTAAAACAAGGGAATCACATGAAATAGCAATACTAGCTTGTTTGCCATCCTCCACGTACGGAAGCAGCTGGTCGAGTACACCTATGGGAGTGCGGTTTATTCAGATAAATCCCTAAAGGATCAACCCCCTTCATTAAAATCCATTTCAGTGGCTTACAGTTGTCTCCTTTTGATTATAAGAGGTCATTATTTATCTGAATGAAGAGGAAGGAAGAAAAGACAGTTAAAATAAGAGCAGGAAAGCATCTACCCTCAGAAGGAACTGGTCCTGAGCAGCATCCCGTTGAGAGCACCCGCACTTCTCCAAGGGATGCAAACTCAAGGATAGGTTGCATGTGCAATTGAGCAACACAAACAACTTATCCTAAGCTGCATCAAGGGCCTAGGCTGCACTTCTGAAAATATTTTTTTCTGAATACACAATTTTGAGGGTCATTGCCCTTGAATTGCTGAAAATGCGCTCTCTGCAAATCTAGATTTGTTTGGCCGTGAGTTTCTATCTCACAGTGCAAGATAAGGTCTATTTGCTGCAATTGCCCATCACAGTGTAATCAGCCTCCATTATCATCATCAGTTTATTCACTCTTGTGTAGTGCTCTACGCTGGGCTCAAGCTCAAGCAGGAGAGATTTATTCTGGACCTGGTTTGCTGACGTGCTGCCTCGCCTCCCTGGGCTGCACACGCATGGGCACAGGCTACAACACCAACCGCTTCCTAATTCTAAACTGCGGCAGCTTCTGGAAGAGTCCTTGAACTGAGTCTCACCTACGGGGGCTAGTTCTCCCTTTGCTGGGTTGGATTCATTTCCAACAACTTCTGCCTCTTCATGTTACCACAAAGTGCTTCTGTGCAGGGGAAGGGTGGGGGACGAGGCGCTGCTGCCCCGGGAGACCCGGAACCAGGGCCAGGGGGGCCAGCAGAGACCACTCGGCAGCTCCCGGCCCAAGGGCAGCCATATAACGGCCTGAACAAGCAGGCTATGTTTTTAGGATAAGCAGAATTTTCTACTGTATTTACATTTTTAAAAAATGTAAACCTTCTTTCCTATATTTAGAGCTACCAGGACACTCTCGGTTATTACCAGAAGCACCTCACGGTTGCTAATTCTTTGGGAGCACCTTTCTGATAAGCCAACGTAAATAGCTACAGCAATAAATCAATAAAACATTATGCTACTGTGTGATGTGAAAGCGGATCATTTCATTATGCTGATAAAAAAAAAATCAATGTACACTAAAATACTATATGAAAGTACATCGCTATGTGCAGAAGAATCTGAGGTACATTATCCATGATAGGAAAGGGAAATAACTACAGTATATGCTTCTCACTAAAAGCAATCTGTATTTCATGACAATCATCAAGATAGGCTTATTACAATGAGCTGCATGAGGCAACAAGATGCACTATGAGGATGGCGGAAGCTTTAGCAAAGCAAAGTAGACGTGCAGAGCGATGCAGGCATTACACAGCGACTAGCTAATGTTTCCTGGCCAAATACATTACTTTTAACGGAACTTTAATCATTTTATTTCCTTGTCCAAGTAAACAAGAAAGCATCCTCTTCTACAGGAATTTAAATAACACTTTACCTGGTTCATTTGGTAGCTGCAATTTAATACTCTACTGTCACTGTCACTATGAAAATAAAAACTAATCACGTTGTTTAGCAGAAAAAAAAATTAAAAACAAAGCACCTACATCGAAATGAAAAACTTGCTTGAAAAGCTGGATGAAAGTTCCAATTAAACTCCTATTTTTGTTACACTTCCGCAATAAAACCAGCCTCTTCCTTTAATTACACATATTTTATACTTGTATTATCGTTCCATGAAGTCCAAAAGAGACTGCACTAAGCAGTCACTACAGCCTCCCTAGAAGGATAGGGTAGGAGCGCCTAACTTCACTTAGAAACTCTTCACGAAGCACCAGCAGCGGCGGTTACTGACAGGAGCACGGTGCCCACTCTGGCAGCGACGGATCCCACAACCCCGGCTCACGCTCCCCAGATCCCGCAGCCCAGCCCTTTGCTCCCCGGGACCACTGGAGCCGCATCCATGTCCTGCCAGGCCAGGCCCTGCACCAGCAGTCCTTCACCTACCTAAGTCGTAGAGACGCTCCAGGAAATATTTCAGTGTGGGCTTTAACATGTACATAAGCACTGCACTGTACAGGGCAGCAGCACCGGCTGACAGGACTTCATCTCAACACAGTAAGTTCTTCATTTTCACTATCTGAAGCTCAGGGCTTGCAAGACCTTTTCTTCCCTATTGCTTCTCTCCACATCCAGATCTGCGCTACCAAGATTTCTCTCTGTAATATTCCCTCTGTTTGGGATGGTTTAACCAAATGTCTCATATAGAGCTCTCCTGCTTTCCTCCAGACTCTGCACGTTCCTTGGTTGGGACACAATAGCACAAGCAAGTTTTCTTCTGTCCCTCCATAAGCTACCCCATGCCCCTGCCAGTTTCAGAGCCTCGCAGACCCACAGCCCCAGCGAGCGCAGCGCGTCCCACGCCGCCCCTCCAGGCCTCGCGGACAGGCCCGGTGCCAGCCGAGTGCAAGAAAGCTGCATTTGCCAAGCCACATCCGTAGTGACTGGGAGGCATGAGAGAAGCAGGGAGAAGAGAAAAAGAAATCCAGGCAAATTGCTAGGATTTGGGTTTGGCTAAAAAGCAAGAAAAAAAAAATCTCTGAAAACATCCATATCAATTATAATTTAATCCCCACTGTGATCACTTAAAATTCCATCCAATTAAGCCATTTTTTTGGTGATATGCCTCAAAAAACTTGCTATGTACATAATTTTCCTCTTCTTATGTTCTCTGGTTCTAAATGCAGCTACTCTATTGATTACTATAATTCAGCTCTAATTGGACTTTTACCAAAGCCCAGAGAACAGATTACAGTGGGGCTTGCAGGAAGCCGAGAACACATCATCAATGCAACAGGCTGGCCTTCACTGTGGCCCCATTTTTTACGTTGGGGAGTTTAGGGACCTACTGAATAATGCTTATTCTTGTAAATTAATCACCACAAAATATTTTTCCATTAAGAAAACCAACCCCTTTTATCAGTAGATAAAACATCCTTCCAACAAATGCAAACCAGCCTCCAAGGGCCTGTAGCGATACATGAAAATCTGCAACACTTCCTCAGGAGGAGGCAGAAATGGCATTGCAGAAGCCTGGGCATCTTCTGGTGCACCTTGGCTCTAAGAGCACCCAGCAAGGGGCGTTTGCATTAACCATGGTTAGTCCTCACTCAGTTTGTACTCCAGCCCTGTGGCTTGGGCCTACGACCAGTGTCACCCCTTTCCTATTCCCAGTGCAGCCACCTGCCCTGGTGCTGAGCCTGCCCGATTTGCCAGCCACGTTGCAAACGTGCACAAGAATAACCAAGAATTTCATCTTTGGGGTGAATTTCAGAACCGTCCATAGGCAGAGCACTCCTAGAAACTACAATGTCCTCTCAGGATTTAACTGCCCTTTGAGGGTAGCTTACACGGCACAGAGCCTGTGTGCTTGCTCTGTCGGCAGAAGGGAATTTCCCTCTGTGGATATCACTGTGCACTGAAGCCCTTGTTTCTGAAATAAGCACATTCACCAAAGCCAATTCTGTAAATTTCCACTGTCTCATAATCCACAACGCACTGTACAATAATTAATTAGGGAGCCATTTGCAGCCCAGGCTGAAGGCATCCATCATCTTTCCAAAAGCCCTCGTCCCACCATCTGTAACATCCAACCAGAGTTTTGGCTCTGGAAATGAGATAATACATTGAACAAACTGGCAGTTTGAGGTTGGACAATTTGTTACAGAACCGTCAGATGCGAGTTCTGCTGCGCTGCCCCTTCCAGGATGCAACCCCAGCGTTTGTCCCTACGCAGTCTCATCAAGAAGCTTGGAGGGAGTCCAGCAAAACCTGTGCACGATATTCCATTGCCACGCAGCTGCAAGAGCAGCAATCCAGCTCTCTGCTCCATCTGATCACAGGAAATCAACCCCTTCCACCCATTTGGCACATCTCATCTGCTCTAGTATGTATGTTTCAATATCTTTCTCTAGAAATATTACTGGTGCACTGGTAATCTAACAACTATGTATCTGTGATAAAAACTTAGGACTAAAACCTACCTGAGAGCAACAAGATGCTTCCCATACTTTCATTTATCCAGGACCTGATTAGAAAACCCTCCCAGTAACGCAATCCTTGGATATGAGGCATCTCACCAAGAAGAGGCCTGGAGCAAGCTAGCTTGGGCTTGGATCAGATCCCTCCTCCGGGCACGTCGGTTGCCTCTGACCCCATCCCGCTCCTTCATGGCAGGACAGAAAGCCAGGAAGAAGCCACACGGAGCTTCACAGAGGCTGAATGTGTCCCAGGCAGCCTCTTGGAGCTAAACACACCCCAACCAGAACACGATCCACTGTGAACATATGATCTGCACTGCTTGTTCCTACATGCAATTCTATAGCCAGGGAGCTGCATCAGTAAGTGCAGCATCCTCCACGACACATGCTGATCTTGGGCCATCTGCAAGTTTTAACATTGTGATTTTGTATTTACTCCTAGATTATCTGCAAAAATGATGAATGACTGCAGTTTCACTGGAACACTCGCTCACTCGCTCATCATTGACAATATCTGTCACAATCTATTGGGTCACAACCTTTGCCAGTTTCTTGTTCAGCCCTATCCCTTGCTACTCTACTCCCTTTTCACATGAGACCTCATTGACTTGATCTGGACATAAACTTTCAACACATATTTCCTTCTTTTCCATAATTCTTCTCCATAACCCTTGACGTATTAGATAAATGTACCTTTGAACGGAAATAGCTTCTTTTATTGTCAAGAAACAGATGAAATCCACTCAGATAAGAGAAAAAAATATTTTGGTCTTAGCTCAAAAAAGAGACAAAACAACATCTGTGGCACACTCATGATTAAAAAACAAAAAGATAGATATGGCTTTGGCTGGTGTTATGAAAAATGTACTGTACAAACAGAATCTTTAAAGACAGCTATAAATATTCACTTCCTTACAGGATGGAAAACACCTTCATTGCAAGACACAAGTAGCAGCCTGTTATAGCTTGAATAGATATAATGCTATTATTGGTAAATTTCCCCAATGAAGTCCTCTCATGAATATTTATCTACATTCAAATAGAAATGTTTCTCATCTTAGAAAAAAACATGAACTTCAGACAATGTGATAGGTTTGTGTTTTCTCAGGTAAACAGTTTCACATTTGCATATGAATGTTATCTATCCTTTAACTTTGCCAGACACTTACTGACCACTTTATTGCATTTTTAATAGCTTACTCATGAGTTTTTTTCATTAAAAATGATTCATCTAGTGTCAGCTTTGATGTCAGCTTGAAAAAGAATCTGTCCTGTTTTCATATTAGTGAGCCAAAAGTTACCTAAAAACACTTTATATCCTTTCTAAATCATAAGGAAGGCCTTACACAGCTAGAGTTACTTTTCTATTGCAATACAGGTTATAGCACCTGAGGAAAATATGTGAAGTACCATGAAGATATCAGAATATGTCCTGCACATAGCTGGACTTGCAAATACACAGGAGGGCAAGAGAGGCCTTTTCTTTCTTGCTAAGCTGCATTTAGTTATACACATTCTAAAATATTGGGTATTAGTTTTAAAACCTAGGTAAGAGGAGTCTTTAAAAATTGTAGTCAAAGCTGCAGCAACTAATCCCACATTGTCAGCAGTGCAGACATGCAGAAAATATGAAGCTTTCCCGTGAAAAAGTATCCCAGCCTTAGAATAGGGCCACAGACCGAGTTTTGCCTGCAGATCTCAAAGAATTTGTATTGTTTGTTTTAAGTTAACATATCAGGATGTGGTAAGCAGTAGACTGAATTAATTTCTTCAGAATGTAAAACAAGTATTAAAAAAGTGGGATTTGTCACTGTATACTTCACCAAGAAGAAGAAAACCTCCCTCTTGTGCAAACAACATTATTATATGAAAATTTCACCTGTGATTTGTTAACATTCAGGCACCTGGAACACATCCTTATTCCAAGGTGACTTATTCCAAGACCACCAGTATTATGTGTTGATTGGAAAGCACATAAAACAATTTTTGTATAATTGATGTTACTCTTCTTCAGAGTGTGCCTGTACAGCTTACCATCATCATCACCATCAGCTCGCAGGTCTCCCCGCAACATGCACTGGCAGCTGCACGCTTGGAGGAAACCAGTCTTCATCTCTCACAGCTGGGCCTTGCCCAGGAGCTCTGATTTAGGGCTTTGGCAACCACTGGCTACTGGAGAGTAGCAGCTCCTGCTGCCCGTGCCGGGAACACGGGCCCCCGTGATCGAGAGATACCTCCAGCCTGCACAGAAGTCCCCAGCAGCTCCCTGCCTTTGGCAGCTTGTTTTCCCTCCCCCTGTCCTGTCTGCGCTCCACTCCCAGCGAGCTGGCAAATCCCGCTGAGGGAAAGTCACCAGTGCCAATCATGTCTCCCTAATAACACTTACCAGCACAGCATAAATACTTGGAAAATACACAAGAAGCATTTACAGTAGTGGCATATCATAAGAGATTTATAGATCTATTAAAAATCATTAGGCTTTACGTTTTCAGCGACAAAGCTGCTTTTCTAAACTGCTCTTGACAACTTCATACCCAGAGCCAGCAGGATGTTTACTTTCACATTTTCAAAATGTCATATTTCTTTCACCATTAAATTTAACTTTTTGTTTTACTGTTTAAAACAGTAAAGTTCTAACTAACTCACCTAGAAATTCAGTTTAAAAATATGTATGTTACCCTGGGCACTCTTGAGAAAGGACAGCATGACTGCTGGAACTGCTGAGAATAATGCTGAAAAACCCCATCAAGTGTTCAATAAAACATTGTCCAGTGTTTGGATTAAAAAAACAAACATACATATCACAGACCAAAGTATGCAACTTGGCCACTGATTCCACTTTCAGCTGCTGATGCAGGTGACAGAGCAGCCTTGCAGACCTCGCTCATGAGGGGAAACTCTTCGCCTCCAATGGCGGCACACCAGGAGGTGAGACCAAGACAGTGCTGGATGTTTTCCTGACACCTTTAATGCTGCCCCTCTCCCTCCCACTGCTTCCTACGGTATCACAACCGTGAATTTTGTTTTAGTTGATTAAACTAATAAAACTACTTGCAAACAATGTACTTCCACGGAGGTGTTCGTGCTCTGTATCGTAATACAACAACAGAGACTTGTCATCCTTTGATGCATGAACCACACGTGGCCTGTCCGGCTGAAGAAAGCTACAACACAGGAGCAGTCTCACAATTTCCTTTGAATTTGCTCTAAGTCAGAAGGGTGGGGGATTCAAAATTTTCAGAGGGTTTTGGACTGAAGTGACAGACACGAGCTCACTTTTCAAGTTTCATCTACATTTGACTGCAAATAAACCAAAACAGAATTTCTCAGTATGGGAAGACCTTTGGATTGGGCCTTTTGCTGCTGCCAGAGGTAAACTTCTGTGCAAAACAGACTTTTTAGTGTAACTTGGTTGTTCAAAATGAGCTAAATTTAATCAAATTCTATGACTTGCTTCCATAATTGATAATAAATCACAACAGAGGTGCCAAGAGAAGGGTTCTTCTTGTTCCTAAGGAGGAAGCTGAAGTTCATTGCTTATGGTGTAAGGCACAACCCTGAGAACATGTAGAGACTTCTGAACTTCATGTCCACCGAGTTCTCAGTGCTGGGTAGATACTCTAGGGTATGGCCAGCAGTTACACTCTAACTGTGCTAATGAATTAAACACGAACAAGCTGAACAAGAGCATATCATAATGTACATGAAGTAGATGGCAAAATATCTGTGTTAAGTCAAAATGAGAAAAATAGTTTATTCAGGTTAAGCCTAGATAAACCAGATATTTTTTTTCAACATATCCCAGTGCTCTTTCTTTATATACAGTTTTTTTTAACCCCTTTTCCTTCTCCAAAAAAAGATGAATGTGACCTGACTAGGAGAATGCTGATGTTCAGCTTAGCCAAAAGCTGAACAAGAAGCAGCAGCAAAATGCTAAGCCAGCAGGTAAAAGGCAAAAACCATTTCAAGTTTTCCCTCAGACTTCGATTTCTGCGATGCCCTCCCTGTGCAATCCAGCCCACTGAGACTATTTGGCAACGCCAGCAAACCATCCCTGACCACAAAAGCGATGACAACGCAGCACTACCCCCAGCATTACCTGCAGAGGGAAATGCTGCAATACAAGGAAGCACTGGAGTCTGGAAGCAGAATAACAGGGATTCTCAAGACACTGCTGTGGGTGTAACCAAGCCATGTCTTTTATGGAGCTCAAAGGACCTCAGACTGAATGAAGCAGGGGGATCATTCTTTACTGCAACATCTAGTTTCCAACTCTAGCCCGCTGGAAAAACTATCAGACTGAGATTATATAGTGTGTGTCCAGCTTTATGAGGCAAGTTCCGTTTTTTTTCTAAATGTAATTGAAAAAGCCATTTCTGGAAAGATTCTTCTGCATGCAGGAAAAATAAAAGTAAACTCTTCTCCTAAACAGCTGACCTGGAATGATTTAGCATCAATGAAGAAAATAAGGTGGCTGGCAGAAGCAATGAGCTTTATGGGTATAAACACTACGCAGTCCAGCATGCAGTCCTACGGCTGCCTGTAATTAATCCCAGTAAAAATACTGAGGTTTCATGGAACTTCACATATGCACGTTCAGAATATTTAAATCTGTATTTATATTTCCTTCCCATACATACATGCACACACACACACACACACACACATGTATATATATGCAGACACATGTTATTTTAAGTACTTAGACCTAATGTTGTATGGAAGCAGTTCTGTGCTAGGTCCTAGGAAATACATAAAGTGTTGTAAGATCATAGTAGTGAAATACAAAACAACACTTCCTGGATATTGTGAGATCCAAAACATACACCAGCCTGATAATAAACGAAAGCAATGCCTGAATCAGAAAATTTCACAAGATTTTGAGAAATGCAAGTCCTCCCAGAAAACTGCTAGGAATTTCATAGAATAGGAAAAATTGTAACAGAAACAACAAAATACCTAATATTAGGGAATCAACCACTAAGCGCAAAAAATAAAAAAGATTCATTAAAACAAATGACAAATACAAAAAAGTTACAGCAAGTATGTGAAAAGCAGCAAGAATGGGTGCAGAGCCTCAAGAACACCTGTGGATTGATTAAGGGACTAACGAAAACCTTCTGGGATCAAGATTTGGTTGCTTCTCCATTACCCAAAGGGGTAATTTTGCAAATAACAACAACACGAAATCTATCAGAACTAAAGCTAAAACCACTGGACTTGGCAAATTTTAGTCGAGGGAAATTAATTGCTAAGTTAAAAAAAAAAAAAAAAAACCCACAACCCGCACAACGCAAAATGTCCACTGCGTAGTGATGACTAGAGGCACAGAACAATACAGAGAGGTGTGAGGGAATACAATGGAAACCTGTGGGAATACTGAGGAGAAGCTGCAGGAATACAATGAGAGCTGTGGTGGCTGGACAAGCGTCTCCACCACATGGAGCACTTGATTTACAATGTTATGTGAGTAGCATGTGAATCAAAAAGTAACCCAACCCGCTGAACCCTTCAGCAAGGCCCTTTCATATCAACAGTGGCCCAAGAGCGAGGCCAGGCAGAAGGGGCAGCATCCAGCAGGGCCACCGCCCACACAGACTCCAGTGGGTTTGTGACTTGCAAGGGAAAAAGGGGTTCTGGTAAAGGGACTTCTCGCAGTGCTTAGCAGCCACTCATCCCACAGTCTTTATTCTGCAGCAGACAAGCTGTTACAAGGTCAGTCCTGCTTCCCTGATCTCCCCATTAATTTGGCATTACCTGATCAGCACACGATTAGAACACAAGCACTTCCTTAAATGCAGGTAACCCCTGGTTTGTGTGAATGCTCATTCAGCAAATGCTCTGCACTTTTCCAGCAGATTTTTGGATCATAACCCTCATATTTATTTTCCTGGACACTCAGAGCAGTTACTGGGGCTGAGATTTGTGTCCCCGCTCAAGGACTTTGCTCATGGCAAGGGAAGAAGCTGTGCCACAGCCTTGCAGAGGGCCGCAGCCTCGCTCCTATTGATTCATCTATTTAAAGCAGCATCAGTCATTAATGTTTGATCGGTATTTTTAAACCCTTACAAGAACTGCACAGACCATAAAAACATGTTACAATAAAACACTGAAGCAGAACAGCGCTATCCTAAGCCACAAGGGATGGCAATGGGCACTCTGCTGTACCCCACAGCTCTTGCAAGGCATTAAGATGCAAGGCATTAGGATTTGACTTCTCAGTCCACATGAATATAAAAATGAGATGAAATTAAAAAAATCTACAGGAGGCAGAACAAAACTAAAATTAAATCTAGAACTACAGCTGTTTACTAAAAAACAGGATATATGTCAAATATATTTTGGGGAGACTGAGAAGTCTCAGATATTGTTAATCTGTATTTTATCAAGGCAGCAGAGATTCAGAAGGTGCATCAGAGATGTTATTAAGACTACCGCCATCAACCGAGTCTTGCAAGGTGGTGAAGAGGAGGGTGTCTAGGGAACATTTCGGAACATGTCATTGCTCTCAGTGAAGCACCATTACTCCTCAGATAGAAGAAAATCTGGGTCAGACTGTCATTCCAGGAAATGTGGTATGAGTAGATTTAAAAAAAGAGACTTCAAGGGACTGGGCCAGTTACAACTTGACTTAAAGCAGAGGGAACTGCCTATGTCTACAGTAATGATCCACCTACCGTGGCTCGTCACCAGTTATTTACAAAACATTTCCTTGAATATCTATGCAGGGTAATTTTGATATAGGCTAAGAAAAACAACTGGACTTCATGAAATATGACCAGAGAATGGATTTCTTGATAAGCTCCAAATGAAACACATTACACTGAAAATAAAGGAAAAAAAATAAAAACAGATAGAGGATGATAAATATTTTGTTTATATGTAGCATTTAAATGTTAGGATTTATTACATGGAAACACTTGCATACAAAATATGTATTGTTAGAAAAGAAAAGCTTGATACTGATGCCTTCAAATTCGAAGAAAACAACAATGGAGTAGGAGGTACTTTAAAAGGCGAGCAGTGCCCCAGATGTAGTTAATATTCTGCAAACATAACTTGGCAACAATAGGAATCACACTTTCAGAGTCAAGATGATGATCTTTAAGGAAATCTCATCAGGGAATTTATGCAAGACCTTACACACAAACAAAATTAAAATGCATTGGTTCTTCATAGTGCAAAAGAAGTTAAAAATGGTGTCAGGAAGATGCAGCAGCCCAGAAAGGCTATTAGCAATCTATCCACCTTAACGACGTGGAAGCAAAACCAACTTAACTGCCCAAAAAATCTGCAAAAGTGCCAGATAACTTTAATAGGGAAGCATCTTCCCCAGGTTGATATCGGAAGATTTTGATGGTCAGCCCAGAATGATTATTTTGATTTTTTAAATCCATTTTCTCATACAGAAAAATGATTGTACTCTTTTAAAGCAAGAAGAGATGAATATTCTTTTTCCATTCATTTCAATAATGCAAAACACTATAGAAAATGTTCTGTTTACCTAACAGAAGAAAATGATGTTACTATTTTCTCTGACATTCTTTCAGTGATGTGCCCTAAAATCTTAGCAGCACGGAGAAGAGGAAAGTGTGCTGGGGACATTAAAATGGCAACAAAATTGAAAGGAAAATAATTAGTTTACCTTTAACATGTGGTGAAATACTAATCAAAGCTTCTTACAAGTGTTCTCTAGTGAACCTCTACTCCCACAAAGTAACAGAAAGCCCTAACACAATGAGAGATAGCAAATATAAGCAGAAAGAAAATAAGATACCCACTTGAATTTAAAGAACAAGCAAGAAGCATCATGGCCAGGCTTGTACAACATAGCAGCTGCCTTTCTCTACCAAATGCTGGCTCTTCAACAGCAATTTTCTCTGGTCAAGGCTCTACTGGGTGGTTCTCAGAAAACCAGAACTGGTTTGATGTCTACCTGGCTGTTAATGTTGTACAAGCCTAGCAAGCTAAATTCTAAGTTATGAAAATCTAAGATAGAAACAAAATATTTTATCAAAAATAGCCTTATCACCACAGATTAGAGTAGGGATACAGGAATTTAAGACAAACTGAGTGCCAACTAGATCTCACTGCATGTACTCCAGAGATATGCAGCAGATCCTGCACCCTGAATTACAAATGAGGGTTGGCAGCAGGACTGGAAACTCTTGCCAAGCTTAGAAATTCTGGTCTCTCACTGAGGCTACAAAGTACACAGCCCCAAAGGACAAGCTGCACATCCCTGGGTGCAATAAAATTCCCAATAAAAGAGAAAAGGAGCTGTGGGAGTTTGAATCGCTTTTTTAGTTCAGTGTCAAACCATCCCCCCAGATACTCATTGCATGTACAATGTCAAAGGAACTTGCGTACACAGCCTCGAGCAGAAACTGAGCTTTAAGCTACATTAAAAGAAAGTCCTTTTCACAGAGTCCAAGTCTGCTGTTACATCCTCAGCATAAATCAGAATATACTCCTTAGGAGACAAGGGAATCCAAACTGCAAATACTAAACTTGCTAAGAACAGAATTATGTTCCCCACTCCCAGCTCCTCACCATGCAGGCAGAAGCAAAGAACTGGCAGGAAAAAAAAAAATTATATGTGTGTGGATATATACAGATGCATATATGTATATAAATTGTTGGATTTAAGAATTATACAGATTCATGAGTAACTTTATGCCAATCTGTTCAGCAGAGGGAGGACACATTTATTGTCCTACGTTTCCTCACAGGCAGAAAGACACGACAGAACGAAGCGGTGGTGACTCTCCACAGTTAATACGAAAGGCAGCATCTGCCAGGGAAAATGCCGCCTGGTAGGAAGCAGCGGAAGCACCTTTTGAGAACTCTGATCAAGAACGGCTCTCGTTAGTATTCACGATGGCCACAATGATAAACTACATGAATAATTTCAGTTCTTT